>CM035125.1:111670668-112270668 GCA_020205555.1 Panax stipuleanatus | reverse complement strand
AGCATTTATAAACTAATATAAGTCTATACTTATAATAATCCACTTATCATATAAGTTTATAAAATCACGTTCAATATCAAACATACCATTTATAGCATCATAATATGCTAACTGTTAAAATTAGACTTAAGCAAATTGTTCTTTCCTGAAAGTGTCCGGGCGTAAACTCTAGCACGCAACTACTGACATTAATCCAAAACTAATGGTTATCAAGTTAAAATTTCTCATTCGAAACTAGCATGCTCTTTCTATATTCAATTTGAAGTCGTGTTTTCATGCCGGTAATTCACATACTTTAACTAATACATGTTCCTGCTTTAAGATCAGTTACTAAGGTCATGTTATCACATAACAAGGTTAAACAATACATAACATTCATGCTCATGCGTATACTATACATGTATACTTTAATCCACCTATTTCATGCTTTAGAAATTCATTTCCTATGAATACGTGCATATGTGAAATCCATGCTTTAACCAAATGAGGTCCATGTTAATATGCTTATAGGCATAACAAACTCTAATGTACATGCTTGTATGATCAATACGTAATCCACATGGTATTTGATGTCATTATCCTTCACATTCTACGTTTTCATCAAAAGTTGCCCCAAATCAACATGGGTAACATAATACAAGTAAAGCGTCTCATAGTCATGACTCACATGTATTAGAATGCATATCTAAACCACATGAAAGCTCTCATATGGTCTGAAATCACAAGGCAAAGTCCTTGGTCAAGTTTTCTTTTTAAAGTTCTTAAGTTTCTTATTTCAAAATCGTCCGAATCTTGCAATCACGTATGCTAGTGTGTGAACACACTTTAGATTCGCATTTCATGTCAATATAAACCACACTATCATGTACAAAATGTCAGAACATATACATGCTCCGTATATGTCTAAATTCATAATTGAATCTATAAGTTTCATTACAAATCACAAGTTTTCCTTTCATGGTGTACATATTAACATGGTTATCATTATGCATGTAGTATCAAGAAATACATACTTATATCATGTCATTGTGCAAGTTAAATCATGTTCACAAGCTGTCTTAAGTGATGCTACATGCTAGTACATATCAGCAGCTTAACAGAAGCAGGAAACTCTGTCCAGGGCCAGGCACAGCTGCGCCACTAGCTAGTATATAACTGGCCCAAGCTGCGCAGGCTGTTGGCCAGTGACAGTTGCTGCCCAGCAACCGCAGAACTTAGCCCAACTCAGAAATTTTCATACGAAAATTAATTCTAACATAACACATTGTAATTCTAACAAGTTTAACATCTTGTATAACACTTAACCAACATATTCCAATCAATTAATTACTCAATCCATGAATTAATTCAATAATCAAGAATTGTGAAAATTATGCAGAGAATGAGAATGGGAAGTTATACCTCTTTGATGGAAACCAAACTTGCTGTTACAGATTATATAATGCTACTATGCTACTCACTCTCAATTCTCTTTCTATCAATTCCAAGAAAATCTCAGCAATAGAAATTGAGAAGAGGAATAACTCTTATATAGAAAAATGAATACACGGTTCTTGATGTTACTCACCAAATCAACACAAAATGATTACATGATTGCATGCTAGATAACAAGTAGTGGGGGAATGCAATCATAAATCCCGCTCCCCCTATAATGATTATGGCTAGCTTTGATGAATTTGAGGAGAGTTATAGGGTGGTGTAGCCATGTGAAAGTTTACGTGTGGGAATGAAATGAGGGACTCTTATTATGGGACAAGCCAGTTAACTCAGCAATGCAGCAACTAGCAAGGTATATATCATATATGTCCAACACTAGCTATATAATAAATACACTAAGTTATATACTATATATATATATATATATATATATATATACACACATAGTATATACATAGGTTTTAAGTATTTATTGCATACACATTTAAATAGGTGTTACAATGTTATCTCAATAAAATAATGTATCAAGTAGGTTTATATATACCGATCATATAATTCATGTACATTTTTCTTAATACCAATTATAAAGAAATTGGGTATTATCATTACTTATTATCATAATCATTATAATATAATTATAACAAATTAATACAATCATTATTAATTAATAATGATCTTTATATATGATAATAGGGTATACATGAATGTCCACACAGTGTCACATACCTTCAATTTACCTCACCTTACTATATAGTCCATATATGCAATATACACCACATTAATATGTCACATTAGATAGCTACCATATATGTAAAGGTTTAGTATCGCATGCTTGTATAAAATAATTTGTCAAGTAAATATAATTATATATTATATTCATTACTTCTTTGCTCATTAATATATTATTCCCAACAATAATAATTTCATACGTTATCGATTAATTTCTCAATATTGAAATTAATCACTATGTTCAATTCATGCCACTATATTCAAATAAGTTGAATATTTAATTATTAATAATCTCATCAATTCTCTGATATTAAATCCTTAAGGTCAGTCCACTAATTTAAATAAACCATAAGTGACTTCCTTTAAATAATCCTAGCAATTTATTGCATAGGCTCTATCTCACATAATCACATAATCAGTTATGGTTTAAATATGCTCACCAAACTAACTCATTAAAATTAAATCACATATTTAATAAATAAGGAGTTTAAAATTCATGGTCGTTACATCCCTCCCCACTTATAAAAATTTCGTCCTCGAAATTGCAAATATAAGGTTACTCAAATAAAAAGGGATAATTCGCTCTCATTTTCTCTTCTAATTCCCACGTAGCCTCTTCGACTACGTGATTCCTCCAGAGAATCTTAACGGAATGGATGATCTTATTCCTCAGCTTCTGTTCCTTCCTATCTAGTATCTGGACAGGAACTTCCTCGTATGATAAGTCTTTCTCGACTTGGATAGGTTCATAGGAGATAACGTGCTTGTAGTCCGGTTTACACGGCCGCAATACTGACACATGAAACACGTTGTGAATGTGCTCAAGTTCAGGAGGTAACGCCACCTTGTACGCCACTTCACCGACTCGTCTCAGAATCTCAAACGGTCCTATGAACCTAGGGCTCAACTTGCCCTTCTTCCCAAAATAAATCTTCCTCTTCCAGGGAGATACTTTCAGAAAAGCATAGCTTCCTAATTCAAATTCTTTCTTCTTGCGATGGAAGTCCGCATACTTCTTCTGGCGATCTTGAGCCGCTACCAGTCGGGCTCTTATCACCTTGATAATCTCTACTATCTGTTGTACCAATTCTGGTCCCAACAGTCGATGTTCACCAACTTCGTCCCAACACAACGGTGTTCAACATTTTCTCCCATACAGCGCTTCGTGCGATGGCATTCCAATACTAGCGTGATAACTATTGTTGTACGCAAACTCTACTAATGGAAGGTGATCCTCCCAACTACCCTTGAAGTCCATTACACAAGCTCGGAGAATGTCTTTAAGCGTTTGAATTGTTCTTTCACTTTGCCCATCGGTCTGCAGATGATACGCGATACTCATTCGTAACTGTGTCCCCAATCTCTCTTGAAGACTCTTCCAGAAATTCGACGTGAATCGCGGATCTCTATCAGACACAATAGATACCGGCACCCCATGTCTTGAGATAATTTCCTTATCATATAATCTGGCTAGCTGGTCCAAACTATACTTAATCTTAATCGGCAAAAAGTGAGCTGACTTCGTAAGACGATCTACAATTACCCATATGGCGCCGTGCTGTTTCTGCGTTGCCTGAAGTCCCACCACAAAATCCATCGTGATGTGCTCCCATTTTCATTCTGGAATCTCTAACAGTTGTAATAACCCGCTTGGTCGTTGGTGCTCTGCCTTGACTCTCTGACAAGTTAAACACCTACTTACGCATTCTGCAACTTCCCTCTTCATGTTTGGCCACCAAAAGTGATGACGCAAGTCTTGGTACATTTTCGTGCTTCCTGGGTGTATCGAGTATCTCATATTGTGTGCTTCTTGCAAAATCTCTTCCCTCAGTTCTGGTACTAACGGTACCCAAATTCGTCTTTCAAACCTTAGCAGTCCAGTGCTATCACTCTTGAATTTCAAATCATCACCTTCAACAATCTGCTTCTTGATAATATCACAATCTTCGTCCTTCTCTTGTGCCTCCTTAACCTTATCTAATAAAGTTGGGCTCGCTGTCACTGTAACTAATTTCTCGTCGGTCTCCATCGGATACTTAATCTCCAAGTCTAGTCGTTTGAAATCTTTCACTAACTCTTCTTTAACGGTTAACTTTGATAACTTCTCTCCGCCTTTTCTGTTCAAGGCATCTGCCACTACATTTGCTTTGCCTGGATGGTACAGAATCTCACAATCATAATCTTTGATCAATTCTAGCCATCGGCACTGCCTCATGTTTAATTCTTTCTGCGTGAAGATATACTTCAGACTCTTATGGTCCGTATATATCTCACTCTTCTCACCATACAAATAATGCCTCCAAATCTTCAAGGCAAAAACTACTGCTGCTAATTCCAGGTCATAAGTCGGATAACCCTTCTCATAATCTTTCAGCTGACATGAAGCATACGCAATGACCCTACCGTGTTGCATTAGTACACAGCCAAGACCCTTGTGTGACGCATCGCTATACACTACAAACCCTCCCGTGTTATCTGGTAAAGCTAACACAGGTGCTTGACTAAGCCTCTTCTTCAATTCTAGGAAACTTTCTTCACACTTCTCCATCTAAATGAACTTAACTGTCTTTCTAGTAAGATTGGTCAACGGCGATGCTAATTTCAAAAAATCCTGGATGAATCTTCGATAGTATCCCGCTAATCCTAAGAAACTCCTGATTTCTGTCGGCGTCTTCAGCTGTTCCCAATTGATAACCGCTTCTACTTTTACTGGATCCACTGAAACACCATTCTTGTCAATAATGTGCCCCAAAAACTGCACTCTCTGCAACCAAAACTAACATTTAGAGAATTTTGCATACAACTTCTCTCTCCTTAATGTCTCCAACACTATTCGAAGATGCTCGGCGTATTCTTCCTCCGTCTCCGAATACACCAGAATGTCATCGATGAATACGACAATGCACTTATCCAAATACTGTTTGAACACTCTGTTCATCAAGTCTATAAATGCTGCCGGCTGCGTTCATTAATCCGAATGACATTACTAGAAACTCAAAGTGTCCATACCGAGTTCTGAATGCCGTCTTTGGAATGTCCTCCGGCCTCACCTTCAGTTGATGATAATCGGTCCTCAAGTCAATCTTTGAAAAGTACTTTTCCCCCTTCAACTGATCAAATAAATCGTCGATCCTAGGCAATGGGTACTTGTTCCTAATGGTGATCCTTGTTCAACTCTCGGTAGTCGATACAAAGTCTAAGCGATCCATCTTTCTTCTTCATAAATAAGACTGGTGCTCCCCACGGTGATACGCTCGGTCGAATGTATCCCTTATCTAACAACTCTTGTAATTAAGCCATCAGTTCTTTCATCTCTACCAGTGCCATACGATACGACGCTTTGTATACCGGTGCTGTCCCTGGTGCCAAATCAATGACAAACTCAATTTCTCTATCCGATGGCAATCCCGAAATCTCGTCTGGGAAGACATCAATGAAATCCCTTACAATAGGTATCTGACCTAGTTCACCCTCGACTCATCGAGTATCAACCACGTGAGCCAAATAACCTACACAACCCTTCTTAAGCAATCTCTGCGCTTGCATCATCGTCAGACAATGAGATTGTCTCGGCGATTTACTACCATAAAATACCACCTTTGACTTGTTCGGAGTCTTAAGGTGTACGCACTTCTTCTTATAGTCGATAACTGCTCCGTGATTCGATAACCAATCCATTCCAAGGATTACATCAAACTCCCCTAAACGAATCGGTATCAAATCCACGTTGAGCTTAAATCCTCGCAATTAGGTATAACAGTTCCTATGAATGTATTCTACGAGAATAATTTCCTTGTTCGCTACTTCTACGTTCATAGGGTGTTCTAATCTTTCACGGGGTAAGTCTAACTGTGTAGCAAATTCTTCAGAAATAAAGGAACAGGTAGCACCCGAATCAAATAACACATATGCATCAATATCATTGATCGGGATGATACCTGACACCACGTCTTTAAACTCCACCGCATCCTGAATGGTCATATTGAATGTGCGTGCCGTTGGTCTGTTAGCTTGACTGGCTGGCCCTCCGATGCTCAGTCCATTGTTGTTTATGTTGCGATTGCTGCTAGTTGCATCGCCGTTTTTCTTCGGGCAGTCTTTGATTTGATGGTCTGGGGCTCCACACGAGAAACACCCTCCTTTCTGCTTATTCGGACACTGAGGATCTATGTGCCCCGGTTGTCCACAACGGTAACAAACACTCTTTCCCTTTATGCACTCCCCCAAGTGATTCCTCCCACAGTTGTTGCACTTTACACCTTTCTTGGCCTCTCCCCCGGACTTGTTACCTCCAGAGGATTGGCTCTCCGTCTATTTATGCTTGTTGGGGTTGCTGCCTCCGCTGCTTCCCCCTTTTTGTCCCTCCTGACCGGTCTTCTTTTCTTGTTTGAATCGAACAATGGCTTCATTACCTCCTTCGACAATGATAGCCCTTTCCAGTAGATCAGAGTAAGTCTTAATCTTCAATACTGAGACTGCTTTCTGCACCCATAGTTTCAGTCCTAATTCGAACCTCCTTGCCTTCCTGGCTTCTGTGTCAACCTGATGTTAAGCGAATCAGGCCAACTCGTTAAATCTTGCCGCGTACTCTGCGACAGACATACTGCCTTGTTTCAACTCTAGAAACTTAACTTCCATATCCTGTTGCGTATTCTTTGAGAAATAATTCTCGAGAAATAGGTCCTTCAATTTATCCCAAGGAATAACTCCTTCGCCTGCTCGTCCCTTATTGGCCTTCCACCAATAGTTAGCTGCACCCTTCATCATGAAAGTGGCAAAATACGTTTTCTGTGCTTCGGCCACTCGTGCGACCTCAAACACTTTCTCCATCTCTTCTATCCAGGTTTGGGCTTCGATTGGGTCCAAGGTTCCCCGGAACTCCGGTGGTCCTACCAATTTAAAGTCCTTAAAGCTCGCCAAGTGATGTCCTGGCTGCCCTGCTGCTAGCTGGGGTCTGTTCTGCATTGCCTCCGTTAATCAGTTAACGAAGTTCTGCATAGGGTCGACATTTTCCCCTTCGCCATTATTAATAGATCCTTCCTCCCTCTGGTTCCGCGGTAGTTTCATAGGCGGCATGATCCTGAGGAAAGGAAGAAAACATTAGACTTCATGTGATATGCTATTTATGTTAGCATTAAGAAGTTTAGGATGTCTATCAATCATAGCTGATTTAAATAAACAACTTCAGTATCAAAATAAGACTCGATGGATATTCTCAACCTATCACTTACATACTCTACTTGAGTTTTCTACTAAGGTTATAACTTAGGTTTCGCATTCCTAACGTTTATAACCTACAGCGCTGATACCAACCTGTGACACCCCCAAATTTGGGTCCTCTGACCCCGGTCCGGTCGTCACGATACAATACAAACATCCACCTCTAAACAACATACGATAACTAAATGCGGAATATAATAAACCTACGTCGTTCATTCAAAAGGTGTTACTAGTCCCAAGATTCGATAACCTTAAAACAGTCATACAAACATTACCTTAGAATAGTCATTAGGGTTCATATTACATAATAGTAATTTAATTAAATGTAAAGATAAAGTCTGCTCCTTGCAAACTAATCCTACATCTTCCCTTTACCCTTGTCCTTCCCTGAAGCCTTGGGCTTAACTGCAATATAAGTCATGATATAGCAAGAATGAGCAACAAGTTTGCTCAGCAAGTTTAAATACAACAATAAAGGATATATCACGATGAATAGAAAATATCTGACAATGAATTCAACAATATGAATATCGGA
The DNA here is from genome assembly GCA_020205555.1 of Panax stipuleanatus. Lineage (NCBI taxonomy): Eukaryota > Viridiplantae > Streptophyta > Magnoliopsida > Apiales > Araliaceae > Panax > Panax stipuleanatus. The sequence goes on along the minus strand of CM035125.1, from coordinate 112,262,747 downwards.
AGCAAGAATAATGATTTCTTTTAGAATAGCTGATAGTCAAGTAGACTTCAAACTATAAAACCCCAACAGAATCAATAGCTGATTGACCCTTTGGTTACTGGCTACAGAATAGTACTTGAGGGGATCAGCCTCGCGTACGCTATGTATATGCATAACATTCAACTCTGCTACTTGTATCTTATATTAGATACCTGGGGTACTCCCCTATATATAAGGGGTGTTCTTTTCAGTCTAAGAATCCATACCATCAATTGGTCTGGATAGCTTTTATCAAACTTCATACAATTGTGTGACCGAACAAGGGTTCAGACTCTATCTGACGCAGTTCAAGAATTATAGAACTTTTAAATAAGGTACAAGTCCAAGACTGTACGAACTCAAGTGCACCTAGTGCGAATATCAATAAAATCGATGTGGAATAATTGTAAAGTAATTAAACCACCTAATAGCATGCTTGGAAATAAAGTTCAAGCTTTAAATAATTAACTGTCAATACGATAGTAACCTGCTCAATATAATATTGAGAAGGATAGGAACTTGCACAATAAAGAGTGTAAGAGAACTTGCATTCAAATCAAGTGAAGTTAAGAAAATTCGCTTACACGATTCATTGAATAAAGTAGTGCAAGAATTTAGAATACTTGCCTGTTTGCTCAGCTACGATTAAGTTCTAGCTTTAATTAATTTGCGTCGAAACGACCTAACATTAATAAGTCGGCCTTTTAATTAACATTTAAAAACTAATATAAGTCTATACTTATAATAATCCACTTATCGTATAAGTTTATAAAATCACGTTCAATATCAAACATACTATTTATAGCATCATAATATGCTAACTGTTAAAATTAGACTTAAGCAAATTGTTCGGGCCTGAAAGTGTCCGAGCGTAACTCTAGCATGCAACTACTAACATTAAACCAAAACACATGCTTATCAAGTTAAAATTTCTCATTCGAAACTAGCATGCTCTATCTATATTTAATTCGAAGTCGTGTTTTCATGTCGGTAATTCACATACTTTAACTAATACATGTTCCTACTTCAAGATCATTTACTAAGGTCATGTTATCATATAACAAGGCTAAACAATACATAACATTCATGCTCGTGCGTATACTATACATGTATACTTTAATCCACCTAACCTTAGAAATTCATTTCCTATGAATGCGTGCATATGTGAAATCCATGCTTTAACCAAACAAGGTCCATTTTAATATGTTTATAGGCATAACAAACTCTAATGTACATGCTTGTATGATCAATACGTAATTCACATGGTATTCAATGTCATTATCCTTCACATTCTACGTTTTCATCAAAAGTTGCACCAAATCAACATGGGTAACATAATACAAGTAAAGCGTCTCATAGTCATGAATCACATGTATTAGAATGCATATCTAAACCACATGGAAGCTCTCATATGGTCTGAAATCACAAGGCAAAGTCCTTGGTCATGTTTTCTTTTTAAAGTTTTAAAGTTTCTTATTTCGAAATCGTCCGAATCTTGCAATCACGTATGCTAGTGTGTGAACACACTTTAGATTCGCATTTCATGTCATTATAAACCACACTATCATGTACAAAATGGCAGAACAAATACATGCCCCGTATGTGTCTAAATTCATAATTGAATCTATAAGTTTCATTACAAATCACAAGTTTTCCTTTCATGGTGTACATACTAACATGGTTATCATTATGCATGTAGTATCAAGAAATACATATTTATATCATGTCATTGTACAAGTTAAATCATGTTCACAAGCTTGTCCTAAGTGATGCTACATGATAGTACATATTAGCATCTTAACAGAAGCAGGAAACTCTGTCCAGGGTCCGGCGCAGCTGCGCTGCTGGCCAGTACATAACTGGCGCAGCTGCGCAGGCTGTTTGCCAGTGACAGTTGCTGCCCAGCAACGGCAGAACTTAGCCCAACTCAAAAATTTTACTACAAAATTTGATTCTAACATAACACATTGTAATTCAAACATGTTTAACATCTTGTATAACACTTAACTAACATATTCCAATCAATTAATTACTCAATCCACGAATCAATTCAATAATCAAGAAATTTGAAAATTATGTAGAGAATGAGAATGGGAAGTTATACCTCTGTGATGGAAACCAAACTTGCTGTTACAGATTATATAATGCTACTACGCTACTCATTCTCAATTCTGTTTCTATCAATTCCAAGAAAATCTCAGCAATAGAAATTGAGAAGGGGAGAACTCTTATATAGTAAAATGAATACACGGTTCTTGATTTTACTCACCAAATCAACACTAAGGATTATATGATTGCATGCTAGATAACAAGAAGTGGGTGAATGCAATCATAAATCCCACTCCCCCTATAATGATTATGGCTAGCTTTGATGAATTTGAGGAGAGTTATAGGGTGGGGTAGCCATGTGAAAGTTTACGTGAGGGAATGAAATGAGGGACTCTTATTATGGGACAAGCCAATTAACTCAGCAATGCAGCAACTAGCAAGGTGTATATCATATATGTCCAACACTAGCCATATAATAAATACACTAAGTTATATACTATATATATATATATATATATATATATATATATATATATATATACACATAGTATATACATAGGTTTTAAGTATTTATTCCATACACATTTAAATAGGTGTTACAATGTTATCTCAATAAAATAATGTATCAAGTAGGTTTATATATACCGATCATATAATTCATGTACATTTTTCTTAATACCAATTATAAAGAAATTGGGTATTATCATTACTTATTATCATAATCATTATAATATAATTATAACAAATTAATACAATCATTATTAATTAATAATGATCTTTATATATGACAATAGGGTATACATGAATGTCCACACAGTGTCACATACCTTCAATTTACCTCACCTTACTATATAGTCCATATATGCAATATACACCACATTAATATGTCACATTAGATAGCTACCATATATGTAAAGGTTTAGTATCGCATGCTTGTATAAAATAATTAGTCAAGTAAATATAATTATATATTATATTCATTACTTCTTTGCTCATTAATATATTATTCCCAACAATAATAATTTCATACGTTATCGATTAATTTCTCAATATTGAAATTAATCACTATGTTCAATTCATACCACTATATTCAAATAAGTTGAATATTTAATTATTAATAATCTCATCAATTCTCTGATATTAAATCCTTAAGGTCAGTCCACTAATTTAAATAAACCATTAGTGACTTCCTTTAAATAATCCTAGCAATTTATTGCATAGGCTCTATCTCACATAATCACATAATCAGTTAAGGTTTAAATATGCTCACCAAACTAACTCATTAAAATTAAATCACATATTTATTAAATAAGGAGTTTAAAATTCATGGTCGTTACAGCGCGGCTACGAATTTCCAGAATCTTGCGAAGAACACAGAACTCGCCCATTTTCTTCCAATTTACACCAATACACTGATTTGTAATGTTACCCATGAAGTATAAACTTCACAGGAACATCATAAATCACTTTTAGCATGTTTCTAACATTTTAAATCACGTAATTACACAATTTAAAACATTTAATTTCAATGTTCTTCATAATTTTGACAAGTTTGATAAAATTTTTTTAAAATTTCTCATTACGGATTCGTTATAACACCGAATCCGTTCATTCTAATTTTATTCTCTTTGTTTTAACATATACAATCATAATCATGTGTCAGTTTTAATTAAAACATATGATTACAGCATTTATTTCACCCATATTCAATACTCTGTATTTCATACAACCCAATTATCAACAAAATTACATGGTGTGATCTATGTAAATCATGTATACATGATTCAACACATAATACTAACATATATGGTTACATATATGATCATCTCTTGGTTTAATTACTAAAATAATTATTCACAGAGAAATTTTACAAAGACGTAAAAGAAATCTGTAACTTTTTTAAAAACCTAATTAAGGCCAAATTGTAAGAATTTGATCATTTTAATCATTCATACCAAACATAAACATGATATAAACACACACCCATATACATATAGCCATAATCATAACTTAATTTCAAAAACTAGTTTTTACAGAAAACTTTATAATACGTAATGAAGAACTTTAAAAACTAGATTTTGAAAACTTAAAAGAAAGATTACCCTTTAGTAAAGAAGATGATACAATCACAGACAATTCAAAGATCTCTAAAAATCTCTCTTCCTCTCAATTCCTCTCAATTTCTTCTCCTTTTTCTCTGAAACTCTCTAACTCTTTACTTTGATAAATGTAAAACTGATATATAATATATGTATAAGTATATATATAATACGTATACACATAATGTCAGACACTTGACCACCCAACTTCCCTTAGGGTCATGTTTGGTTGTTCCTTTATTCATTTTCCATTTATTTTAATTAACTAATTTACTATATAGTTAATTGTCACACTATTAGTTACTCAATTAATTTTATTTAAATCAATTAAATAAAACATATAACTTTACATTAATTCACATTGTCATATAATCAATATTCTTAGTTATTAATTATGTCAATTCATAAATTCTCTAATTAATTATTAAATTAATTAGAGTAATATTCTGATTATTTAATTAATTAAATAAACTCAATTAAATATATACTTTAAACTATTAAATTACTACACATTAATTTAATCAATGCAACACATATAATTAAATTAATCCACCACAAATTCATGAATTAATTATTTAACTCAATAATTAAATCATCAAAAATATTTATTTATTTCAATAAATATTTAAATTAATTTACAAAATTCTCGTTCGTCACATCTTTCCAAGAAAAATTTCACGATTCGATTAAAAATTTCACGGTTCGATTAAAAATTTCGTCTAGTTACACTCCCCCCTTACAAAGATTTTATCCCCAGAATCGCGTTCACCTATTCAGGAAAATAAGTGTGGATAAGTCTTCATCATATTCTCTTCGAGTTCCCACATAGCTTCTTCAGAGTTGTGGTTCCTCCAAATTACCTTAACAGAAGGTATTACTTAATTCCTGAGGACTTGTTCTTTCCTGTAAATAATTTGCACAGGAACTTCTTCGTAGGATAAGTCTTTCTTAAATTATAGGGGTTCATATTCTATCACATATTTGTAATCGGGTTTATAAGGTCGTAACACACTGACACATGGAAGACGTTGTGGACATGCTCTAATGCCAGAGGTAAAGCTAGCTCATAGGCTACTTCTCCAATTCTTCGTATTACCTCAAAGGGTCCAATGAACCTCGCGCTCAATTTTCCCTTTTTACCGAATCTGATCTTTCCCTTCCAGGGAGAGAACTTCAAAAATACAAAGCTACCCGATGAAAACTCTACATTTTTGCGGTGTGGGTCGGTGTATTTCTTCTGCCTATCCTGAGCCGCTACTAATCTTGTCCGAATTATTTTAACTATCTCTGTTGTCTGCTGTACCAACTCTGGACCTAGCAACTATCTCTCGCCAACTTCATCCTAGTAAAATGGAGTTCTGCACTTTCTATCATACAACGCTTCGTAAGACGGCATACCAATACTAGCGTAGTAACTATTATTATAACTGAATTCTACAAGCGGTAAATGATCATCCCAATTGTCTTTAAAATTCATGATGAATGCTCTCACCATATCCTCCAATGTCTGGATCGTCCTTTTGCTTTGGCCGTCAGTCTGAGGGTGATATGCAGTACACATCCTCAACTGTGTCCCCATGCATTCTTGTAGTCGCTTCCAGAATTTTGATGTAAAGCGCGGATCGCGGTCGGATACAATCGACACTGGTACTCTGTGCCTCAAAACAATCTCTTTCACGTATAACTTCGCCAACTGTTCTAAGTTAAATCTAATTCTGATCGGAAGAAAGTGTGCGGATTTCGTTAATCGGTCAACGATAACCCATACTGCATCATAGCCTTTCTGGGTCGTCGGAAGGCCAACCACAAAATCCATTGTAATATATTCTCATTTCCATTCTGGGATCTCTAGAGGTTGTAGCAAACCACTCGGTCTCTGATGTTCGGCTTTCACTCTCTGACAGGTCAGACACCTGGCAACACAATCGGCAACGTCCCTCTTCATATTTGGCCACCAAAAATGTTGTCTTAAATCCTGATACATCTTGGTACTTCCGGGATGAATGGAATACCTCAAACTATGAGCCTCGCTTAGAATGTCCTCCTTGATTTCTGGTACTGGCGGAACCCAAACTCTGTTTTCAAACCTCAACAATCCCTCGCTATCCATCTTGAATTTAAGTTCCGTCCCTACAGATATCTTTTTCTTTACGTTTTTCATACTCCTTATCTAGGATTTAAGCTTCCTTAACCTTATCCAAGAGAGTTGTACCAGCTTGCATCTGGAACAGCTTCTCATTAGTCTCCATTGGACATCCTACTTCCAATTCAAACTTTTCCATTGCTGAAGTCAATTCTTCTTGTGTTGTCAGCATCATTAACTTCTCCCGACCCTTTTTGCTTAAAGCGTCAGCTACACCATTCACTTTTCCCGGGTGGTATAAGATATCACAATCGTAATCCTTTATTAACTCCAGCCATCTTCTTTGACGCATATTCAAGTCTTTCTGAGTAAAAATATATTTCAGACTCTTGTGGTCCGTATATATTTTACACTTCTCCCCATAGAGATAGTGTCTCCAAATCTTTAAGGCGAATACCACTGCAGCTAATTCTAAATCATGGGTTGGATATCCCTTCTCATAATCTTTCAACTGTCATGACGCATACGCAATGACTCTACTGTTTTGCATAAGCACACAGCCTAGCCATTTATGCGACGCATCACTATATACTACAAAGTTTCTTGTGTCATCCGGAAGGGACAACACAGGTGCTGTACTCAATCTTTTCTTAAATTCTTGAAAACTTTCATCGCACTTCTCCGTCCAAACGAATTTCACAACTTTCCTAGTCAAATTCGTTAGCGGAGTGGCTATCTTGGAAAAATCCTGAATGAATCTTCTGTAATAACCTGCTAATCCAAGAAAACTTCTTACTTCCAACGGTGTTTTCGGCTGATCCCAATTCATCACTGCTTCGACCTTGGAGGGATCCACCGAAATTCTGTCCTTATCAATCACGTGTCCGAGAAATTTCACTCTTTCAATCCAGAACTCACGTTTTGAGAATTTGGCGTATAACTTCTCTCTTTTCAACACCTCCAATGTCAACTTCAAATGCTCAACATGCTCTTCTTTGGTCTTAGAATATACCAATATATCGTTAATAAAGACCACCACGAATTTGTCCAAAAACAGCTTGAACACTCCATTCATTGGGCCCATAAATGTTGCAGGAGCATTCATTAGACCAAATAACATAACCAAAAATTCGTAGTGACCATATCGTGTCTTGAATGCTGTCTTCGGAACATCTTCTGGCCTCACCTTCAGCTGATGGTAACCACTTCTCAGGTCTATCTTTGAGAAATATCTTGCTTCCTTTAATTGATCAAACAGATCATCAATCCTTGGTAACGGATACCTATTCTTAATGGTAACATTGTTCAACTCTCTATAATCGATGCAGAGCCGCATCGTCCCATCATTCTTCTTAACAAATAACACCGATGCTCCCCACGGCGATATACTCGGTTGAATATATTTCTTGTCTAGTAACTCTTGTAGCTGAACCATCAATTCTTTCATTTCTACCGGAGCCATCCGGTATGGTGCTTTAGATATTAGAGCCTTTCCTGGCACCAAATCGATCATAAAATCTACTTCCCTATCTGGCTGAAGTCCTGGCAGATTGTCCGAAAACACATCCACTGAAGTCCCTTACGACTGATATTTCCTCTAACTTCGGATTCTCTTTACGACTATCAACTATGTAGGCTAAATATTGTACACAGCATCGTCTTAATAACTTCCTGGCTTGCATCATCGTCAGACAACTCGCTTTCCTAGGTGACTTGCTGCCATAAAATACAACCTTTGACGGAGTCATAAGGTTAATACATTTCTTCTGGCAATCAATTACAGCCCCATAATTGAATAGCCAATCCATTCCCATAATAACGTCAAATTCTCAAAGTTTAATCGGGATAAGATCTACATTCATAACGTTACCCTTAATATCCACTCTACAGTTCTTGCGTATATACCTAACAAGAATCACTTCCCTATTCGGAATCTCGATGTTCATAGGGATTTTTAATTCGTCATTATGTAATTCTAAGATCTTTGCAAAGTCATCGGATATAAATGATCAAGTAGCACCCGAATTAAATAAAACATAAGTATTGGCTTTATTGATCGGAATGATACCTGACACCACATCACGAGACTGTATCTCATCCTGTACGGTCATGTTGAATGTCCTTGTAGTTGGTTGGTTTGTCAAAGTCGGTCCGATAATTGTAAGAGGATTTCCACTGTTACTTCCCTTATTTCCACCTGACCCTGCCCCTCCAGATGCCTTCTTAGGACAGTCTCTAGCCAAGTGATCCTTTGACCCACATGTGTAGCAGACGCCCTTCTTAGGGTTAGGGCAGTTAGGTGCTATGTGGACTTCCTGACCACAATTGTAGCAAACTCTTTTCCCCTTCATGCAGACTCCCAAGTGAGCCTTTCCATAGGTTGGGCATGGTTCTATCCTTTTCTTCTGATGATTTACGAACGACGAGTTTTATGATTATTGGTTCCTCCCGTGTTACTGCCACTAGCCTTATTATTTCCTTCACTTTTATTCTTCTTCTTCTTCTGATCCTGATTGTACTTGGTCACCGCTTTGCTTTCCACCTTCAGCGAGGATGGCCTTCTCCAGAACTCTAGCAAAAGTGTTCAATTGAAACATTGACACTTTGCTATACAACCATGGTTTCAGTCCCTGCTCAAATCGCATAGCCTTTCTTTCGTCAGTATGCACCTGATATTGGGCAAACCTAGCCAATTAGTTAAACTTTGCCGCGTAGTCTGGCACAGACATTTTTCCCTGTTTCAACTCCAGAAACTGCACCTCCATTTGATTCTGGGAGCTGGTATGGAAGTACATCTCGAAAAACATTTTCTTAAACCTTTCCCAGGTTATTACACCTTCTCCTCCCCTGACCTTATTTGCCTGCCACCAGTAGTTGGCTTCTGATTTTAACATGAATGTCGCGTAGGCGGTCTTCTGGTCCTCCATAACTCGAGCGACCTCAAAAACTTTCTCCATCTCCATAACCCAAGTCTGAGCTTCTATCAGGTTTGTGGAGCCTTTAAACTCCGGCGGTCCCACTGCCTTAAAGTCTTTAAATGAGGTGTTCGGTGGAGCTTGAGGCTGATTATTCATCGCTCCAGCTAACAGATTTACCAACTGTTAAACGGGGTTCACATTGGCATCATTGTTGTTATTGTTATTCGTTGTTGTCTCCTTCTTGGCGGCATATTTCTGTTAAGATATACGCTCATTAGATCTTTATTCAATCTCTTAAATACTTAAGACTTAACTCAAATATTTAACATAATCATTTTAACTTCTAACATCTCAAATAAACTTTGATATTTTATTAAAATCAAAAGTTTTCAACATAGTACGATAGCATTTATGCCATTTACATCAACTATCCCGAGATAAAAGATCTTCAGGATTTAAATCATCAAAATATTCCTTTATTTATAATCACATCGGAATTTACATTATTAATTATCAATTAAGCATTCACATAATCATACTGTCCTATCACGGCCTGCTAAGACGGCCTGACAGCTTCGTTACGCTCCTCCTCCATTATGCGGGACATATTCCTGCGATCTAATATATACCTAGGCAGTCCCTCAAACTAAATTGGATATCTCATAACTCGGTCCTGGGTCTCATCAATGGTCCTCAAAAACGTGTAGCACGTCTCTGCAACCTTAGCTTTCTTTGCACGCGACACATTCTCTGCCTGATCTTCACGTCGTGCATTGCTCATCCAAGCTTTCTCTACTATGGCGAGTCTTTCTGATTTTTCTTTTATCTCTTTCTTCAACCTTTCTATCTCCTCTGACTTCTGCTCACTTTGACCCCTCTCATGAACCAAATCCCACTCCACATTTCCAAGACGGTTGTGGAGTGTCTCAACCTCACCATCCTTCTGCTCGATGGTAGTCCGTTGAGTAACATTCTGCTCCATCAACTCCTGAATCATATCTCTTAACTCTATGTTGCGATCATACAATAAATCGTACATATCAGCGTTGACAGAGTTCGGTGGGAACTCCTCAAGGTCTTCCTCCTCCTCCTCCTCGGCTGCCTCAGTCGGGATCTCAAACTCCTCAGGGTCCTCCTCTGAGTCAATCTCTGGCTCATGCTCCCGACCAATGACTGTGATTCAACGGAGATGGCTCTGGCTGTACTAACTGCTCCCAGACTGTATGTATGTCTCGGGGCTCCTCATCTCTAGTCTCTAGGGATACAATATCCCTAGGCTGACTAGCTCCTCCAATATCTGACATCCTGACAAAATAAATTTTAAGTCTTAGTTGTTAAGTGATATTAATCAATACTCGAGCAAGTATATAATTATAAACACATAGCACATAAGGTAATTTTATTATCTTTCTTAGAACTCAACAAGAGTTATCATTTCTATGTTCTCGAAGGCTACTATCCCAAGGTTTTCCCCCACCTAAGGTTCATAACCTACGGGTTTGATACCAACTTGTGACACCCCAAATCCGGTATCTAAATTTTCACAGGATTTGGTATTCACTGTTCAAATATCATAGAACTATCTACCCATAAATATTGAAATTTATTTAATAGATAAATAAATCATCATCTCCCTATAATAGGGTTACAACATCTAAAATAATAAATATATAATAAATCCCATGTTATACTTAACCTTAAATCTCTGTTGCGGAAACGTAAACAAATAAGTCTTAATAAATACACATAAGTCTTGAACTTTAACATATCAATAACACCACAAGTCTTCAACACTTGTTAGCTTTTTCTTTTCCCTTGCTACTAGAAGGTTCATCACATCTTTCATTCTTAGCTGCAATGTTATTATGCAAGAGTGAGCACGAATGCCCGCAAGTATAAAAATATGACAGTAATAACATGCAAGTGAAATCAAAGAAATCTTAATACCAGAAAGCTCAACTTTTGAATCAAGAATAATAATCGAGAATCAAATTACATTTGAGGGTTATAAGACCTTGAACTATGTCCTAGGTCAAGTATATTAACCTTTAACAGTCATAAGACTATGGACTTTACTTCTCGTACTTAGGGAGATCAGCCCTTCGTACCGATACTGTGCACAATACCTCAACCTTAAATCATCATCAATTCCCCTTTAATAGGGTTGCTCATCTCAGTTTGACATCAGAGTCAGCACCAAATAAAGTTTGGTTTGGATAACTCAATAGTAGTTCTAGAAATTAGAACGCTCATCACCTATGGACTAGTCGAATCATATAAGGGTTCGCTAGTCTTAAAGGATTCAACAATATATGATATTAAATTTGAATAACGACTTCTCAAGGATATACAATCGAATAAGTATTGTATACTGAAATGATACTTTTAAAAGAATCATAACATCTCATATGAAATTCTGAACTTGAGTAATCAAGAATAAGAATTTTGCTTAATATATAATTTAAGTCTATAACTTGCTCAATATAAAAGTAAGGTTTAGAACTTGCTCAAATGTAAATATTTGAGTTTAGGAAACTTGCCTAGTGCGCAAGCTACAATTATCAGTCGCGTTCTTTAATTTAATCCTACATATCAACACATTCATAATATCCATTAATCACAGGTTTGATTCGATTATTGATTCTCAACAGTGTTCTTCGAACTCATTATTAACTTTTCAAATAATGGTTTAAGTAGATTAATTAACTTATTAATTAATCACATAACCTAAGTTATTAAACTTGTATTAACATCTTATCATATAAATAACATGTCTTCATGTTTATTAGATTTAAAACACATTACTCAAAATTTAACACTTAGAATTTTTTTCAAATTTTCAAGACAGGCGCTGCCGCTCGGCATTAACCTTTCGGCACAGTGCGGCCTCGCGGCTACGAATTTCTAGAATCTCGTGAAGAACACAGAACTCGACCATTTTCTTCCAATTTACACCAATACACTGATTTGTAATGTTACCCATGAAGTATAAACTTCACAAGAACATCATAAATCACTTTTAGCATGTTTCTAACATTTTAAATCACGTAATTACACAATTTATAATATTTAATTTCACTGTTCTTCATAATTTTGTCAAGTTTGATAAAAAAAATATGAAATTTCTCATTACGGATTCGTTATAACATCGAATCCGTTCATTCTAATTTTATTCTCTTTGTTTTAACATATACAATCATAATCATGTGTCAATTTTAATTAAAACATATGATTACAGCATTTATTTCACCCATATGGATTATTCACCCATATTCAATACTCTGTATTTCATACAACCCAATTATCAACAAAATTACATGGTGTGATCAGTGTAAATCGTGTATACATGATTCAATACAGAATACTAACATATACGATTACATATATGATCATCTCTTGGTTTAATTACCAAAATAATTATTAACAGAGAAATTTTACAAAGACGTAAAAGAACTCTGTAACTTTTTTAAAAACCCAATTAAGGCCAAATTGTATGAATTTGATCATTTTAAATCATTCATACCAAACATAAACATGATATAAACACACACCCATATACATATAGCCATAATCATGACTTAATTTCAAAAACTAGTTTTTACAGAAAACTTTACAATACATAATGAAGAACTTTAAAAATTAGATTTTGAAAACTTAAAAGAAAGATTACCCTTTAGTAAAGAAGATGATACAATCATAGACAATTCAAAGATCTCTCAAAATCTCTCTTCCTCTCAGTTCCTTTCAATTTCTTCTCCTTTTTCTCTTAAACTCTCTAACTCTTTTCTCTGATAAATGTAAAACTGATATATAATATATGTATAAGTATATATATATATATATATATATATATACGTACACATAATGTTAGACACTTAACCACCCAACTTCCCTTAGGGTCATGTTTGGTTCTTCCCTTATTCATTTTCCATTTATTTTAATTAACTAATTTACTATATAGTTAATTGTCATACTATTAATTGCTCAATTAATTTTATTTATATCAATTAAATAAAACATATAACTTTACATTAATTCACATTGTCACATAATCAATATTCTTAGTTATTATTTATGTCAATTCATTAATTCTCTAATTAATTATTAAATTAATTAGAGTAACATTATGTTTATTTAATTAATTTATTTAATTAAATAAACTCAATTAAATATATACTTTGAACTATTAAATTACTACACATTAATTTAATCAATGCACAACATATAATTAAATTAATCCACCACAAATTCATGAATTAGTTATTTAACTCAATAATTAAATCATCAAAAATATTTATTTATTTTAGTAAATATTCAAATAACTTTACAAAATTCTCGTTCGTCACATTTATCAAAGGTAATATTCTACTTATACACATCATCATCTACCATAATCATCATAAGTTAAACATCATGATTAACCATATTTCTAATTATTAGGGATATAAAATAAGCTAGTTGTGGCCCACCTCTCCATAAAATCGGGATACATACTCTATTTTAAAGCCCTTGCCATTTCAGTTGTTACTCTATTTTTGCAAAATCAACTACCATATAGTGAAGGGTTGCCAACTGAAGACATTTTTTCTTCATAACTTTATCTTACTCAAGGTCTGCATGTACCAAATGTGCAGTACAGATTGTACCCGATGTATCATTGATCAGATAATTAATTAACAACCTTTTGAATTTCCTATAAAATAAGACTTATTTGGAAATCTTGGACTCTTATCAACATAAATAAAATAAAAAATTTGCTTTAAACTACATCTAAGGTCACATCATGAGCTATCAGGTGTGGTCTTCGTCCAGTGTAGTTCGTGGGGGGTATAGTTCGACATGGGATGAGATTATCATCCCAACTTAAGAAATTGAGCTCAACCATATAGAGCAAGCAATTAGATCCCAAATCAACTATCATACTACATTGTAATTGAACTAATTAAGGAAGTAACAGTCCAATAGATAGAGAGGAAGAGAGGGCCACGACTGGGAATTGGAAGGGAGTTGATGAGCATATAAAGTCCCACCATTTTTGAAGTTTCTTCTTCAATTTATGTGTATATATAAATATATACAAATAAATGAAGCTATTTATTTCTAAAGTGGACATTCCATTTCAATGCACTCCCATTATTTCTTGATGTACATCATATATTCTTGATGCAAAAGATCAACCAAACACTTTCTCTCAACAGCGGAAACAATCACCTAAGTTTCTGTAAACTTTTCAGCTATTTCCTGAGAGTTCATTGCTTGCAAAGGTTGCCCGGTGATTGTTTACAGAGACTTAGGTGATTGTTTCTGCTGTTGAGCGAAAGTGTCTTGTTGATCTTTTGCATCAAGAATATATGATGTACATCAAGAAATAATGGGAGTGTATTGAAATGGAATATCCACTTTAGAAACAAATATCTTCATTTATTTGTATATATTTGCCTATACACAGAAATTGCAGAAGAAACGTCTAAGAATGGTGGGACTTTGTATGCTCATCAACTCCGTTCCAGTTCCCAGCCATGGCCCTCTCTTCCTATCTGTCTATTCGATTGTTACTTCCTTAATTAGTTCAATTACAATGCATTATGGTAGTTGATTTGGGAGTAGAAAAGCTAGCTTTATATGGCTGAGCACAATTTCAAAAGTTGGGATGATAATCTCATCCCACGTCGAACTGTATACCCCCCCACGAACTATACTGGATGAAGACCACTCCTGATGGATCATGATATGACCTGAGAGGTAGTTTAAAGCTAAATTTTATTTTATTTATGCTGATAATAGTCTTATATTTCCCAATAAGTCTGATTTTGCAAGAAATTCAAAAGTTCTTTGTTGATTAATTATCTGATCAATGATATCTTGGGTAAAATCTCTACTGCACATTTAGTACATGCAGACTTTGAGTCAAATAAAGCAATGAGTAAAAAATGTCTTCAATTGGCAACTCGTCACTCTATAAAAATTGATTTTGCAAAAACAGGAAGCACCAACTGAAAGGTCTAGGGCTTTAATTCGAGGATGTTTCCTTATTTCATGGAGAGGTGGGATAAAACAGCTTAATTACCTTCTCAAGGAGTACTGGGGGGAATTTATCGTGGTAGTGTTGAATCTATAGTGCATGAGAAGTAGCAATCTGTTTATTCAAAGAATATAATATCATCCAAGAAGTTTATATAAAATACTCAAAGATATGTTTATATACTCAAAGATAGGTATTTGTATTCAAAGATATGTTTATATACTCAAAGATCTCTATATTATTGTTGAGCACAGTTCAATGTTGGAAAGAAGAGCTCGAGGCAACTACAGGGAAAGAATCTATATGAGTAATCATGAGTTGATTTTTCTAGTCTAGTATCTACGATTATATGTATTCAGCCCTTACTAGTTTACCTCTAAGTGTTATGGGTTTTTGCTAAATTAGATGGTTGTATTAGGCCCAAAACTAAACCCATAATCAGCCTCATTCTTATCCCAGTTTGACAATCATATTGGAAGAAAAGAGATGAGCTCTGTTATAGTTAAAAAGAAGCCAATTAGTTAAGTTTAGTTAGAAATCAGTTGGGGAGTAAGAGTATATAGAGTTGTTGCGACTTGACAAGTCCTTTAGGGGTCAAGTAGGCTGCTAGGAAGTGATAAGCTGAGCATTGTAGGGGCAATGCTAGGCGACGGGTAGGAGTGATGATGGGGAGCAGTTAGGGGCTAAGCTCAGGGGTACTAGAGCAAGCAGAGGATGATTGAAGAAGGGAAACTCAGCCATATAATCAGTAAATTTGCACCGTCTAGTCCAGTTAGTTATACCAAAGTGTTGAGTTCTATTATACAATAGCATTTAGAGAGATAAGAGAGCTCTGACTAAGTGAATGAATAGCAGCACGACAATATGGTCAGACCACACTCCTTACCAAAATTGCAATAGGCAACCATCAACCTATAAGCTAGCAAGGCATAGTTAACAGCTCCATTATCCTTATATGCAAACATGTCATTTTATTTTATTTTATTTATATTTATATTATATTATATTATATTATATTATATTATTTAATAAATTTAATTAATATAATTATTTTATTTTATTTTATAAATTATTTTATTTTCTTTACTTTATTTTGTAAAAAAATTTATTATATTAATTATTTTATTTTATTTTATATTAATTATTTTATTTTATTTTATTTATATGTTATTATATTTGATTTAATTTATATGTTATTTTATTTAATTTAATTTAATTTTGGGAAGGGTCTCTCTAAATGAAGGAGAGTCCTTTCTAGATCTAAGATGGAGACTAGGGTTTTTTTATTAACAGAGAATAGAGTGAAAAGGAAAAGGGATTCACTTGAAAATATAAACTCGCAAAAATTGTTGATCAGGACTTACCATTCTTTTCTCTCTCATATGGAACATGTCTAATTGTTTTAATTATTATTGAAGGCCATATATAACTGGTCTAATTGTTTTAATTATTATTGAAGGCCATATATATATATATATATATATAAGTTTGCTTAATCAAGAAATAATAAATATGAAAATTTGGAAAATTTTCACAACCCGCGTCAAGTTTAATATATATCATTCAATCAAAATAAAGCCTTCATAAGAATTAATCTGACAATCAAAACCTTTATAAAATAAAAATAAAAACAATTTAAATCCATTAATTAACTCAATTCAACGCAAGATATATAATTGGCACTGTTAACGCCAAGATCCGTCCACGCGCTCCAATCATTAAAGCGCGTCCAATCCTGCACAAAAACGGGTAAACACCAAAAGCTCGATGGCTTGGGCCGCCGGGGGATAGCTCCTGTGTGAGAATATGTATAGGTTGATTAAGGTTAACAATGGAGGTGTAATGCTCTAGTGCTCGAAAGTAATCATAATGTGTACCTTAAAATCAGGAAAAAGCCTTGTATTTATAGTGTTCTCACCTTCTCCCTAGAATCGTTCCCCATATCAGATTTAGGTTCCCCCATATATCATTCCATAGCAGGATTGCACCAAATCTCCTAGAAATATGGAAGTTGGTTTAAATCCCAACTCCTCTTTTCATATTCAGAATCCATATGGAAATAGTAACCCCCCAAACATTCCTTTATTCTGACCCAAGCTCACCCAATTAGGCCCCAGCCCAACACATGATCTGGGCGCGAATATTTATGGCCCAACATTGCCCCTAGTCTTCCATGAAAATAGAAAATTTAATGGAAGAGTATAAAAAATACAGCCCAATCATTAACAATAAATGTGCACAACCCAAGAAGCTTTTGGGGCACACGCAGCCCACATTTCCCCACGTGCCCCATCATGACACCCATTAATGGGCCGTCCCTTGATGTTCGAGCACAACTCAAGAGACAAGACAATAAAACCCCCTTCTTGCCCATTTTAAATAGTTCCCCACCTACCAATTTCAAAATCTCAGAACTTCCTTTCTTCTCTCAGAATTTTCTTCCTCCTCCCTCATCCTCCAGCAATGGCAGCTTCTCAGAACTCCAACGACTACTTTCCCACTTCCATGGAACCCGTCAGTGCTATTCTTCTTTCCTCTATTCCGGCTCCACCAATAACCATTGTGACCTCATCATCCATCCCCCGTACTTCCAATCTTAGCACATTATCCACCGATTCCACCACCGCGACCACCACGAGCCAAATCTCTGACCAACCAATTGACCAAATAGAGACCGACTTCCAGAAATCACTTGGCGAATATTCCGGTGAGGTCCGCTTCCACCATGCCAACACCCAGTCTCGAATTACTGAAGCAGACCTGACTGTTATTCGAGAGCACTACCAAATCCCCGATACCCATCAACTGAGAGCTCCAGCCGCCACCAACAGAATGTATCACCGAATGGACAGCTGAAAGGCCATGCCCCTCACACTATTGGAAAAATGCATTCGGCAGCCCCTTCACGTCTTCATCTTGACCCTCCTAGGGTTTATCGGCATCGGCTTCTCCTAGCTGGTGTCGAACTCCTACATCAATCTCATTGCCTTCTGCCATGAGGTCGATGTACCTCCTTCTAGTGACCTGTTCCTTTCTCTGTTCATGCTATAAGGTTCTCACAAACTTGGCTTCAAAGTCTTCAGCAAACAGCCTACAAAGCCTAATGCCAAGATCGATAATCATTCTCTGATGGATGCCCCCTCCAGCAACAAAGGATGGCACAAAGAATGGTTCTACATCTGAGCACCAGAAACACACAAACTGCCAAACTGGGCATCTCATAAGCGACCGAACGCCCCTATTGCTGATACTACTCCCAAACGGGTGATAGAGATGACTAAGCTGATCGAGAAACTGCCGATGAAATAATGGAGCTACGTCCTTCTGACCAAGCAAGCCTAGCTATCTGATCACAAATGTAAGTTACTGAACTCTATACTTTGCTACCAAATATTACTGTCATAACAATTGCTTCATTCTTCCATTTTACCCTTGCAGTATCCCTCATCAAACCCACCACAATCGATCGAAGGGACTTGGAAGACTTCCTATCTGGCAAACCTTCTGAAAAATCAGCCTAAGCATAAGTCGTCAAAGGCCCAACTATCAAAGCTCAAACTACAGAAGCTCAACCTACCGAAGAAACCCACACGGAGTCTACTTTCGTCGAACCGACAACATCCACATGAAGGAAAAAGAGAGCTGTCAAAAAGTCCTCCCAACCATAAAAATCCCAACTCCCTATCATTACCAAGAGTCTTCTTGACATGCCAGCTGCCGAACGATCAAAGATCCTTCGCATCAAGAAGAAACGTGCCAAAATCACCCCCCTGACAACCGAGGAACTAAGGATTCCTTCTACCGAAGCTTCGAACCCTTCTATTGAAGTTAACCTCAACACTGAAACCATCCCTTCTCACTCCCCCATTCCGAACTTCCTCACAAAAAGCCGAACACAGAAAATCCCTCTTCTTCAAGACAACTTTCTCCTCCCCCAACAAAAGAAGACCCAACCTCATCCACTTCCTTTTTTACCAAAAACTTTGAAAACTACCCTCTCGAAGCTTTTGACGGCTTCGTCCTCCCAGCTGATGAGGACAGATTCAAAGACATTTCTGCCAAAGACCTCATACTTGACGGCATTAGATAACAGGGCAGGGTAATCCTCTTTATTCCAACCACTTGTTCCCATAGCCACCTGGATCGTTCAATAGAGGATTCTGTATGGTTAGAGGCAGACATTACACTGGTTGCGGTTGTTCACTCAGCTTCGAGCATTGATTCTGATGAGGAGGAGCCTATGGAGGACCCTGATTGTCCCACCGAGGACGAGTTATTTGCTGGTTTGACAGTAGCTTTGGTCAGTGACCCCCCGAGCATTCTTATTGGGACAGATCCATCTCTTATAGATTCGTCACCTCGAATAAACTTTGATAGGGATCAGTCTAGAACGCTGATGTTGATAGCCCTTTCTGGTAGGGATGCTGTTTTTATCGATAGGGACAATGCTCGAGCTACTCGAGAGACATCTTTTGTTGAGATAGAGGAGGCTCTAGTTGCCCGGGATGCTGCTTTTATTAATCGGGATGAGGCTCTAGCTACTCAGGATGTTTACATTGCTTACAGTACTGCACTTAGGTCCTATACATATAGCATCATTGCAGATATGAGTGCCTTCATAGATGATCATAGTAGCACGATGCAGATGGTTGTGGATCTTCTAGCTCGCATGGAGACCTTAGGAGATGAGCTTACAGATGCATCTCCATTTTTTGAGAGGGATGTCCCGTTGGACTTGCTATCCCATTTATCCATAGGTTTTTAGACTAGCATTTATTTTCCTACATAGAATAGATCAGCCATTTTTTGTAATGTACAGGATACATTGTATATATTAAACAGTGCTATATAGAAGAGAAAAATATTTTGATTCACTTCCCTTTTGGATATTTATTGTTATTGCTGAGTGATTACCACTTTTTTCATGACTTGCTTGTCTTGATGTGTCATGAGCATTTCCTTGATGGATTGACATTGAGATGTCGGAGAGTACCTCAGAAGGGCTGTTTATCTGGGAGGCTTGATAGTATTTGGGTTTTATCTGAGTTTCGGTGTCTTGGGACTGGTTTTTAATAGGGTTTATGTTTTTTCTTGAAGGTTAGACAGTACCATAAATGGATGCCTACGTTATAAAGCCCGAGAAATTCAGACGTTACGTAAATTAATTTTATTTGATTATTTGAATAAAATCATATTAAATGTTTATTCAAGTGAGTAAGCTATTTCTCAGTCGTTTTATGACCTAGAAAATGTGAATATAATTAGTATTCTGGCTATGGGCTAGAATTAAATCATATAAATTACCAAGACAAAAATGAAAGTTTTACGAGAAATTTCTGTAAAATCACTATTTATCCGTTTCTGTTCGGGAAATATATTTGAATTTCCGAGAAACGCATAATGATAGAATTTCAAGATGGGATGGAATATCTAATAATATTTCAGTTATAGCTCACAAATTTTTCGCGTGGGGACTTAAAACCCTAAGGGTTAGAAAGATTAAAACCTAAGAATAAATAGTTTATGTATAATAATAATGATTATTATACGGTATGAATACGGGTATAATACAAGTTATTATACGAATATAATACGAAGAGGATACGATAATTAATTCGACATATAATAAAAATTTTATACGAAGTAAATACATCCAAATTGAATTAAATTTATTAAGTAAACTCGTGGGTCGAACCGATGGGTTAACAGGTGGGGAAACCCATGCGGCAATCCATGAGCACTTGTGATGTCACAAATTGGTTGGCATGTACTAAGCACATAATGTCACAAACTTGGTGGGAAAGTAAAAGTTGAGGAGGTGTGAATAGTAGAGGAGGTTAGGCCTAAACACCTAAACTACCCTCCATCTTGCTAGCCTATATAAACAAGGCTTTGGTCTTCATTTGTGGTTACTGTAGACACTCAAAATTTTGTTTTCCTATTACTAACATTATAGGGGGGGTAACACTGTCTTCTCAAATAAACCCCGGTCTCAATACCGTGTCCTCCAATCAATCTCGGTCTCAATACTGGGCCCTCCAATCAACCCCGGTCTCAACCCGGAAGATAGAGGTCAGCCCTGGTCTCAACCCGTGAGGTACAGGTCAGCCCCGGTCTCAACCCGAGAGGTACAGGTCAGCCCTGGTCTCAACCTGGGAGGTACAGGTCAGCCCCGATCTCAACCCGGGAGGTACAGGTCAGCCCCGGTCTCAACCCGGGAGGTACAAGTCAGCCCCGGTCTCAATTCAGGAGGTACAGGTCAGCCCCGGTCTCAACCCGGGAGGTACTGGTCAGCCCCGGTCATAACCCAAGAGGTATAGGTCAGCCTTAGTCTATACTCGGGAGGTACAGGTCAGCCCTAGTCTCAACCTGCTAGGTACAGGTCAGCCCCGGTCTCAACCTGAGAGGTACAGGTCAGCCCCGGTCTCAACCTGGGAGATACAGGTCAATCCCAGTCTTAACCCGGGAGGTACAGGTCAGCCCCGGTCTCAACTCGGGAGGTACAAGTCAGCTCCGGTCTCAACCCGAGAGGTACAGGTCAGCCCCGGTCTCAACCTGAGAAGTACAAATCAGCCCCGATCTCGACCCGGGAATTCAGGTCAACTTCAGAAATAATCTTGAAGCATCAAAACATCTTCTGAGGAAAACCTGGAAGGACCAAATTAGCCTCGAAGATGACACTGAGGACGAACAGACTCAAATGGGATCCAAACCTTGGAAACAACCCTAGGAAGTCAGTCGAAGGCCATGCCGACATTGAAGGCAACCCCGGGAGGGGCAAAATGGTTATTTTACTAAATTAAAGACGATTCAGTCAAACTCAAGCCGAATTGATGCCATTAAGGTCAGAACGAACCATAACAATTATCCCGAGTGGAAACATCGCTAAACAGCTTAACGGATAAACTGCGAGGAATCAAAGACCTGGTTATGAACTCGTCTTTTTAGACTCGAAAAAGGTTTTCTCCCATGTCATTGTGAAGTGCTCAGCGAGGGCTTTCTAGAAAGGTATCGCACGCCTCAAACGGACGCTCCGATCAAAAGTTAGAAAGTTTTGAATCTGACATCGCATTGCTCAAAGTTCACGTACTTTGATACAACGAGACCCGCCACGTGGAGACGCACCTCTACCTACAGCTGCAGTAGGTAGAGCTGCTTCTCCTGGGTCTATAAATATGAGGTGAATCACAGCTCATTTCATAATTCGAAAACGCTCTGAACCCCTGCCCGTTTGGTTTTTAAGCCATTTTCTTGTCTTCCAAACCCAAATTTTTTCACTCTAACATGTAGATATACCAACATACTACCACATATCAAAAATTAACCAGTAGATTTGGACGTTTAAAGCCTATAATTTTGCAAAAAGCTCGTGTAGCAGTCCATTGTGAGTATTTTTACGATCAGTAAATTTATATTACTTCATTACGCTGTTATACACTTGAACATCAAAGTTTGTTTTCTAAATATGCCCGAAACTCAGTTCTGTGGCCGTTTTTGTTAACTTTTTATACATTTTAGTACCTAAACTAATTTTCTTGCATTTCTACAACTCTGATCGTCAATCCGTCGCTTCTAACATCTTTTAGCAACTTCGTCGGAATGGGTAATCTTCCCAGTCCGGGTTTGGCTTTTTATTGTCTATATTGAACTGTATATGTACTAAATTTTCAATTCTGTAAAGCCCGGATGTCAAATCCGCGGTTGTTTACTACTTTTATATATATATGAACCCTTCACCGAACTGGGTTATCTTCCCAGTCTCGTTTGACTATTTTTGTCTATATTTATCTATCTATATATATATATATATATATATATATATATATATATATATATTTACGTTCCAGTTTGGCCTGGATCATTCTGTGGTCTTTTTACTGCTTTTATACATATATATATATATATATATATATTTACATTTCGGTCAAGGCAAAAGATAGAAAGTCCGTCGCCCTTTATCGTTTATATATATATATATATATTATATATATATATATATATATATATATTTATATTATGTCCAGCCTGGATCATTCTGTGGCTTTTATACAACTTTTATAAATATATATATATATATATATATATATATAAATATATATATATATATATATGAGAAAAATGTAAGTACACAGCTGTGTAGTGCACAGTAGGCTATAGCGACGGTTTTTCAATGCTATAGCGATGGTTTGTCTGTCGCTATAGACAGAATATCTATGGCGACAGACAAATCGTCGCTATAGCCCTACAAAATCATCGCTAAAGCCTACTGTGTAGCTACACAGCTGTGTAGCTACATATAGCCCTATATATATATATATATATACATTTCAGTTCGGGCACCGGAGCGAAAACCCACTGCCCTTTACTGTTTATATATATATATTTCAATTCTGTCCAACATGGATCATTCCGTGGCTTTATAAAGTTTTTATAAATATATATATATATTTTTCATTCCAGTCCGGGCACCGGAGTGAAATCCCATCGCCCTTTATAGCTTTCGTATATATATATATATTGCTTTACTCTTTACGATTAAATGGCTGCTTTAATATTCATTTGATATGAATCGGCACTGACATTTCTGTGGGCGAACTAGATTTCTTTAAATCTCGCCAATTCTAGCTTTCAAACGGTTCAAAATAGGTTCAGATAGAACATGGAATCTAGAATGGCTGAGATTTATTTAAATCAAGCAATTTTTCTAGTTTCAGTTATGAAAGCAACCTCGCGGCCCTTAAATCGTTATCTAGTGGAAACGAGATGCTTCAGCCATGTGCGAGCCAGGGTTTACTGATGAATCCTTGGTTCTGGTGATATTTAGATATATTTTTGTACAAATTTGAGCTATGCAGGTTTATTGGCTTCCCAATGTGAGCCTAGGAATCGTGGGATTCATGATCGAACAGATCAGAATCTGATTCCCACGATGGACAAACTCACTTTACAAATGTACCCTGCCAGTTTTTCTGTAAAAATGTACATACAAAAGACCTTAAAAAGGTTATCTGGATTTAAGGTCTCAACATAGTGAAAATAGGATTTATCGTGTGAGAGTGACTCCGATGGCTGTCATGCCCATAAGAAGACCGACACTTGTATTTATTTTTGTGATCGAGGATGCTTCGCAACCCAATAATCACCATTCAGATTGAGCGTTAAGGCTTAAAAGATAAAATTGAAGTATCAATATGCTTCAACTCCTATGTTAGCGTAAGGGTTTGAAAACCTGCTTTCAAAATATAATTTCAATAATCTTATCGAAAAGAAAAGCTTTTGGAAATCAAATCAAACACTTTTGCTAATCAAATCAAAAACTTTTTGCAAATCAAATCAAACTCTTCGTGTATAGGTTCAACGATTCATAAACATACTTCCAAATCAAAGCATAGGCCCAATTTCTTCCAGCATTACACATTGCAGATTTAAAAGGAAAATATTGAAACGATGTGGTACCGTGTTTACACGGGAGTTGTTGGGTGCCTAACACCTTCTCCACACTTAACCAAGCCCTCGAACTCAAAACTTTGTTCTTAAAGATCAAGTTTCGACAGTGTCTAGCAATTGGGCCTCTTTCAAACAAAACTCGGTTGAGGTGGTACAACCATTTCAAATCTACCAACTGGCGACTCTATAAAACATTCAATCGTCGACATAATACATGTTGGCCTTTTCCTAAAAACCCTTCAAAACCTTTTTCAAAATAAAAAGAGTAAGGGTAGACATAACTTAGGAAGAGAGAAAGATCCGGGTTGTGACCCACCCCGCAGATTTTTTCCCGACGTCGACTCTGCTGTGGAGAGTAGAGGTCTTAGGCCGCATTCAAAATCTTTCCAAAAATTTAACTTTCACATCTGCGTATATGTGAATGCTGCATCCTTACATTGAATGAATGCGTAAATGCTGCGTCTTTACATTGAATGAATGTGAATGAATGCTTTCCTGCTTTTTTAGTGCTTCGCACCCATATTAGTGCTTCGTACCCATGCCATCATATGCATAACGGTGAGGAACGATGTATGTGAATGTATGTTGTGTGATTCCTCCACCTGGAGGCAAATCCGTGGGTGATAAGTAATGTCTTCGAGGGCAAATAAGTCTTCGGGGCTCATGAAAAAGCACCACTCAGATTCGCTCCAGTTGAAAGATCTAATTAATTTCCCCTCTAGTAGATTGCGATGATCTGAGGACCTTCATGCCAAAAAGTCACGAGAGTAGCCTATGATAAGTCAGCCTCTGATTAACCAAATTTGATGGGAAGCTTCTTCATGCCTTCCTCTTTCAATTCAATGCAAGTTTTCAATTCCAATGTAAAGGAGCACAATGTAAATATCATAATAAAATTTTACATTCCTTGTTATATACATCTTGTCATCCTGTCATCAAAACAACTAACCTCTGTTTTGCAGGATAAGATTAAAAAACCACAAAAACACATTATGGCATACATCGCATCCCTACCTCCTTCATGAAATTGACACACTTACGTTTTGTTGTAGGTGAAAAATTGGTCCTGTTACTAGATCTAAGTCTAAGAAAGCACTAAGTCCATCCCCGAACATGACTTCAAGTGCTCAACCAGAATCCACCCCTGTTTCTAGGGAAGAGTTTGAAGGACTGAAGAATCAGATAGTCGAATTGGCTAGTATCCTGAGAGAACAAAGTAAGGCTCTTAAAGGGAAGCAAGCCCAAGCTCACACATAACCAGGAACACATGGTGGTAGTGGTGGCAATAAAGAGACCGAAAAGACAGATACTCAGATTCATGGACCACAAAACCAGGACACAACTAACAAAACCCCTGAAATCACCACCCTGAATAAAGAACAGGTAGCTGGTGAAATTTTGAAGAAAGCCCAGCAGATGGAAGAAACCATCCGGTCTATCAAAGGGACTGGACATTTGGTGGTGCCAATTATTCTGATTTATACATTTTCCCTAGGGCTCGTTATCCTAAAAAATTTAGAACTCCTGATTTTGAGAAATATGATGGATTGAGAGACCCCTACACTCTCTTAAAAGTATTCATTGGAGAACTCAGATCCTATGCAGAGGAGGAGAAACTCCGAATGTAGTTATTTTTCAGAAGAGTCTAATCGGAGAGGCTAGAGCCTGGTACGCTCGTCTAGACAACTCCAAAATTCATAATTGGGAAGAGTTGGCCCATGCTTTCCTCAGTCAGTACAGTTTCCAATCTCAGCTGGCTCCAGACAGATACCAGATAGCCAAAATCAAGAAACAAAGTACTGAGTCATTCAGAGAGTATGCTCAACGGTGGAGGCGGGTTACAGCACAAGCCACCCCATCCATGACTGAGTCTGAAATATTCATGACCTTCATCAACATCCAAGAAGCTCCGTATTATGAGAGGGTCCTAGCAGGCATAGGAAAACCATTCTCAAAAATGATTCACATAATCAAACTGTTCCTATCACTTCCTACTAAGGCGTCGAACAACTTTACTGTGTTATTCTTCTATAATGCGGAACATCGTCTTGCGATCTAGCATATACCAAGGCAGACCTTCAAACTGAATTGGGTAGTACATAACCCGATCCTGGGCCTTATCAATGGCATTCTAAAATATGTAGTCCGTCTCCTCAATCTTAGCCTTCTTTGCACGATCATTATCTTCTGCAAGATCTGCACGTTGTGAATCCTTCACCTAATCCTCCTTTGCTATGACAAGACTTGCTGATTTTTCTTTAAAATCATTCTTCAGCTTTTCTATCTGAGCAGACTTTTTTTCACCTTGGCCCTTCTCATGGATCAAAACCTACTCTACGTCTCCAAGACGTGTGTAAAGAGTCTCAACTTCACCAACTTTCTGCGATGGTACTCTGTTGAGTAACCGTCTACTCCTTCAGCTCCTGAATAGTATCCCGTAACTCTATGTTACGGTCATACAACTCATCGTACATCTCAGCACTGATAGAGTTTGGTGGGAACTCTTCAGGGTCTTCATCCTCCTTTTCACCTGTCTCAGGCCTGAATCTCAACCTCTTCTAAGTCAAATACTGGCTCATGCTCCAGACCAATGACTGTGATCAAAGGAGATGGCTCTCGTCGAAATTAACTGCTCCTAGACTGTGTGAATGTCTCGGGGCTCCTCCTCAGTAGCCACTCGGGGTTCAACCTCCCTAGGATGACTGGATCCTCCAATATCCGACATCTTGACAAATCAAATTTTAAGTCTTGGTTATTACGTGATGCTAATCGATACTAGCGAGTAATTAAGTATAAACACATAGTACATAAGGTAAGTTATTATCTTTCTTAGAACTCTATACGAGTTAATCATTACTAAATTCTTGAAGGCTACTACCCTAAGGTTTTCCCCACCTAAGGTTCATAATCTACAGCTCTGATACGAACTTGTGACACCCCTAAATTCGGGTACTTCATTTCCACGAGATTTGGTGTTCACTTGACAAATATCATATATCTACCTACCCATAATAAAGTAACTCATGAAATAAATAGAAATAAATCCATTATCTCCCCTTATGGGGTTACTGATAAGTGGTATTTATATCGCGAATCAGATTCTCAAAAGCTTAAGACGCTGCCTATTTTATGTTATTTATTGTGCTTTTATATATATTTTGTTGTTATTATGCTTATCCTGTATGATGCAGGGCTGTTTAGGTCATTTCCAGCTTAAAGGGGAGAAAATTATCATTTTCTACACTCTAGCGCCGCAGCGCCTAGCCTTCTCCTCGCGCCGCAGTGCCGCTTCCTTGTCCACGCTGATGTCATCTGCCGCTGCAGCGTCCTTTTTTCTTCTTGTGTTCGCGCCGCAGCGTGAGTGGCGCCGCAGCTATGTCTCCGCGCCACAGCGCCACCTCCGGTGCCTAGCCAGTGGCTCGCTTTTAATGACCTAATGAAAAGAAAAAGAACACACAGCGGGAGAGGGAGATAAAAAAATAAGTACGGTGGCTAGGACATTTTAATGATAGACAATAATAACAGGGTAGATTAATTAGATTCTGGAACTAGAAAGAAGCTGGTTTTGAGGGGAGAATAGTTATTGCATCCTACACAGCTCAGGAGTTACACGGAGAAGAGAAGACTTTGAGACAGAAAACCTCACAACAGGAGTTTTCTTATTCCAAATCTCTCAGTTATTTGTGTATTACTGAGCAATGTTGAATGTTATAGAAATGTGTATTAGCACCATGGTTATGAACTAATTCCTTTTTAGGATTGCAATGTAACCTAGTGTTTAGCCTAATTAACTTTCTCTCCTATTTATATTAATGAATCATTTTGGGAATGGGTTGTTGTATTTCTTGCTTATTGACTGATTGCTTGACAGAGTTTTTGGTAATGATATTAATGGTTATTAAAAATTGGACATTAATATCTGGATTTTAAAATACAATAACACTTGTTATGCCCTTGCCTAAGGGAATGTGTGCATAAACTGCTTAATAGGATAGACATATCTCTATTTGCCTTGTGTAGCCTTGAGACTGAGCTTAATAACCCTAGTCTAGTTATTTTCATCGATAGAAATATTGTGATTCAGCTAGCTAGGGATGTGCATTTGGCCTTCGACAGAAGCATATGCGTAGTTCTATTCTCGGCTGACCATTCCTTGATTTGTTTGTCATGTGGAGAGTTAGGAGATTAGGCGACGCATTAGGGGAATTATAATCCTAGCTTGTCTCCCTAGTGCATCTATTTCTCTCACCTCTTTTAGTTGTAATCGCATAGTTTAACATACCATCTCCAATCACTTGTTTAGATAAGACAGTATAGGACTTACATTAGTACTTGATTTGCAATTAAGACTTCGTCCTCGTGGGTACGACACTTCACTTATCTTATATTACTTGTTGACCGCGTATACTTGCGCAGTTAATTATCGTTACATAAATCGGACAACAAGTTTTTGGCACCGTTGCCGGGGACTTAGTACTATTTGTTATCAATATTAAAAATAAGTCAATACGATCTTAATTTAGACTGATATTATCTGTTTAATTTTCTTTTCAGGTGATCTCTATGGTGTATGCCACCTATAAGGGGTCGGAGCATAATACCTCTCGATCCTGAGGTTGATAGAACGTACAGACGCCTGCAGAGAGAAAAAGCTCGGGACATACATACTCCTGTTACAATGGCTGAGGAACTTCAGAAATCTTTAAGGGAGCATGCTATGCCTCACATCGCAGATTTGCAAGCGAGCATTCTCAGGCCCGCAATCCAAGAAAATAATTTTGAGATCAAGCCGGGCACCATCCAAATGTGCTCCAATATTCAATTTGGGGGATTACCAAATGATGACCCCAATGATCACTTGATGAACTTCTTGGAGATCTGCGATACGTTTAAGTGCAACGGAGTGTTTGACAACGCCATCAGACTCCGATTGTTTCCATTCACCTTGAAGGACAAGGCCAAGAGCTGGCTACATTCACTTCCGTCAGGCTCCATTACCACATGGTATGACTTGCTCAAAAGTTCGTGGCGAAGTTCTTCCCACCCGCTAAAACCGCCAGGCTCAGGCACGAAATTACCTCTTTTATTCAGTTTGAGTCAGAGTCTTTGTACGACTCATGGGAGCGATTCAAGGATCTTCTGAGAAAATGCCCCCACCATGGACTGCCAGAATGGCTTCCCATCCAGACATTCTATAATGGTTTATCCGGAGCTACTCGTTCGAGTATTGATGCCGCTTCTGGAGGAGCGTTCATGTCTAAGCATCACACAGCGGGGTATGAATTGGTGGAAACAATGGCGGCCAATAATTATCAATGGCCAAATGACAGGCTGGCCCCTAGAAGAGCAGCAGGAATATATGAGGTTGATCCAGTCACACAATTAGCGGCTCAGGTTGTAGCGCTAACAAAAAGACTCGACACCATGGGAGTGCAAGATGTGCAGAATGTTCAGAGTGTCGTAGTGTCGTGTGAATTATGTCAAGGGAGCCACCCAACTGATCAGTGTGCCATAAGCCCCGAGTCAGTTCAATTTGTTTCCAACTACGGGCGGCAGCAAAATGCAAGTCTCCCTACTCATTATCATCCGGGCTTGAGGAATCATCCAAACTTTTCTTGGGGAAACACAAATAACCATCAAGCATAACCTCCGACCAACAGGCCTAATTTCTCAAACCCTCCGGGTTTTCAAGCTCAAAATCAGTACAACCAACAACCACAGAGTTCTCATAATTAGTTCCACCATCCACCACCTCAACAAGAAAGAAAACCTAGTTTGGAAGATCTCCTGTCACGATATATTACCTAAAATGAGACAAGGAGCAGTAATCAAGAAGCTTCCATCCGGAACCTTGAAGTCCAAATGGGACAGTTAGCCTCTGCTTTGAACAGTCGACCGTAAGGCACATTGTCGAGTGACACTGATGTCAACCCGAAACGGGATGGGAAGGAACACTGCAAAGCAGTTACACTACGGAGTGGGAGAACTATAAATGAAAAGGGTGGAGAGAGTCCTGTAGTGCAAGAAGAAGTGACTATAGAGGAACCTATTGTGGAACAGAGTGATGATAAGTCTGGGGGTGAGGCAAATGCTCAAGAAAGCCCTTCATCACCAACCCCTACAGTGAACACAACTAGTCCTCCTATCCCACAGTTGCCATTCCCCCAGCGCATGCAGAAATAAAAGCTTAATAAGCAATTTTCTAAGTTTTTAGAAGTGTTCAAGAAGCTTCACATAAACATCCCGTTTGCAGAGGCGTTGGAGAAAATTCCGAGCTATATCAAATTCATGAAAGACATATTGTCGAAGAAGAGGAAAATGGAAGATTATGAAACAGTGGCTCTGACAGAGGAATGCAGTGCTATTCTACAGAACAAGCTCCCGCCAAAACAAAAAGATCCTGGAAGTTTCACGATTCCATGCACTATCGGGGACCAATTCATTGGCAAGGCCTTATGTGAATTGGGGGCGAGTATAAATTTGATGCCTCTGTCAATATATAAGAAGCTTGGGCTGAATGAAGCCAAATCCACAAGTGTTACTTTGCAATTGGTGGATAGATCTCTCACTTACCCGAAGGGGATGGTAGAAGATGTGCTTGTCAAGGTGGACAAGTTAATCTTTCCAGTGAACTTTATTGTCCTGGACTTTGAGGAAGACAGGGAGGTCCCGCTAATACTGGGCAGACCATTTTTAGCAACGGGGAGAACCCTTATAGATGTGTAGAAAGGGGAGCTGACTATGAGAGTACAGGATCAAGAAGTAACGTTCAATGTGTTTAGGGCAATGAAATATCCGAACACCCTTGAAGACTGCTTCCAGATTAAGGTGATTGATGATACAGTCAGGGAAGTATTCTCAGAAACATGCATGACAGACCCTTTAGTCCTATGGAAGAAGCCACCCATGTTGAATGTGCTAACTGGCTGGATGCACCCCAGAGATCTACACAGTTCCAAAAATAGTTTGAGTCTCTGAATGATCCAGAAGCATCTACTTCCAAGGCCCAGCCATCAATTGTAGAACCTCCTGTCCTCGAGTTAAAGCCCTTGCCCATTCATCTGAGGTATGCATACTTGGGGAAATCATCCACTTTTCCTGTTATACTATCTGCATCGTTAGATGAAGGCTAGGAAGAGAAGCTACTGCTAGTGCTTAAACAGTATAAAACGACACTGGGGTGGTCGATTTCAGACATTAAAGGGATCAGCCCATCCCTTTGTATGCACAAAATT
Organism: Panax stipuleanatus; assembly: GCA_020205555.1. NCBI lineage: Eukaryota > Viridiplantae > Streptophyta > Magnoliopsida > Apiales > Araliaceae > Panax > Panax stipuleanatus. The sequence continues at coordinate 112,230,876 of CM035125.1, read as the reverse complement.
CTACTGGAGGAAGGATCCAAGCCGACCATTGAACATCAGAGGTGGTTGAACCCAATAATGAAAGAGGTGGTCCGGAAGGAAATCATTAAGCTGCTAGATGCGGGCATTATCTACCCTATCTTGGACAGTCCTTGGGTCAGTCCCATTCAGTGCGTGCCAAAAAAGGGCGGCATAACGGTAGTAGCCAATGAGAATAACGAGTTGATTCCAACCAGAACGGTGACCAGATGGAGGGTATGTATGGACTACAGGAAGTTGAACAAGTCCACCGGTAAGGATCACTTCCCTCTGCCATTTATGGATCAGATGCTCGATAGACTTGCTGGGCATGCCTTTTATTGTCTGCTAGATGGTTATTCTGGATATAATCAAATTTTTATTGCTCCCGAAGATCAGGAGAAAACAACGTTCACATATCCGTATGGGACCTTTGCCTTTCGGAAAATGTCCTTTGGGTTGTGTAACGCTCCTGCAACATTCCAACGTTGCATGATGTCCAACTTCTCTGACATGGTCGAAAAGACCCTCGAGGTTTTCATGGAAGATTTTTCTGTATTCGGGAGTTCATTTGATAACGGTCTGGTGAATTTGACTGCCGTTCTCCAAAGATGTGTTGAAACTAATCTTATATTAAATTGGGAAAAGTGCCACTTCATGGTCAAGGAGGGCATTATTTTGGGCCACAGAGTATCTGATAGTGGTATCGAGGTAGACAAGGCTAAAATTGATGTCATCAATAGTCTACCACTGCCTACATCAGTGAAAGGGGTTAGGAGTTTTCTTGGACATGTAGGATTCTATAGGCGATTTATCAAGGACTTCTCAAGGATAACAAAACCGCTATGTTCACTATTGGAAAAGGATATGCCTTTTCAGTTTGATGAAGCCTGCCTCAGAGTTTTTGAACTATTGAAGGAAAAACTCATTTCAACTACTATTATGGTAGCTCCTGACTGGACTTTCCCATTTGAGCTCATGTGTGACGCCAGCGATTTTGCTATTGCTGCAGTGTTGGGACAGAGACGGGACAAAGTGTTCCACACGATATACTATGCCAGCAAAACATTAACTGATGTTTAGTTAAATTACACCACAACCGAGAAGGAACTGCTGGCAGTGGTTTATGCTTTTGACAAATTTCGTTCCTACCTCATTAGAACAAAAGTGACCGTGTACATAGACCAATCGGCCATCAAATATCTGATAGAGAAGAAAGATGCAAAGCCTAGGCTGATAAGGTGGGTCCTTCTTCTATAGGAGTTCGATCTGGAGATCTGCGACAAAAAAGGGATAGAAAACCAGGTAGTAGATCACTTGTCGAGGTTGGAAAACCCTCCTTATTCGGGAGATGCAATCAAAGACATCAATGATTTCTTCCCGGATGAACAACTGTTTGGCTTCCAAAGCAAAGCCCCGTGGTATGCGGACTTTGCCAATTTCGTCGCTTGTCAAGTGCTTCCTCCCATTTTGAGCTATCAACAGAGGAAGAAATTCCTAAATGATGCAAAACAATACTTTTGGGACGAGCCCTTTTTATTCAAACAGTGTTCAGATTAGATTCTGCGGAGATGTTTGCCAGAGGAGGAAATCGAAGGTGTGCTCCATCATTGCCATTCCTCTAATTATGGAGGACATTTTGGGGGACAAAGAACTGCTGCTAAAGTGCTCCAATCTGGGTTTTACTGGCCTACCCTATTCAAAGATGCACACCTATATGTGTCGCACTACGATAGATGCCAAAGGGTAGGAACCATCTCAAAAAGGCATGAAATGCCTCTGCAGAATGTCCTTGAAGTAGAGTTGTTTGATGTATGGGGTATTGACTTCATGGGTCCATTCCCGTCTTCCTACAACAATCTCTATATTCTTGTTGCGGTTGATTATGTCTCCAAATGGGTAGAAGCAGTCTCCTTGCCTTCTAGTGATGCTAAGGTGGTGCTTAATTTCTTAAGGAAAAATATTTTCACTCGTTTCGCCACTCCTCGGGCAATAATAAGTGATGAAGGGTCACATTTTTGCAACAAATATTTCGAAGCCCTTCTTGCTAAGTATGGGGTGACCCATAAAATAGCCACAGGTTATCATCCGCAGACAAGTGGCCAAGCAGAGATCTCTAATCGAGAAGTTAAGCGTATCTTGGAGAAGATTATTAAACCTAATCAGAAGGACTGGTCAAAGAAGCTTGATGATGCCTTGTGGGCATACCTCACCGCTTATAAAACGCCTATCGGAATGTCTCCGTATAGGCTTGTTTATGGCAAGGCTTGTCATTTTCCTATGGAGCTAGAGCACAACGCATATTGGGCCATCCAAAAGCTAAATTTCGATATGGATGCAGCGGGTGAACGAAGGCTATTACAACTCAATGAATCAGATGAGTTTCGTCTGTATGCGTATGAAAACGCTAAGTTGTATAAGAAAAAGACAAAGCGGTGGCATGACAAGAAAATTGTCGAAAGGAACTTCGAACAGGGCCAGAAGGTGCTTCTTTTTAACTCCCGGCTAAAATTATTCCCGGGGAAGTTGAAGTTCCGATAGTCGGGGCCGTTCACAATTGCTAAGGTGTATCCTCATGGGGCGATTGAGGTCGAAGACCCTCATTCAGACAAAACCTTCAAAGTCAATGGACAACATTTGAAACACTATTGGGGCGGCGAGGTCGACAGGCAAAACACCTCCATCACCTTGGGATACCCGGTGTAAGACGGGGTGAAAGTCAAGCCGACGACTTTAAATCAAGCACTTGATGGGGAGGCAACCACATCTCAGTATCAAAAATACCCTTATTGTTTTCATTCAGTGTTGTTTTCTTTAGTTATCATTAGTGCATTTGGTTTTCCTTAGAATAATTATAGATGATGAGTTAGTATGTTAGTATGTAGGTTAATGGTTAGTATAATTGTCAGTATGATTAGTTTATGTTGATTAAGTAATTTGGATGTTTGCTGTGCAGGAAATCAGAAGGCCGCGCCGCCGCGCCAGGTGCTTAGCTAAGTTTCGCGCTGTAGCGCCATGCTCATTATTCCAAATTTCTTCATCGCGCCGCAGCGTCAGTCCCTTTACAAATTTTCCCGCCGCGGCGCCGGCATTTGCTGGAAGCTACTGTAGAGTTGCACTGCAGCGTTGAGGCCTTCCAATTCTTCACGTCGCAGCGCCAAAATGTCACGCCGTAGCGCTGAAAATGACGCCGCAGCGCAGAGACAAATCTAACTAGCGTCGCAGCGCCATGCACCACGCCGCAGTGCCAGTGCCGTGTTTTTGAGTTTAAACGAGGCTTTTGGGATTCAGTTTGCAGCAGTTCATGTAACTCCCCTCTTTTCTCTCACACACATCTCCCTTTCTTCCAAGCAGTTCGGCAAATCAACCGTCCCCCTTTCAGTTTCTAACCGTTCGGGGCCTTCAACCATCCTGCAGTTACTTCTCCTTCATCCTATTTATATCCTATATGAGGTAAAGGAATTCTTCAGAGCCAGAGTTAGATTTTCGTTTGCTAATTTTCTTTTTGTTGTCCTTGGAGTTTTGTGGCAATGGGGTCAAAGCGTCCTCGCACTAGTATAGGTCCTCCTCCGTCATCCAGAACCCCTCCTCCCCTTTGGGATGCTGTAAAATTCCCAAGTGAGGAAGCCTGGAAGCGATATGCTCAAAATTTTTTAAAGAGGAGTTTGGTGCCTGAAAGAGGGCTAAGGCCAGATGACAAAACGGAAGGCGATATGAATTCCATGATTATGACTATGAAATGGATTCACTTCACCAAGCCACCTAAGTCTGCAGTCATTTCAGTCGTAAAGGAATTCTACGCAAATGCTAATCCTAACGGTCCTGTAACGGTGCCGGTTCGGGGTAAGTTAATCAAATTTGACAGTCGTACTATCAATACGGTGTATGGGACTCCAAACTACGATGAGAAGGATTATCTAGAATCTGGGATGCGGAGTTATAATACAGATGAAATTATAGCCAAGCTCTGTAAGCCTGGTACTGTTTGGAAAACCAATGAATTCCACGGTGAAAAGACCTCTTTCCCCCATCAAGCCTTAAGTCGTTATGGTAAGGCGTGGTACTCCTTCATTTGTGCCAATATCATGCCAACACGCCACCTAAGCGATGTAACAAGAGAGAGGGCAGTGTTGCTATATGTAATTGTTATGGGGCTGAAGGTTGGTGTGGGGGTTCTTATCCAGGATTCAATTAAAAAGGCCATCGGGAGCAACGTCAATTTCGGACTCCCTCACCCGTCTTTGATCACACGTCTATGTAAAAGGGCGGGTGTGGTTTGGGGAGAAAGACGATATCACTCAGCCACCTATGGTTGTCATTGATCATCACGTTATAGCCCGATATGGAGTATGGGATGGGGGACCTCCTGTCGCACCCAAAGGGTCAGGGCTATATGACTGGGCCTCTGCCGCCTCCCTCATCTAAGGCTGGTACCTCCACTCAAGCGCCTGAGCCCCCTTCTTCTGAGGCTATGCCACCCGGGGCCCTGGCAGAGATTTTGAGCAGCCTTAATTTTCTCCACTGCAAGGTTGATACGGTGGCTCAATGGTAGAGCCAATTCAATCACTATCATGCGGAGTTCGCAAATACAGTTTCCAGTATCTATTATGCCCAGGGAGGAGATGATGCAGAGTCCATGCCCTTTCAATTTCCAGAGCCTCCAATTTTTGTGCCTTATCCACCGCCATTTTCGGCCAAAGGAGAGGATCGCGAGGAGGAGCCAGCGGGTGCCGATGATGATGGCAATGAAGATGGCGGTGATGATGCTCCAGAGGGTGAAGGCCAGTGAGGGCATTGGCAGATTTCAAGCTTGGGGGAGGTTCCTTTTTAAGTATTATTATATATGAATTGTTGTTATGTTTCTTTAGGGCGGTATAGCCCTAGACTATGTTTTATTTATGCTGTGTTTGTGGATGATGTTGGTTTATTATGGGATGCATGTTAAGATGCATTGGTATGTTGGTTTTATTAAATATATATATGAATGTTTTGGGTTATAATATTTGAATACTTTTGCTTTATTTTGTATATAGTATTTTGCGTTCGCGTTAGCTATCATGTCATTTTTGGTTGTTGTGTTTATAGCCATATTTTGGGGATTGTGCAGATAATTGGTTTTCTTGATGCCATGGGTTATGGTTTTTCCTTATTTGGGCAGGGTGCTGTTTCTTTTGTTACTTCATGCCTCAATTGTTTTGATTACCCCCTTTTACCCGTTTTGTAACTGTAAATATGCTGGGTGAGGGTGTTATAGCTGTTAATTTTTGATCGTAGGCTAATGACAGGCCCCAAGTAGTTATGGCTGTCTCTTAGAGTCGTGTCAAGCATGTATGAGTTAGGGGTTGTTAATCGATAAGTTGAGACTGTTATTGATCTGTCCTTCTTAGCAAGCACCGTCCAACCATGTTAACTAGTTATTTTTCGATTTTAGTTCGCGCGTTTATTTCTTTGAGAGTATGTTCATTCTTATAATCTTTCATTTCTACAAGGTGATAAAGGACTTAGGCGCTTTTACAGTTTTCGGATCATGGGCTCTGGCATGTTGTAAAATAAAAAAATAAAAAATAAAAAATAAAAAATAAAAAATAAAATAAAATAAATAAATTGAAAAGGAGATTGAATATCGAAAGTCTTGCGGTGGGTCGAGATGGAGCGTAAAACGCACACGCCCATAAACGCAGGACCGATGTTGAGATGGAGCATAAAATGCACTCGTCAAATAATCTTCAGATTTCATAAAGTCTAATTTGGATTATGTTGATTACGTGGCCTTTGCTGCTCGAGTTATTAGATTCATAGGGGTGTTCCACACCTAGTGCCCTAAAGTCATCTGGCTTGGGAGTCACTGGTCAAAAGCTCATTAATGGGTGTTTAGCTTAAAGTAATTAAGGACTGTCCGAGTCAGATTTTATTGTCTTCATGCTAGAGCCTTTTGATCTTTTCTTGTGCTTGCATCTTAGTCTTAATGCTTGTTGATTGTTTAAGTTGCGAAGTGTGCATATTGGTTTTAGCAATCGACTGTGCGAGTTTATTTGAGCTATGATTAGTTAGGATGGTTGGTCTACACACACACACAGAATGGATCGAGTACAGTCTCATGCTTGTAAATTTGATATTAAGCCCCCTTTCATGTCAGTGTTTGTCCTATTCTCGTAGAGGCTCTATAATTACGCTTAGAAGCCATGGTATTATTCAATAGTAGTAATTTCCATTCGCGTCTTTCAGTAATGTGGGTGTAGATGTTAGATAATTTGCTTGAGGGCACGCAAAAGCTTAATGCTTGGGGGTATCTGATAAGTGGTATTTATATCGTGAATCAGATTCTCAAAAGCTTAAGACGCTGCTTAGTTTATGTTATTTATTGTGCTTTAATATATATTATGTTGTTATTATGCTTATCCTGTATGATGCAGGGCTGTTTAGGTCATTTCCAGCCTAAAGGGGAGAAAATTGTCATTTTCTACACTCTGGCGCCGCAGCGCCTAGCCTTCTCCTCGCGCCGCAGCGCCGCTTCCTTGTCCACGCTGATGTCATCTACCGCTGCAGCGTCCCTTTTTCTTCTTATGTTCGCGCCGCAGCGTGAGTGGCGTCGCAGCGCCACCCAACAGCTATGTCTCCGCGCCACAGCGCCACCTCCGGTGCCTAGCCAGTGGCTCGCTTTTAATGACCTAATGAAAAGAAAGAGAACACACAGCGCGAGAGGGAGATAAAAAAACAAGTACGGCAGCTAGGACATTTTAATGATAGACAATGATAACAGGGTAGATTAATTAGATTCTAGAACAGAAAGAAGCTAGTTTTGAGGGGAGAATAGTTATTGCATCCTACACAGCTCAGGAGTTACACGGAGAAGAGAAGACTTGGAGACAGAAAACCTCACAACAGGAGTTTTCTTATTCCAAATCTCTCAATTATTTGTATATTACTGAGCAATGTTGAATGTTATAGAAATTTGTATTAGCACCATGGTTATGAACTAATTCCTTTTTAGGATTGCAATGTAACCTAGTGTTTAGCCTAATTAACTTTCTCTCCTATTTATATTAATGAATCATTTTGGGAATGGGTTGTTGTATTTCTTGCTTATTGATTGATTGCTTGACAGAGTTTTTGGTAGTTATATTAATGGATATTAAAAATTGGACATTAATATCTGGCTTTTAAAATACAATAACACTTGTTATGCCCTTGCCTAAGGGAATGTGTGCATAAACTGCTTAATAGGATAGACATATCTCTATTTGCCTTGTGTAACCTTGAGACTGAGCTTAATGACCCTAGTCTAGTTATTTTCATCAATAGACATATTGTGATTCAGCTAGCTAGGGATGTGCATTTGGCCTTCGACAGAAGCATATGCGTAGTTCTATTCTCGACTGACCATTCCTTGATTTGTTTGTAATGTGGAGAGTTAGGAGATTAGGCGACGCATTAGGGAAATTGTAATCCTAGGTTGTCTCCCTAGTGCATCTATTTCTCTCACCTCTTTTAGTTGTAATCGCATAGTTTAACATACCATCTCCAATCACTTGTTTAGATAAGACAGTATAGGACTTACATTAGTACTTGATTTGCAATTAAGACTTCGTCCTCATGGGTACGACACTTCACTTATCTTATATTACTTGTTGACCGCGTATACTTGCGCGTTAATTATCGTTACATAAATTGGACAACAGTTACAATATCTGAAATAACAAATACAATCCCAAGTTCATCTAACCTTAAATCTCTATGCGGAAACATAAACAAATAATAAGTCTTAAGTCTTAACAACATCAAGTCTTGGAAATAAACATTTCAAAATAAATAACAAGTCTTCAATCACTTGTAAACCTTTCCCTTGCCTTTGCTATGGAAGACTCGTCAAACCGTTCGTTCTTAACTACAATGTTATTATGCAAGAGTGAGCACTATTGCCCACAACTATAACAATAACAATATAACATGCTAGTGAATCAAAGACTTCTGAATAAAGAAAACTCAGTTTTTGAATCAAGAATGAATAGCACGAATCAAAAGAACTTCTGAGGATCATAAGACCATGAACTATGTCCTAAGTTATTAAGTATTTCTACTTTAAACCTTTAAGAGTCATAAGACTATATGGACTCTACTTCTCGTACTTAAGGGGATCAGTCCTTAGTACCATACTGTGCACAATATCTCAACGCTAAAGTGTAATTAATCCCCTATAGAGGGTTGTTCATCTTAGTTTGACATCAGAGTCCGCACCAAAGGAAGTTTAGTTTGGATAAGCTCACTAACAGTTCTAGAATTTAGAACGTTCATCAACTATAGACTAGTCGAATCAATAAGGGTTCGCTAGTCTTACAAGGTTCAATAATAAACGATATTCAAATTGAATAATAATAACTTCTCAAGAGTATACAATCGAATAAGTATTGTACAACTAGAATAATGCTTTAAAGGTATTATAATATCTCATATGGAATCTCAACTTGATTAGCAAGTATAAGGACTTACATCATGATAGCATTTCAAGAATAGAAAACTTGTTCAATAAAAGTAAACTATGAGTTTAGTAACTTGCTTGACATAAGAATAAGGAATAAAATACTTATTCAACTTAAAGAGTGTAGATAAAAAAACTTGCGTAATCGTAAATGAGTTAGGGTAAGAAAACTTACCTCGTACGCAAGCTACAAATATAGTTATAATTTAATTCCTCAACGTCCTACACATTACATTATGTATATAACATCGATTTGTTTTCATAACTACTATGTTTAACTATTGAACTTCTCACTTAAGTTCACTTACTAATTTGGTTCATAGTGGTAACTTGATGACTAACCACATAACATGAATATGAACTCACAACATGCATATCACACATGTATAATCCTTTAAATAATCATAATCAAGTTTTACAATCACAATATTCAAGTTCACACTTAGTTTGTTAACATGGAACTTCACATTATATTATACATGTCAACCATTTAGTTTGCTAACATAAATCCTCAAATTATATTATATATGTGTTAACAACATATTGTAGCATAGTATTACATGTTCATCATGTCATCAAGTACATTAAGTTAGGTTACTCATCATGCTATGGTTTAAAATCACACAAACAGGCAAAATCCAACTTTTTCTCTGCACCACACCTGCTAGGGCGGGTGTTATGCTTGCTGGGGTGGGCAACCTACTACATAGTACCCGCTGGGGCAGGTCTCGACCCCCGCTGGGGCTGGTGGCTCCGACAAATGCAGCCCAGTTCACGATTTTTGACAGTTAAGGCCAAATAAATACAAATTAAACTAGTATAGTGATTCCTATGAAGTGTAAACGTCATATGAACATCAAGTAATGATTCTAACATTTTTTTTAACACTCTATATCACGTAATTACTTAAATAAAATCACATAATTTCACTGTTCTTGATATTTTGAAAGTTTTTGAAGTAAAACATGAAATCCAACGTCACGGATTCGTTATAACTCCAAATCCATCCTTCAAAGTTTGTTTTCTATGTTTAAACATGTATAATCATATTCACTCATCAATTTAAAGTTAAACAAACTATTTAAAGCATTTAATTTATACGTAAGGGCCATATATACAACTTTCATACTCTGTTGTTCATGAAACCTTAATTAAAGCATGCTTACATGACATTGATTGTTTAAAAACATGAATAGATGATATAAATATATTAAGAACATATACTAACATATATATCATTATATAACCATCAAATTATCAATCTCTTCATTCACAAAGAACTTAAATATACTTTTCAAAGGAGAAAACATGAAAACATGAATTGGAGACTTAGAATGAGGGATTACCCTTGCTACTTGTTTATATGATTCAGAGATGATGATGATGACAAAACCTCTTCAATTCTTCTTCAATCTTTCTTCCTTAAACTCTCAATTTTCTCTCTTTGTTTTTCTCTTAAGTTCGTATATAATATATGAACTGATATACATATAGGCTAATATATTATACGTATAGTTAATAATTGATGGATCATGGGTCGTTAGTTAATCCAATAATGGGTTAACTGCCCCCAACCCCCATTAAGGCCTTGTTTGTTTGTCCCTTATATTCTTCCTTTCTCACTTAACTTGATTAACTTCTTATAGTATAGTTTAATGTAACACCTTTAATAATCAAATAATCTTATTTAAATTCAATTAAATAAAATATGACAATTCACATTAAATTACATTCTCACATAATTAAAATTCTCCTTTATTAATTATGTCAACTCATTAAATCTCTAATTAATTATTAAATTAACTAGAATAACATTATGCTTATTAAATAATTTATTTAATCAAATAAGCTCAATTAATCACATACTTTGAATTATAAAATTCTCTACATTAATTTAATCAATGTAAACATATAATTAAATTAATCTACCACAATTTCATCACATAATTATTTAATTTAATAATGAAATCTTCGAAAAAATATTTATTTAATTCAATATATATTAAAAATAAATTACAAAATTCTCGTTCGTCACATCTTTTCTCCCTTAAAAGGATTCTGTCCCCAGAATCACGGTTCAATTAAATTCGTCTCGTTACATTCCCCCTACAAAGATTTTGTCCTTAGAATCGATTACACATAAATTAAGCAAATAAATGTGGGTAAGTCTTCATCATGTGTTCTTCGAGTTCTCACGTAGCTTCTTCAGCGTTGTGGTTCCTCCAAATTACCTTAACAGAAGGTATAACTTTATTTCTGAGAACTTGCTCTTTCCTGTCAATAATCTTGACAGGAACTTCTTCACAGGATAAGTATTTCTCAAATTACAGGGGTTCATATTCAATAACATGCTTGTAATCGGGTTTGTATGGTCGTAACACTGACACATGGAAGACGTTGTGGACATGCTCTAGTGCCGGAGGTAAAGCTACCTCATATGATACTTCTCCAATCCTTCGCAGCACCTCAAAGGGTCCAATAAACCTCGGGCTCAATTTCCACTTCTTGCCAAATCTGATCTTTCCTTTCCAAGGAGAGACTTTTAAGAATACAAAGCTACCCGATTCAAATTCTACATTCTTGCGGTGTGGATCGGCGTATTTCTTCTGCCTATCCAGAGCAGCTATTAATCGTGTCTGGATTACTTTGACTATCTCTGTTGTCTGTTGTATCAACTCTAGACCTAGAAATTATCTCTGGCCAACTTCATCCCAGTATAGTGGAGTTCTGCACTTTCTACCGTACAAAGCTTCGTAAGGCGGCATGCCAATACTGGCGTGGTAACTGTTGTTATAACCGAATTCTATGAGCGGTAGGTGATCATCCCAATTTCCTTTGAAATCTATGATGCACGCTCTCAACATTTCCTCCAATGTCTGGATCGTTCTTTCGCTCTGCCCGCCTGTCTGAGGGTGATATACTGTACTCATTCTTAATTGCGTGCCTATACATTCCTGAAGTCGCTTCCAAAAATTTGATGTGAAACACGGATCTCGATCTGAAACAATCGACACCAGAACTCCGTGCCTCGAAACAATCTCTTTCACATACAGCTTCGCCAACTGATCCAAGTTGAATCTGATTCTGATCCGAAGGAAGCGTGCTGATTTCGTCAATCGGTCAACGATAACCCATACTGCATCGTAGCCTTTCTGAGTTGTCAAAAGGCCAACCACAAAATCCATCGTAATATGTTCCCATTTCCATTCTGGGATCTCTAGAGGTTGTAGAAAACCACTCGGTCTCTGATGTTTTGCCTTCACTTTCTGACAAGTCAGGCACTTAGCAACACACTGGGCAACATCTCATTTTTTATTCGGCCACCAAAAATGTTGTCGGAGATCCTGGTACATCTTGGTACTTCCGGGGTGAATTCAATACCGTGAGCTACGAGCCTCGTTCAAAATTTAATCATTAATCTCTGGCACTGGCGGTACCAAAACTCTTCTCTCGAATCTTAATAGTCCCTCACTGTCTATCTTGAATTTCAGTTCATTTCATTCGAATATCTTCTACTTCACCTTCTCACACTCTTCGTCATGAAGTTGAGCTTCTTTAACTTTATCCAGTAAAGTTATACCAGCTTGTATCTGGAATAACTTTTCGTCAATCTCCATAGGATATTTCACTTCCAATTCCAGCTTCTCCATTGCTGAAATTAGCTTCTCCTGTGGTCAACATCATCAATTTCTCTTGAACCTTTCTTCTCAAGGCGTTGACAACCACATTTGCTTTACCCAGATGGTATAAAATCTCACAGTCATAGTCCTTAATTAACTCCAACCACCTTCTCTGGCGCATATTCAAGTCCTTCTGTGTAAAAATATTATTCAGACTCTTGTGGTCTGTATATATTTAACATTTCTCCCCATAGAGATAGTTTCTCCAGATCTTTAAAGCAAATACCACTGCAGCCAACTTCAAGTCGTGGGTCGGATATTCCTTCTCGTAGTCCTTCAATTGTCATGATGCATATGCAATGACCTTGCCGTTTTACAATAGCACACAACCAAGTCCTTTATGAGACACATCACTATAAACCACAAAATTTCTTGTGTCATCCGAAAGAGTTATACACAGGGGCCGAACTCAACCTCTTCTTCAGCTCTTGGAAGCTTTTCTCACACTTATCCGTCCAAACGAATTTTATCGATTTCCTAGTAAATTCGTCAGCGGAGTTGCGATCTTGGAAAAATCCTGAATGAATATTCTGTAATAACTTGCCAATCCAAGAAAACTTCTCACTTTTGATGGTGTTTTTAGCTGATCCCAGTTCATCACAGCTTTGACTTTCGAGGGATCTACCAAAGATTTCGTCCTTATTAATTACATGTCCAAGAAATTATACCCGCTCAATCCAAAACTCACATTTCAAAAACTTGGCATATAACTTCTCCTTTTTAATGCCTCCAAAGTTACCTTCAGATGCTCTACGTGTTCCTCTATAGTCTTGGAGTATACCAAAATGTCGTCAATAAACACCACCACGAATTTGTCCAAAAATGGCTTGAACACTCAGTTCATTAGGCCCATAAATGCTGCAGGGGCATTCACTAGACCGAATGACATAACCAAAAATTCATTGTGACCATATCGAGTTCTGAACGCTGTCTTCGGAACATCCTCTAGCATCACCTTCAATTTTTGATAACCACTTCTCAGGTCTATCTTTGTGAAGTATCTCGCTCCCTTCAACTGATCAAACAAGTCATCAATCCTCGACAATGGATACTTATTCTTAGTCGTGACCTTGTTCAACTCTCTGTAATGAATGCAGAGTCGCATCGTCCCATCCTTCTTCTTCACAAATAACACCGGCGCTCCCCGCGGTGATACTCTCGGTTGAATTTACTTCTTGTCTAGTAGCTGTTGCAGCTGTACCATCAATTCCTTCATCTCTACCGGAGCCATCTGGTACGGAGCCTTCGATATTGGAGCCATTCCTGGCGCCAAATGGATCACAAATTAAACCTTTTTGTCAGGCAGAAGTCCTGGAAGATCATCTGGAAATACATCCACGAAGTCCCTTATGACTGGCATTTTTTCCAACTTCGGGTTCTCCTTACGACTATCGACTATGTAGGCTAAATATCCTACACAGCCTTATCTCAATAACTTCCTGGCCTGCATCATCGTCAGACAACTCTCTTGTCTAGGCGACTTGCTGCCAGAAAATATAACTTTTGACAGAGTCATAAGGTTAATACATTTCTTCTGGCAATCAATTACAGCCCCATAATTGAATAGCCAATCCATTCCCTAGAATAACGTTGAATTCCCCAAGTCTAATCGGAATAAGATCTACATTCATAATGTTACCCTTAATATCCACCCTACAATTCTTGTATACATACTTAATAGGGATGACTTCTCTATTCATAATCTCTATGTTTATAGGGTATTCTAACTCGTCCTTAGGCAATCCTAAGTTCTTAGCAAAACCATCGGATATGAATGAGCAAGTAGCAACCAAATCAAATAATACATATGCATTAACTTTATTGATCGGAATGATATCTAACACAACATCGCAAGACTGCACAGCATCCTACACTGTCATGTTGAATACATAAGTATGTATATAATTCTTGTATACATACTTAATAGGGATCACTTCTCTATTCACAATCTCTATGTTCATAGGGTATTCTAACTCGTCCTTAGGCAATCCTAAGTTCTTAGAAAAATCATCGGATATGAATGAGCAAGTAGCAACCAAATCAAATAATACATATGCATTAACTTTATTGATCGGAATGATATCTAACACAACATCGCAAGACTGCACAGCATCCTACACTGTCATGTTGAATGTCCTGATGGTTGGTCGGTTAGTTGCGAATGGTCCCGTGATAGTTAGAGCATTGCCACCGCTGTTTCCCATGTTCTCTTCTGTTCCCGTCCCTCCAGACACCTTCTTGGGACAGTCTCTTGCCAAATGATCATTCGAGCCACACGTGAAGCATGCGCCCTTCTTAGGGTTACGGCAGTTCGGTGCTATGTGGCCTTCCTGACCACAATTGTAGCAAACTCTTTTGCCCTTCATACAGACCCCCAAGTGCTTTTTCTTATAGGTCGGGCACGCTTCAACCCTTTTCTTCTGGTTACCCTACTAATTCCCGGTACGATGTGTTGTCATTCCACCTCCTCTTCTAATTATTACTCCGTCCCGTGTTGCTACCACTAGCATTGTTATTTCCTTCACCTTAACTCTTCTTCGTTTTTTGATCTTTGTTGTATTTGGTCACCGCATAGCTTCCACCTTCAGCGAGGATGGCCTTCTCCAATACTCCAGCAAAAGTGTTCAACTAGAACATTGACACTTTGCTATATAATCAGGCCTTCAGTCGTTGTTCAAACCTCCTTGCTTTTCTCTCGTCCATGTGTTCTTGATATGTGGCAAACCTGGCCAACTCATTAAACTTTGCAGCGTAATCTGGTACCGACATGATGCCTTGCTTGAGCTCCAGAAATTGCACTTCCATCTGATTTTGTGAGCTAGTCGAAAAGTACATCTCAAAGAACATCTCCTTAAACCTCTCCCAAGTTATGATGCCCTATCCTACCTTGACCTTATTTTCCTGCCACCAATAGCTGGCTTCTGACTTCAGCATAAATGTAGTGTTAGCAGTCTTCTGGTCCTCACCGACCCTAGCAACGTCAAAAACTTTTTCCATCTCCATAACCCATGTCTGAGCTTCTATCGGACTCATAGATCCTTTAAATTCTGGCGGTCCCACGGCCCTGGAGTCCTTGAACGAGGTGTTCGGTGGAGCTTGAGGTTGGTTATTAATCGCTTCAGCCAATAAATTCTCCAACTGTTCAACGGGGTTAGCGTTAGCATTGGCGTCGTTGTTGTTATTTGTTGACCCTTCTTGGGCTGGTTGACGATTGGGTCTTCTTCCCGGCGGCATATTTTTGTTAAGATCTACGCTTATTAGATTTTTAATAAATTCTTTAAATATTTAAGACTTAACTTAAATATGTTAAGATAACACTAAACACATAACATCTCAAATAAACTCTAATATTTATTTAATCAAAAGTTTTAAACATAAGAAGATAGCATCACTGCTATTTACATCAACTATCCCGAGATAAAGAATCTTTAGGATTTAAATCATCAAAATATTCCTTTGTTTATAATCACATCAGAATTTACATTATTAACTACTCCAAGAAGTATTCACATAATCAAACTGTTCCTATCACTGCCTACTAAGGCGTCGAACAGCTTTACTGTGTTCTTCTTCCATAATACGGAACATTGTCCTGCGATCTAGCATATACAAAGGCAAGCCCTCGAACTGAATTGGGTAGCACAATACCCGATCCTGGGCTTTATCAATGGCATTTTAAAATGTGTAGTCCGTCTCTTCAATCTTAGCCTTCTTTGCACAATCATTATCATCTGCAAGATCTGCACGTCGTGAATCCTTCACCCCAAGCATCTCTGCTATGGTAAACCTTGATGTTTTCTCTTTCAAATCATTCTTCAGCTTTTCTATCTCAGCTGACTTTTCTTCACCTTGGCCCTTCTCATGCATCAACTCCCACTCTACGTCTCAAAGACGTGTGTAAAGAGTCTCAACTTCACCATCTTTCTGCTCGATAGCGTTGGGTTTGCTAGAAACATAAGCATGCGATCAAATTACATAAACGCAGCGGAAGGGATGAAAAATTATTTTTAAAATTTTCTTACAAACCCTTAACCATGATCTTTCTTGTGCATCAATTATCAGTCAATACATAGAAGGAGATGATGGAATTATACATTTGAAGATCTAAGCTTCCTCAGGTACAAGTTCTACTCCATTGATTCTTTTGATTCCTCTATAGTGGCTCCTTCCTTTGATCAATGGTAGCCACCCAAATGTTTGACCTCTAACGGTGATCCACCAAGGAAGATGAAGAACTCAGGAAGATAGGTTATTGGCTTAACCATTATTTCTATCTCTATAGAATATGTGTACTCCCAGCCTTTGGAAAAATTCACGTACCTTATTTCTGATATAAGACTCTCTTATATAGATATTAGGTTAACCCTCCTAATCCAATTAGAATAGGGTTTTATTTAATTAATTAAATAAACACTTTTAATTAATTTATATCCAAATCTTATTAGGATTGAGAGAGAGTACTGATATTATATTAATTCCTAAACTCCTTTAGAATTAAAATAATAATAATAATAATAATATAATAAGACTCCTCTTATTAATTTATATTTAATATTTTTAAAATATTAAATAATAAATATTAAGCTATTTAATTTATTCTATCACCATAGATTAAATTAATTACACTTAATGCATTATTACTATCATGCCATTTTCTTCTTAAATAATTCTTCTTCCTTTTATAGTGTGACCCTTTAGGTTTTCCGTATTAAACCGGTTGTGAATAAATCAATTAGAACAATTCTAATCTTATTTAAATAAATAAATTAAACTAATAATCTATTTAAATAAATAACATTTATTCTACAATAGGGATAAGTCTCCCTAGCGATCAATGACTTTTCAGATAATATAGATTTCAACATTAATCATAAAAGAACTTGTGAGTTAATAGTTACCGTATAATTCAATCCTTCCACCATACAATATCCCAATTAAATATAAGACATGGATTTACTGTCAAGTTTTAATTTATTTAATTATATGTATTTCGATTAAAAAATGCACAACTCCAAATAATGCAAATTAGAAATCTCTTTCTAATTTCATTCTACCTTGGCCAAGGATTCCTGGGTTGTCATTTAACGAATCACATAGTACATATCTCCTCTTTTACTAGAGGTGGTAGATTCTTTATTGATCATTCATTATCTCCATATGTAACTCATTATACCTAAGCATACCCTATATATGTCTTAAAAGGCCTTAAAGAATAAGTCAAAGTATAATTTGCTACATACAAGATACTATGATGATCTCAAGTCCAAGGATCACTTATACTACTATCACATTAGAAATTCTATTGACAGGCGAGTGAAACTTCATTAGGTATTCCATAGCGAGTCACGTTCAGTGAACTTATTCTCCAATAAGCACCTACGTACTTGCTTTAGTGTCTCCACACAAATGACCATGAGACCAGTCATCCTCGTCCAATGAGCAAGTAACATATGTACCAATCTATCCGGATTAACTAATCCTCATTTTAGAAATCCCACGATTGAGAACTATTTTAGTTTTTAAGCTTTCTAAGAATTTAGATCTCATTAGCAAGATCCCATCATGATTCTAAAAGCATTGCTTAAAACTATAGGTTATTTACATATTATAAAAACAACACCATATAGATAATTAAATGCCTTAAATTAATATTTTATTAACAAATAAATATAATTATTTACAAAGTATGCGCTTTATCATCATACATGATTGGCTTGTATGCACACTACTATCAATCTCCCACTTGCACTATAGCCAATCGCCATGGTATCTCATACCCATCTTCTCTAAGTGACGATCAAACTGCTGTTGCGTTAGAGCTTTAGTAAATAGATCTGCAATGTTATTTTGAGAGTTTATATTCTCTTCTTTCAAGGATTTCTTTAATAAAAGTACCGCAACACATGTTATAGATTCAAGATGAGACTTAGGAACTATTCCTAGTTCTGTAATGAACTTTTCATTCGAAACGTCAACTTGCAGCTTCACTTACAGTCATGTACTTTGTCTTTGTCACTATATCAGCAACCTTTTGCTGTTTGGAACCTTTCCAATTCACTGCACCACCTTTCAAGGTAACGACTTACCCTATAGTGGATTTACTGTCGTCTTGGTCAGTCTGAAAACTTGAGTCTGTTTAGCACTCTAGATTTATTCAGACCCATCATGTGTCATGATGACAACCTTAGTGTCAGTTAAGTACTTTGGGATGTTTATCACTGTCTCACAGTGATCTTCTCCAGAATCTGACTGATCAACATCAAGTCTCGTATATTTCATTGCATACATGATAGTAACTCATGCGATCTCTCTTTTACTGAGGACAATATTAGAGAGATACTCTCCATGGCTCATCATCATGAGGCACTCTTTTGGAGTTTGCCATGCTAAACGCCTTTAGCATCTAATGAATATACTTTTCCTTAGGTTAAGCCGAACATCCTTTTAAATCTATTAATACAGATTTATATCCCCAATGCGGGATGTTTTACCCAAATCATTCATGGAGGAATGTTTAGACAACTTTATTTTGATTGATTTTAGCATAGGAATTTCATTCCTTATCAGTAATATATCATTAACGTATAATACATGGAATGAAACAGCGCTCCCACTAACCTTCTTGTACACACATGGTTCATCCTTATTTTTTGATAAAATCAAACTCTTTGATTGTCTCATCAAAACGAAAGTTTCATCTACTAGAATCTTGCTTCAATCCACGAATGGATTATTGTAGCTCATATACATGATTTGCTTCAACCATCTGGATGTATCATACATACATTCTCCTAATAATGTTTATTTAAGGAAGGGCGTCTCCACGTCCATTTTGCCAGATTAAGTAAAATAAGCTGCAATCGCAAGAAAAATTCAAATGGGCTTGAGCATAGCTTCCAAATCCATTTTAGATTTTATGGTTATCTACCATTTCTCTGAGTCTTTATTACTCATAGCCTGTTCGTAATTCAATGGATCATCATTATTCATGATGTGTACCTCATCGTCATCCCTTATAACGAATCCATACCTCTCAGGTATCTTTGGTACTCTTCCAGATTTACGAATAGGGTGTGGTACAGTAAGTTTTTCTACTTGGTTAGGTACCTGACTTTGATTCCGTGGTAATTTGAGGTTCTTGAACTTCTTCAAGATATATCTTACTCCCACTGACCCCTTCATGGATAAACTCTTTCTCCAAGAAGGTAGCATGTTTCGCAACAAACACCTTTTGATCAGTAGGATGATAGAAATAATACCCTACGGTTTCTTTAGGGTATCCCACAAATCTACATTTATTGGATTTAGTCTGCAGCTTATCATTTTCAAACTTTTTGACATAAGCTGGACAAACCCAAGTCTTAACATGCTTAAGATTTGGTTTCCACCCTTTCCACATCTCATATGGAGTCTTTGGGGCGGATTTGGTAGGTACCTTGTTAAGTAGGTATGCAGCCGTTTCTAGGGTATAACCCCAGAAGGAAATTGGAAGGTCGGTAAAACTCATCATGGATCGAACCATGTCCAACAGTGTTCGATTTCTCGTTTCATATACTCCATTTAACTGTGGTGTACCTGGAGGAGTCCATTGTGAGATTATACCATTTTCCTTGAGACTAATTGAGAAACTCACCGCTTAAGTATTCTCCACCTCGATCTGATTAAAGTATCTTAATACTCTTGCCCGTTTGTTTCTCTACTTCACTTCTGAACTCTTTAAACTTTTTAAATGATTCTGATTTGTATTTCATTAAATACACATATCCAAATCTTGAGTGATCATCAAGATTATTATCTTTCTTAGAACTCGATAAGAGTTTATCATTACTATGTTCTCGAAGGCTACTACCCTAAGATTTTCCCCCACCTAAGGTTCATAACCTACAGCCTTGATACAAACTTGTGACACCCCAAAATCCGGGTACTTCATTTCCACGGGATTTGGTGTTCACTGTACAAATATCATATATCTATCTACCCATAATAAAGTAACTCATGAAATAAATAGAAATAAATCCATCATCTCCCCTTATGGGGTTACAACATCTGAAATAACAAATACAATCCCAAGTTCATTTAACCTTAAATCTCTATGCAGAAACATAAACAAATAATAAGTCTTAAGTCTTAACAACATCAAGTCTTGGAACTAAACATTTCAAAATAAATAACAAGTCTTCAATCACTTGTTAACCTTTCCCTTGCCTTTGCTAGTAGAAGGCTCGTCAGACTTTTCGTTCTTAACTTCAATGTTATTATGCAAGAGAGAGCACTATTGCCCACAACTATAACAGTATAACAATATAATAACATGTGAGTAAATCAAAGACTTCTGGATAAAGAAAACTCGGCTTTTGAATCAAGAATGAATAGCAAGAATCAAAAGAACTTCTGAGGTTCATAAGACCTTGAACTATGTCATAGGTTGTCAAATATTTCTACTTTAAACCTTTTACAGTCATAAGACTATATGGACTCTACTTCTCGTACTTAGGGGGATCAGCCCTTAGTACCATACTGTGCACAATATCACAACGCTAAAGCATAATTAATCCCCTATACAGGGTTGTTCATCTCAGTTTGACATCAGAGTCCGCACCAAAGGAAGTTTGGATTGGATAAGCTCAGTAATAGTTCTACAATTTAGAACGTTCATCAACTATGGACTAGTCGAATCAATAAGGGTTCGCTAGTATTACAAGGTTTAACAATAAACGATATTCAAATTGAATAATAATTTCTCAAGAGTATACAATCGAATAAGTATTGTATAACTAGAATAATGCTTTAAAGGTATTATAATATCTCATTTGGATTCTCAACTTGATTAACAAGTATAAGGACTTGCATCATAATACTATTTCAAGAATAGAAACTAGTTCAATAAAAGTAAACTTTGAGTTTAGTAACTTACTTGACATAAGAATAGAGAATAGAACACTTATTCAACTTAAAGAGTGTAGATAAGAAAACTTGCGTAATCGTAAATGAGTTAGGATAAGGAAACTTGCCTCGTGCGCAAGCTACAAATATATTTATAATTGAATTCCTCAACGTCCTACACATTACATTATGTATATAACATCGATTAGTTTTTATAACTACTATGTTTAACTATTGAACATCTCACTTAAGTTCACTTACTAATTTGGTTCATAGTGATAACTCGTTGACTAACCACATAACATCAATATGAACTCACAACAGGCATATCACATATGTATAATCTTTTAAACAATCATAATCAAGTTTTACAATCACAATATTCAAGTTCACACTTAGTTTGTTAACATGGAACTTCATATTATATCATACATGTCAACCATTTAGTTTGTTAACATAAATCCTCAAATTATATTATATATGTATTAACAACATATTGTAGCATAGTATTACATGTTCATCATGTCATCAAGTACATTAAGTTAGGTTACTTATCATGCTATGGCTTAAAATCACACAAATGGGCAAAATCCAACTTTTTCTCTGCATCACACCGACTAGGGCGGGTGTTAGACCCGCTGGGGTGGGCCACCTACTGCATAGTACCCGCTGGGGCGGGTCTGGACCCCTGCTAGGGTGGGTGGCTCTGGCCAGTTCAGCCCCAGTTTGCGATTTTTGAAAGTTAAGGCCAAATAAATACAAATTAAACTAGTATAGTGATTCCTATGAAATGTAAACTTCATATGAACATCAAGTACTGATTCTAACATATTTTTAAGACTCTATATCACGTAATTACTCAAATCAAATCACATAATTTCACTGTTCATGATATTTTGAAAGTTTTTGAAGAAAAACATAAAATCCAACGACACAGATTCGTTATAACTCTAAATCCATCCGTTTAAAGTTTGTTTTCTTTGTTTAAACATGTATAATCATATTCACTCATCAATTTAAAGTTAAACAAACGATTTAAAGCATTTAATTTATACGTAAGGGCCATATATACAACTTTCATACTCTGTAGTTCATGAAACCTTAATTAAAGCATGTTTACATGACATTAATTGTTTTAAAACATGAATACATGATATAAATATATTAAGAATGTATATTAACATACATATCATTATATAACCATCAAATCATCAATCTCTTCATTCACAAAGAACTTAAATATACTTTTCAAAGGAGAAAACATGAAACATGAATTGGAGACTTAGAATGAGGGATTACCCTTGCTACTTGTTTATATGATTCACAGATGATGATGATGATGATGACAAAACCTCTTCAATTCTTCTTCAATCTTTCTTCCTTAAACTCTCAATTTTCTCTCTTTGTTTTTCTCTTAAGTTCGAATAAAATATATGAACTGATATACATATAGGCTAATATATTATACGTATAGTTAATAACTGATGGATCATGGGTCGTCAGTTAATCCCATAATAGGTTAACTGCCCCCAACCCCCATTAACGCCTTTTTTGTTTGCCCCTTATATTCTTCCTTTCTCATTTAACTTAAGTAATTTCTTATAGTATAGTTTAATGTCACACCTTTAATAATCAAATAATCTTATTTAAATTCAATTAAATAAAATATGACAATTCACATTAAATTACATTATCACATAATTAAAATTATCCTTTATTAATTATGTCAACTCATTAAATTAAATAGAATAACATTATGCTTATTAAATAATTTATTTAATCAAATAAGCTCAATTAATCACATACTTTGAATTATAAAATTCTCTACATTAATTTAATCAATGTAACACTTATAATTAAATTATTCTACCATAATTTCATCACTTAATTATTTAATTCAATAATTAAATCATCAAAAAAATATTTATTTAATTCAATAAATATTCAAAATAAATTACAAAATTCTCGTTCGTCACAGACTTGACATCCGTAAGAACGGTTTCCTCATGTCGCTAACTGCAGTACGAGCTCAGGGCAAGTCTAAAGCCAAACCAGTAAACCGCTCATACTCCTCTAAAGTCGGAGTCAGCTCGTGCCGCCCAAAGCGGAAAACCTATCTCTCGGGTATCCAAAAAGGTAAAAGACCAACTACGAACCCGTACGGGACCTGAAAGTCTACGAGGGCCAATGAATGCCCTAGCATCTGATCCACTGCCCCTCTAGTTGGGAAGAGCAAGCTCTCATACCATGATCTCAAGGATGATGCCACCACAAATGGTGGTAAGTGCTTAATACGACTGACGGTGGACAACAACATCTATATCACCGTATCACAAGACCATCCAGGGGTCAAATCTGAACTCATCTGTCTAAATGCATACACGTGACATAATACATGCATAATGACAATATTAAACATGATGTGATAGATAGGAAATATCATGCATATCTACAATAAACTATCTACTGCAATCATCATCCTTGTCTAATAATACAAAGAAAAATTAAAAGTACAGGAATATGGGGCACAACCCCCCCCCCCCCAACTACTAACAGTGGTCTATCAAAATAGGGCACAGCCGCCGAAACAGCCAAAATAGTGGCCGATCAAAAGATATAGCTACAATAGCTATCTAAAAAGATCCAAAATATCCACACTCAGGTGGTTAACCTGCTTCATCTCCTCCGTGGACACAAAGTCGCTGTCATTAGGCATGTCTGGGCAGTACAAAAGAGGATCAACCCCTGCAAAATTGCTGGAAAATGGACTTGATGAGGGGCCCGCTCCTAAGCTAGAAGGGTCAAAAGAAGATGTCTCTAACGGATCTCGGCCAAGATGCCTGATGAACTAAATGAGCTCTCTCCAACTCCTGGGTCAGTCCTGTAATCTGGTCCAAATGAGTAGGCTCCCTGAGGTAAGCTATCCAGTCTGTCATCATCACAGACCCAGGAACCTTGTCTACCATAAACTGGGTAGCATGAGTCTGAGCTCCAATCGTGCGAGGGCTCCACCAACTGTTGAATGCCTCATAGCTGTAAGGGCCCTCTGATAGGGTAAAGTCTTCCATGCCCTCCATAGGGATATCAATCAGGGGCTGGACAGATGGCCAATGATGCCAAGGTAGAGGAACAAAGGGAATACGAATCTGACATGTGATGCTCCGGATAGCACGCTCTCCTAGATAGAGCTCCCAGCCTCCCTCTATCAAAAACAGGACTCTGCGGGTCGACAATGCAAACTCTCGACCAGTGGGGAAGCGTAACTCAAATCCAACAGTCAAAAACTCAGAGGTATATAGGATCCACGAGATCGCTCCGCTGTCAAAATCTCCAATTACAAGAGGGAATGAGTAAAACCCTCAGCAACAGGGACCTCCGTCAAAGTGGAATGATGCCAACGTCGTCCCCGGGGATAGGTCTCTAGACCTAAAGCAGTGGTAGGCCGTAGGCAAGGAAGCCTCTCATACGCCCAGAACTGGCTATGAAAATATCAAAAGCCCTCAATGACCAAGACTGACAAATGTAAATGCAGAAATCAAAAAGCTACAAGAAAGATGAACTCACCAACAAAAATAGGTAGAACCCTAACCAAGCCTTTGTTAAACCCTCCGAAAGCATGCGCATACCTCAAAGAAAATAGGCAAAAGTGTAGAAACCCCAATCAAAGTCACTGAGGTGCTCTATATGTCGCTTAGCACTGACCAGGGCAAAGGACACAGTCGATGAGTTGTTCGCCAGAAAATAACCCCTGATGATCACTAGAAACAATCACCTCAGGATGCGATCCTTAACCCTCTGATCATTAGGCAGAGGCTCAAGTAAAGCCCCACTATGGGAATCTATGCTCAAGGGACCAGATTGAACCGTCCGACCCTTGAGTGCCGACAAAGGAACTCTCAGCAGGGATCTAACGGCAGTGGGCGTAATATCAACCACAACAGGCACGGGCTCAGCCTCGAACTCTATGCCAGTGTTGAAGCTCTAATCCATAGGCGTCATCATCACCTTGCAGTCCAACAAGTGAAGAGACTGATTCTGGTGAAACCAGCGCTCACACAAAGTCCTCATATAACCCTAGGGGCAACGGCAGGGAAGAATAGAGAAGAAGGCCTGAAACCCCCAGCCGTCAACAATATCCCTGTACTCCTGGTGCAAAGTGTGGTAGATGGAGTGCACGTTGAACCAGTTCCCTCTAGGCTGCGTGAAGCCAGGAACCTGTATCAAAAGCCAGCCCATGTCAAAAACTTATGCCCCAAGAATGTCAAAAGAAAGAAAGAGAATCCAAAGAGAAGAAAACTTCAAGTCACCTCATTGGCATGAAAAAACCTCAAAGGATGACGACTCAAACCTCCCAAAAGCTCCTGGGTGGGTATAGTAATGCCTGAAAGCTCCGTACATGGGGCCTGAACTGGGAAGGGAGCAGCAAAAGGAGCCTCCTCATCATCTATATCAATCGGCAGCTCGTCCTAGGTAGGGCGAATCACCGACTCTACTAATCTGCGAGGCGGCCGAGATAGACGTGGCTGAGGAACATCAGAAGCTCGCCTCCGTCTAACTTCTGAAACTACCCTGCTAGCACTGTCGGGTCTGTCTCGGTCCATTACATGGACAAAGTCTTCAAATCACATCAAAAAGGGTGTGGTAAGCCTAAAACCAGTGGCTTATTAATTTAAATCAATATTTTATGCATTTATAAGTCCTAAAACATGCATGGGTCAGTCAAAAATCCGCAGTAGAGTCAAAACTGCATGTTTTTCAAAAGCTAAATCCTAAAAACGTGGATGCATCAGTCAAAAATCCCCAGTAGAGTCAAAATTACATGTTTATTAAATGCTCAGACTTTTGAAATTTTTTTGCCAGAGTTTCCTTTGTACAATGGACTGTCCGCATGCACACAGGCATGACTAGGTGGCCATTCAGTAGCACACCTTCCCAAAAATAGGAACAGTTCATATTTATAAAATAAAATATAAAGTAAAATTCACATGGTAGACAAATTACCATGGATATTTTTAGTTAAAAATCCAGGCTCACTATGCCCCAAAAAGGACAAGTAAATTGATCAAAAAGAGCAAAATATGACTGTCTCAGAATCTGATTTTTCTTACGTCAAAATGTGCATTACAGTAAAATAGGCATACTTATGAAGTTAAAAAAATTTTAGTAGGTCATATAGGCATACATTTTTCATACATTGCATCTAAAAGCACCCTACGTGGTTTACATGCTTTCAACGGTCAAAACTTGCAAAAAAAAGAATGTAAAACATCACCTGAGATGTGCAGAACGCACAGCCACTAACAGAATCTGAAAAAAGCTGCCCGAACTCCGTAGATCTGAAAAATAAAATCGGATTCCGTTTGAAACTCAAAATGAAAATGAGTTTATGAGCCCCCTGCTGCCCATTTTAAAAATGCAGGTAGAAGCGAGCCCACCTGCGGCTGCCACACCTCTATCCTGTGGCTCCCCAGGGTGGGTTTGGTTCGAGTTAAAATGGAGTTTATAAGAGCTGAAAAGCCAAATCTGAGAAAAAATCGCTACGCGATTGAGCGATTTGTCCTGAAATTCTGCGTTTAAGTAGTGGACTCCTGACATAAGGAAAATCTTTGTGAAAGCCAATGGTTATCATCCCGAAGCAATATCCGGGGATCAATGATGAAAACTGCTAAAAACTATCGAAAAATGGCATAAAACTATCAAAAACAAATACTGTCGAACCGTCGGGTACTGACCGATGGCAGTTCAGCCGTTGGCACAACCCTAGTGAAGCGTCGGGTACTGACCGATGACAGTTCAGTCGTTGGCACAACCCCATTGAAGCGTCGGGTACTGATCGTTGACTGTTCAGTAGTTGGAACAACCCCAGCAAAGCATCGGGTACTAACCGATGACAGTTCAGCCGTTGGCACAACCCCAGCGAAGCGTCGGGTATTGACCGATGACAGTTCAGCCGTTGGCACAACCCCAGTGAAGCGTCGGGTACTGAACGATGATAGTTCAGCCGTTGGCACAACCCCAGCGAAGCATCGGGTACAGACCGGTGACAGTTCAATTGTTGGCTCAACCCCAACGAAGTATCAGCCGTTTGCTCAACCCCAGCGACGTCTCAGCCATTGGCGCTACCCCCGTGAAGCATCGAAAGTGATCCGATGACGGAAGCAATATAATAATCCATGCCCGATGATGGAATCTGTTATACACATCCTTAGAGGGAGTACCAAGAAGGATTGGTTATTCAATCCCCTGTTGCCAACTACCGGTGTAGATTATCATCAAGATATACATCGGAAGCACACCTTGAGGAAACTCAATAACCGAGATATATCCCCAGTGGAGAAACTAGCAGAAAGGTACAACAGCATCAACCGTAAATAAAAATTGGCCCCATAAAGAGTATCGGTAGGTGTGGGAAACCATTGGTCTTAAACCAAGATATCATCAATAATGTCATCCCCGTCAAAGTCAACAAAGCTATCACAGAGGACGTCATTCCTAGCAAAAAGTTATGAGAACAGTCTGGGATAACTTAACTCTAATGTCCTACCAGCGACTGCATGATAATATTACAACAAGGGTTATCACGGGTAACGTTATCCAGAGCAGAAACTAACGTAATTAATCAGTGATAACCTTACCCCCTCAAAGGTATCTAACATTCATCACGTAGCCTGCCACGCCTTGCTTTGCCATTGCATTTGTATTTTTAGTGCCTAGTAATCTTTATCCTGTTCATTCCACCACATTGCATGAACATGATAAAAAGGGGCATCTGTAGACACTCGAAATTTTGTTTCCCTGTTACTAACATTGTAGGGGGTAAGACTGTCTTCTCCAATCAACCCTGGTCTCAATACCGAGCCCTCGAATCGACCCCGGTCTCAACCCGAGAGATACAGGTCAGCCCCGGTCTCAACCCGGGAGGTACAGGTCAGCCCCGATCTCAACCTGAGAGGAACAGGTCAGCCCCTATCTCAACCCAGGAGGTACAGGGCAGCCTCATTCTCAACTTGGGAGGTACAGGTCAGCCCCGATCTCAACCCGGGAGGTACAGGTCAGCCCCGATCTCAACCCGGGATGTACTGATCAGCCCCGATCTTAACCTGGGAGATACAGGTCAGCCCCGGTCTCAACCCAGGAGGTACAGGTCAGCCCCGGTCTCAACCCAGGAGGTACAGGTCAGCCCCCGGTCTCAACTCAGGAGGTACAGGTCAGCCCCGGTCTTAACCCAAGAGGTACAGGTCAGCCCCAGTCTTAACCCGGGAGGTGCAAGTCAGCCCCAGTCTCAACCTGTGAAGTACAGGCAAGTCCCAGTCTCAACCTAGGAGGTATAAGTCAGCCCCGATCTCAACCTAAGAGGTATAGGTCAGCCCTAGTCTTAACCTGTGAGGTGCAGGTCAACCCCGATCTCAACCCGGGAAGTACAGGTCAACCACGGTCTCAACCCGGGAAGTCAAGTCAACTTCAGAAATAATCCTAAAGCATCACAACATCTCCAGAGGAAAACCTGGAAGGACCAAGTCAGCCTCGAAGATGACACTAAGGACGAACAGACTCGAATGGGATCCAAACCTTGGAAACAACCCCAGGAAGTCAGTCGAAGGCCATACCGACATTAAAGGCAACCCCGGGAGGGGAAAACGATCATTTAACCAACTTAAATAGTATTCGATTAAACTTAAGCCGAATTGATGCCATTAAGGTCAGAATAAACCATAACAATGATCTCGAGTGAAAATAGCTCCAGATAACTTAGCAGACAAACTGCGAGGAATCAAAGACCCGGTTATGAGCCCGTCTTTTTGGACGTCGAAAAGGTTTTCTGCCATGTCATTGCAACACGCTCGAAAAGGGCTTTCCGAAAAGGTATCGCACGCCTTAAACGGACGCTCCGATCAAAAGTAAGAAAGTTTCGAATCTAACATCGCATTGCTTAGCATGCACGTACTTCGATGCAACAGGCCCCACCACACGGAGCCGTACCTCTACCTACTGCTGCAGCAAGTAGACCTGCTTCTCCTTGGTCTATATACATGAGGTGACCCCCAGCTCATTTCATAATTTGAAAACACTCTGAACCCCTGCCCGTTTAGTTTTCCAGCAATTTTCATGTCTTCCAAACCAAATTTTTTTCACTCTAACAAGTAGATATACCCGCATACTACCATATATCAAAAATTAACCGGTAGATTTAGACGTTTAAATCCTACTATTTGGCAAAAAGCCCGTGTAGCAGTCCATTGTGAGTATTTTTACTACCAGTAAGTTTATATTACTTCATTACGCTATTATACACTTGCACATTAAATTTCATTTTCTAAATATGCCTGGAACTCAGTTTTGTGGCCGTTTTTGTTAACGTTTGGTACATTTTATCACCTAAACGCATTTTCTGGCATTTCTACAACTCTGATCGTCGATCCGTCGCTTCTAACAGCTTTTATATACATATATCTTTATTTTTAGCAACTTCGCCGAACTGGGTTATCTTCCCAGTCTGGGTTTGGCTTTTTATTGTGTATATTTAACTGTATATATACTGACTTTTCAATTCTGTCAAGTCCGGATGTCAAATCCAAGGTAGTTTACTGCTTTTATATATATATATATATATATATATAGGCACCCTTCACCGAACTGGGTTATCTTCCCCGTTCTAGTTTGACTATTTTTGTCTATATTTAACAATATATATATATATATATATTTATATTTCAGTTTGGCCTGGATCATTATGTGGCCTTTTTACTGCTTTTATATATATATATATATATATATATATATATATATATATATTTACATTTCTGTCTGGGAAAAGGATAGAATATCCGTCGCTCTTTTATCATTTTTATTTATGTATATATATATATATATATATATATATATATATATATTTACATTATGTCCGGCCTAGATCATTCTGTGACTTTTATACATCTTTTATAAATATATATATATATATATATATGTGTATATATGTATATAGATATATTTCCATTCTAGTCCGGGCACCGAAGTGAATACCCACCGCCCTTTACTGTTTTTATATATATATTTCAATTCTGTCCAGCCTGGATCATTCTGTGGCTTTATACAGCTTTTATAAATTTATATATATTTCCATTCCAGTCCGAAAACCGGAGTGAAAACACATCGCCCTTTATAGCTTTAGTATATATAATTATATATATATATATATATATATATATATATATATATATATATATATATTTATATATATATATATATATATATATTGCTTTACTCATTACGATTAAATGGCTGCTTTATTATTCATTTGATATGAATTGGTACTGACATTTCTGTGGGTGAATTAGATTTCTTTAAATCTCGCCAATTCTAGCTTTCAAACGGTTTAAAATAGGTCCAGATAGAACCAAAAAGCTAGAATGGTTGATATTTATTTAAATCTAGCAATTTTTCTAGTTTCAATTATGAAAGCAACCTCGCGGCCCTTAGACTATCTAGTGGGAACGAGATGCTTCAGCCATGTGCGAGCAAGGATTATTGATGAATCCTTGGTTCTGACGATAATTAGATATATTTTTGTATAAATTTGAGCTGTGCAGGTTTATTGGCTTCCCTCTGTGAGCCTAGGAATCGTAGGATTCTTGATCGAATAGATCAGAATCTGATTCCCACGATGGACAAACTCCACTTTACAAATGTACCCTTCTAATTTTTCTGTAAAAATATACATACAAAAGACCTTAAAATGGTTATCCGAATTTAAGATCTCAACATAGTGAAAATATAGTTTGTCGTGTCAGAGTCACTTTGATGGCTGTCATGCCCATGAGAAGACCGACACTTGTATTTATTTTTGTGATCGAGGATGCTTCGCAGCCCGATAATCACCATTCAGATTGAGCTTTAAGGCTGAAAAGATAAACTGAAGTATCGATATGCTTTAACTCCCATGTTAGCGTAAGGGTTTGAAAACTTACTTTCAAACCATCATTTCAATAATCTTATCGAAAAGAAAAGGTTTTGCAAATCAAATCAAATACTTTTGCAAATCAAATCAAAGACTTGTTGCAAATCAAACCAAATCCTTCGTATATAGGTTCAACGATGCATAAACATACTTACAAATCAAAGTATAGGCCCAATTTCTTCCAGTATTCACACACACATTGCAGATTTAAAACTGAAAATATTGAAAAGATGTTGTACCATGTTTACACGGGAGTTGTGGGGTGCCTAACAGCTTCCCCACACTTAACCAAGCCCTCAAACTCAAAACTTTATTTTTCAAATATCAAGTTTCGACAGTGTCTAGTAATTGGACCTCTTTCAAACAAACTCGGTTGAGTTGGTACAACCATTTCAAATCTAACAACTGGCGACTCTGTAAAACATTCAATCGTCGACATGATACATGGTTGTCTTTTCCTAAAATCCCTTCAAAACTTTTTTCACAATAAAAAGAGTAAGGGTAGATATAAATTAGGAAGAGAGAAAGATCCGGGTTGTGACCCGACCCGCAGATTTTTTCACGATGTCAACAGTTACCAAAATTCACCAACAACTTCTTTGAGAGAGAGAAAAGAAAGCTTAAGCAAGAGAAGTTGTAACAAGCTAAGTTATCTTCATAACTTAAGAAGATCAACCAAGAACCACCAAGATGTATACATGCTTAAACTATAATCTTCCATCTTCCTTCAATCTATATTGATAGAGAAGTGTAATTGATGAAGTATAAATTGTGAAGCATAAGTGTGAAGAAGTTATAAGGTTGATATAGTGGACTATAGACCATTAACAACCAAGAACCATTGAACCATGATTAAGTAATGAAGAACTTAAGAATGGAAGCTTTGAAAATGATTGAATTAAATAATAAAATCATAGATAATTGGTTAAGGAAATTGAATGATAACTATATGGAATCATTAGAACATAAAGATTTACAATGGTTGGAATCATTAATAATCAACCAATGGATTGATTCCATTTGGTTTAAAGTTAAAATTCCAAATAACGAAGATTCGGCGAAAGTTACGCGATTAGACGTTAATCGTCGAAATCGTAAATTTTTTCGGAATAGAAGTCAAAAGTCGATGTGTGATTCAAAAATAATGGTTTTCATTTACAACACATGTAATTAGGTAAATAAGACTTATGAGAGCAAGAGCGAACCAATTCGGACTTAAAACGAAGAATTGAGCGTCGAACGTTCACCAACGTTTAACGAAAATGTAAAAATGAACTAATCGACTAAATTCTCGTAGACAGATTCAGAAATGAATTCCAACTTAATGACATAGTAGACCATAGAATTTGTGAACTATTGGCTTTAAAACGAGCCCATTCTGAGTTGTAACGAGCGCATTACGAGCCAGGGAATGTCATGAAAATAAAAAAAATTGCAGAACAAGGTTGGCGCTGCAGCGCCGCCCATATAACTGTCCCCAGCGCCGTAGCACTAGGCCGGGAGAAAACCCTACATAGGGGGCCCCGCAGCGCTGCCTGGCAAGGCAATCTTGGCGCCGCAGCTCCAGAACAGTAAAATAGTTTCTGCGAGCCAGAGCCGCAGTGCCGGCTTTAAGGCTAAGTCTAGCGCTACAGTGCCCTTAAAGGTAAATTTTTCGACGTGAAGATTTCTAAACTTAGCTTTCTACTATGGTAATTATGGGGCAACTAAATGGTTAATATTCATGAAGAGAAATCACTTAAACAACATGTTTAAGAATGATTTTATGAATTAAACGTTGACAAAACGTATTTAATTTAAAAACTCAAAAATCGATAATGTAAACTGTGAATCTTAATCAAGTTGTAAGAGTGCCTACAGGTTATATAATATGTAATAAATGTACAAGGTACATGAATGTTAAATAACTTGAACAGATGTTATTAGATTAACAATTCGGTTAAGTTATACGAGAATAAGAAGTTAGGTTACACAATGTATATCGATTGTGATAATCAAATGGATATACTATGTGTTTATATCTTGTATAATTGTAAAGACTGAGTAAAATATATCTAAAAGACACGAAGGAAAGTTTTTTAACCCTTGTATTGACGTAGAGTTATGCAAGTTTTCGAACCTTGTTCAGTGTATGCTCGTTGCAAGCTTTCTAAACTCTTATCTATACTTTATGTTGGACAAGTTGTCATGATGCATAGTTTCCTATGCATGAACTGTTATTGGATAGTCAATGTCATTCGATCTGGCTAGACGTATCTGTAAAGTATTTTGATTGATCCTTCATGAATCTTTCAAAGTATTATTGATGTGCTATCCTATGCCAATTGATTTGGTACGGATTCAAGGAAAAACCTGAGTATGAATACATAAGGGTTTTAATGTCGTTAACTTGACAGGCATTGAGTTGCCACAAAGTTTAAATGTGAAAACGTTTAACGAACAGAGTGTTGATCAACATAAAGTACTACAGGTTGATCCCCTGGACGTGTTCGTAAGTTAAGGCGAGCATATGGCCTTAGTTCCGGGATGTTCTTTTATGCTTGAACAAAGCAAATAATGTTCATGGTCTGGGACCAGCTGAGATTCTTAAGTGACTACGTGTCCTTAAGAATGGTTTTAAAGGAACTCAAAACACTATTTTGATTATTCCAGCTATTTCATAATTATTGTACAGTTATGGAAATGAAACTATATGATTCTTGATTTTGTGGTTGCATATTAGTATGTTAAACTTGCTGAGCTTGTTATGCTCATTATTTCTTAAATCATATGTTTCAGCTAAGAGCTATCGGACCGAAGGATCCGGTAAGGACAAGGGAAAGTCCAAGATGGATACTTAGGGATCCTTGTAATAGTATAGCATTATTATTGTAAAAATGATATTATGACAATAAACATATATAAAGGTTGTACCGAACTTGGGAAGGGATTATGGTAATGAAATAGTTAGTAAACTTATGCATGTTATTGAAGTATTAAATGGAATGTATGAGTAGATAATAGAACATTGTTGCACCATATCTGTGGGTTGAAAGTACCTGAATTTGGGGGCGTCACAGGTTGGTATCAAAGCCTTAGGTTATAAAACTTAGGGGGGGGGGGGAAACCTTAAGCTATAACCTTAAGAAGAGAAGTAGAGGTGAGTAGTAAATAAAAATCAGGTAGAGTTTTAATGAAGAAAGTAACTTTAAACATATTAAATGTGTTATATGTTTTTAATATATCTGATTATATACTAATCAAGTTATTGTGTCTTATTGTAGATATCAGGATTTATGAAGATGAACAGTGAAGTTCAGGATCTAAGTGAAGCGTCTGTCAACTTCATAGAGGTGGTACCCATGCCTGAAGTAGAGGTGCCATTAGTGATTATAGATGAGACTAATCCGGAAGAGGAGGATCCTTCTGAGGATGAAGACAGCTTCGACTATATCACCATATTTGATGGTATATCTGAAGAAGAGGTAGAGGTTATATCCTTTGATCCGGTACTACCTATGGAGGAGGAGGTTATGTCACCAGAGAACTCTATAAAGACTCTATTCATGGAAGTCTTGGACAGAAATGTCCAACTGAGTAAGGAGGTCTGTGACCTGAAGTAAGAGGTTCATGACGTCGTTGAGGACAGGGAAGACGTGGAGGTCTTCTGGGAAGAGGAGCACGATGAGAAAGTGCTGGCCAAAGATAAGGTTCGAGACCTAAAACTTGAGGTCCAGGAACTAAAAGCTGAGATTCTGAACAAAAAGCAAAAGATTAGTCGGATGTTCTATATCCATAGGAGTTCGTATACGGATTACCAGCATCAGATTGCTGAGTATCCAGTGGAGGAGGGACAGACTCGGCATACCATTAGCTGGGATATAGTGGCCGGTATGGCCAACGCGGACTATAAAAATGCTGTGAGGCAGATGTAGTTATGTAGTATGTATAGAAGGATTAGCTATGTAAATAGTGTGTAGCTATAAAGGGCGTAAAACCCTCTTTTATATAAAGTAAAGGGTAGTCATTTGTAAATCCCAATTTTTGGGCAAGCAATTGCAGGATAGTATTGTAAATGGCTATGGCCATATAATGAAGAAGTATTTTAATATAAGAAGTTTATTAAAATGCTTGGCAATGTGGTTATGTTATTATTATTCATGAATACTAACCAACAGAAAGAAGTAAATAATAATGAAACTTTATTTACGATTAACAGGAAAAACAACGGAAGAGACATCAACGAACTCGTCAAGTTGAGCCACTTATTGTGGAGGATGAAGGGGTTCCAAATATCCCAATGCAAGACATTGTAAACCTCATGACTGCAACCTTTAAAGAGGCTGGAGGAGGTGTAAGAGTAAATCCTTGGGTGGTAGCAGGTACTACCATTAAGGATTTCAAAAGCGTAGGACCACCAGAGTTCAAAGGAACTACGGACCCTATCGCTGCCCTAGGCTTGGGTGAGGGAAATAGAGAAGGCATTCGTGATAACGAATGTCAAAGAGGACTAAAAGATTCCTTTTGCTACTTATATGATGAAGGGGGAGGCCAGTTTCTGGTGGGAGGTGAACCAGGGTAGGGCCGAGTTAGTAAATAAAACGTGAGAACAGTTTAAGAAGACATTCTTCAAAAAATATTTCCCCACCAGCATGCAAAATAAAATGGAGGTCCAGTTTATGGAGTTGAAATAGGGGGATATGATTGTTCCCCAGTATATTTCCAGGTTCAATGAACTGGCAAGGTTTGCACCACATCAAGTGGACACCGAAGCTAGGAAGGTGAAGAGGTTTGAGCTAGGTTTAAAACCTTGGCTCTATAACTGAGTTTCCATTTTCCAAAGTGAAATATTTGGAGAGGTATTCGAAAAGGCCATAATAGCCGAGGGAGATAGTGAGGCATTCAGCCTATACCAGAAGGAAAAGAAGCATAGGAATAAAGTTGACGGAGGGGCCAAGATAGAAGGAACAAGTGGTGGCAATAATATGCCAAAACGGAAGGGTTTTAACTTCGAGAATATCGGCGTAAAGCAGGGAGATCCTAAGAAAAGGATCGAGGCATGCAAGACATGCGATAAGGCTCATCTTGGAGTCTATAGCATGGGTAAGATGGTATATTACAGTTGTGGGCGAGAAAAGCACATGTCGCCTAACTGTCCCAATCTTAATATGGTACAATATGCTTTTCGTGTGGATCCCCAGACCACTTTGCATGGAATTATCCGAAGAAGGGGTCGGACAGTGGAAATGGAGCTAGCGGTGCTAAGCTAGCGATTGGTGGTGTGACGTCCCCAAATTCGGGTCTCAAACACCCGGATTCGGTCGTCACGATCCAATACAAACATTCACCTCTAAACAACATAAAATAACTAAATGCGGAGTGAAATAAATGTATGTCGTTCATTCAAAAGGTGTTACTAGTCCCAAGATTCGAAAACCTTAATACAACCTTACTATCATACCCTAGAATAACCATTAGGGTTCAAATTACATAAAAAGTAATTAAACTAATCATAAAAATAAAGTCAGCTACTTGAAGTCTATTACTTCATTTTTTTTCTTTACCCTTGCCCATCCCTGAAGTCTCAGGTTTAACTACAATAAAAGCCATGATATAGCAAGGATGAGGAACTAGTTTGCTCAACAAGTTTAAATACAGCAATAAGGATATATCATGATTAAATGAATTCAACAATATGAATATCGGAAGCTAGGAGAATAATTGCTTTTAGAATAATTAATAGACGAGTAGACTTCGAACTATAAACTTCCAACAGAATCAATAGCTAATTGACCCTTTGGTTACTGACTACAGAATATGTACTTGAGGGGATTAGCCTCGCGTACGCCATGTATATGCATAACATTTAACTCTGCTATTTGTATCTTATTTTAGATGCGTGGGGTACTCCCCTACCATATAGGGGTATTCTCTTCAGTCTAAGAATCACTACCATCAATTGGCCTGGATAGCTTTTATAAAAATTTCATGCAATTGTCTGACCGAACAAAGGTTCAGACTCTATTTGAAGCAATTCATGAATTATAAAACTTTAAAATGATGTACAAGTCCAAGACTGTATGAACTCAAGTGCACCAAGTGCAAGTATCAATAAAATTGATGTGGAATAATTTTAAAGTAATTAAACCACCTAAAGCATACTCGGAGATAAGGTCCATGCGTAAATAAATAACTTGCAACACAATAATAACCTGCTCAATACAATATGAGATGGATAAGAAACTTGCACAATAAAGAGTGTAAGTCAGGGAACTTGCATTCAATATAACAATCAAATGAAGTTAGGAAATTTGCAATTAATAATACAAGAACGGGTTCAAGGAAACTTGCACAATAAAGATTGAAGTTCAGAAACTTGCAATTAGTAATACAAGAACGGGTTAAAGGAAACTTGCATGTTTGCTCAGCTACAATATTCTAGCTTTAATTAAATTACATTGAAATGACCTAACATTAACAAGTCGGTCTCTCAATTAGCATTGTGTAGACTGGCATGAGTTCACACATACAAGAATTTGACCATCAGATAGGTCTATCACATAATTCATGTAAGTCAATTTACTATGACTGAGTCCATAAACATCTAATCCTGTCTTAGACTAATAACTTTAGAATATCTAGTCTCTATGCATCAACATAGGCTGGAACACATAGCACTTCAATTTAAGCATGCAATACAGTTTAAGATACACATATTGCAAGGTTCTATTCATAGTTTAAAGCACTTGGCAAGACTGGCAACTGGCGCAGCTGAGCTAGTTCTTGCCATAGGAGTGGCGCAACTGCGCCACTCTCTAGTCAGACCAGGAATGATATTTCATTCTGCTGAAATCCTCACCATACTTAGCATATAGACTACTGATATTAATCAAGTACACACGCTTGTAAGGTTATTAAATTGAGTTTGAAATCTAGCATGCTCATTCTATGCCCACTTTAGAGTTATATGGTTTTCATGCCGGTAACTCTTATACCTTAAGCTAATCAAATCCATGTTACAAGGGGTCAGCTACTAAAGCCATAACACCACATAACGAGACTAATCAATACTTAGTATGCACGCTTGTACGTATACTACACATGTATACCTTAATCACATTGTTTACACTTGAAATTTCCTTTTCATGAACATGTGTGTATAGGTAAAATCTATGGTTAACCAAATAGTGCTTATGTCAACATGTCTAGAGGCAAAATGAATCCTATTATTCATGCTTGCATGATCAGAACGTAACTCACACAATAATTGATGATATTATTTCTCAAACTCTAAGTTTTCTTCGAAAATTACACTAAGTCAACAAAGGCAACTTAGTACATACAAAGTGTCTCGAAGTCATGACTCTCATGCATGTGAACACATATCTAAGCCACATATGTATACTCAAATGGTCAGAACTTAAAAGACATACTTTTGTCAAGTTCATTTCAAAGTTCACTTCAAAACCATAAGTTCCTTCACAAAACTCATACTTTCTTTCAATAGTGTATACTATCATAGCTATGGACATGCATGATATATAAAGAGCATATATACACCTGTTAACATAGTCCTCATGCTTGTCTAATTAGTACCAACATGCTAGCACATAACAGATATCAGTAGATATAGGAAACCCGAACTAGGGCCTGGCGCAGCTGCGCTGCACCCTAGTATAAAACTGGCGTAGCTGCGCCGTGGCTCGACCAGAACTGAACCAGTTTTTGCTCGACAGTTAACAAACCCAAACATCAAAATTTCATACAAATTCAATTATAAAGTAGCTACATTGCATTACTATCATGACTGCAAGTTAATATAACAACTAACAACCATTTTTCAGTCTAACTAACATCTAATTCACACAATCAATACTTTAACCATCTTAAAAATGAAGAACAAGAAAGGGAAATATACCTCTGCAATTGCCTAATTGAGTTGCTGCTATATTGATTCTCACTATGATGATGAACTCACACTAGCCTTGCTTAAAAGAATTCTCAGCAACATTGAAATGAGAAGGAAGGCTCTATTTATAGACAAATGTTTACACAGACATTGCAATTATCTCCCAAATCAAACCAATGGATAGAATGAGAGTTTGATGGTTAAGGACGAGGTTGTGAACTCCATCATGATGCCCACTCCCCCCCATAATCATTAGCTAGAATTTGCTGAAATTGAGAAGGAAATGGTAGTATAGGCTAGCCTTCATGAGTGATGCACGTAAGGAAGAATTGTCTATCATATTGGGACAAGGCAATATAATGCTCAGCAATTTGCAAATTGTATATAATGTATGCCAACACTTAGGTTATAAATATATATTCTATATACACTTAAGTCACAATGTAATTTCTAATGAGCAAATAATATTACATTGTATCAAGTAGGGGTACATATGGATAACATAATACATAATAGAAAGTTGGGTTATACACATCCATATATAATCCATGTACATTTCATTAATACCGAATATAATTTAATTGGATATTATCATATTATATTATTCCAACTCTATTATTATAGAATACATTAACTCCCCAATTCGTGACTAAATAAAAGATTGAATTAGTTAAATAATTAAATGATCTAGTCTATTAGTATTTAAATTACTAAATAGACTATTAAATATAAATATTAATATTGCCAACATTTATTAATCAATCTATACCATTAAATCCTACCACTATATTCAAGTAAATTGAATATTTAATTCCTAACCATCCTATCAATTCTTTTGATATAAAAACCTTAGGGCTAGTCCACTAATTTAAATAAACCATTAGTAACTCCCTTTAATTTTATCCTATCAATTTATCGCATAGGTACTAATTCACATAATCACATAACCACACAAGGTTTAAATTAGCATACAAAACTAACTCATTAAAAATTAAATTATATATATTTAATTAATAATGGAGTTTAGAAATTCACAGTCATTACATCCTCCCCCATTATAAAAATTTCGTCCTCGAAATTGTAAAATAAAGTCACTCAAATAAAAATGGATAATTCGCTTTCATCTTCTCTTCTAGTTCCTACGTAGCTTCTTCGATTACGTGATTCCTCCAGAGAACCTTGACGGAATGGATGATCTTATTCCTCGGCTTCTGTTCCGTCCTATCGAGTATCTGGACAAGAACTTCTTGGTACGATAAGTCCTTCTCGACCTGGATCAGTTCATAGGAGATATGATAGTAGTGTGCATACAAGCCAATCATGTATGATGATAAAGCACGTACTTTGTAAACAATCTTATTTATTTATTAATAAAATATTCATTTATTAAAGGCATTTAATTATCTACATGGTGCTGTTTTTATAATATGTAAATAACCCATAGTTTTAAGCAATGCTTTTAGAATCATGATGATGATCATGCTAATGAGATCTAAATTCTTAGAAAGCTCTAAAACTAAAATAGTTCCCAATCGTGGGATTACTAAAAAGGGGATTAGTAAATCCGGATAGATTGGTACATATGTTGCTTGCTCATTGGATGAGGATGATTGATCTCATGATCATTTGTGTGGAGACACTAAAGCAAGTATGTAGGTGCTTATTGGAGAATAAGTTCACTGAACGTGATTCGCTATGGAATACCTAATGGAGTTTTTCTCGCATGTCAATAGGAATTCCTAATGTGATAGTAGTACAAGTGATCCTTGGACTTGAGATCATCATAGTATCTTGTATGTAACAAATTATACTTTGACTTATTCCTTAAGACCTTTTAAGGCATATATAGGGTATGCTTGGGTATAATGAGTTACATATGGAGATAATGAATGATCAATAAAGAATCTACCACCTCTAGTAAAAGAGGAGATATGTCCCATGTGATTCGTTAAATGACAACCCAGGAATCCTTGGCCAAGGTGAAATGAAATTAGAAATGAGTTTTTAATTTGCATTATTTGGAGTTGTGCATTTTCTAATCGAAATACATATAATTAAATAAAATAAGACTTGACAGTAAATCCATGTCTTATATTTAATTGGGACATTGTATGGTGGAAGGATTGAATTGTATGGTAACTATTAACTCACAGGTTCTTTTATGATTAATGTTGAAATCTATATTATCTGAAAAGTCGTTGATCGCTAGGGAGGCTTATCCCTATTGTAGAATAAATATTATTTATTTAAATAGATTATTAGTTTAATTTATTTATTTAAATAAGATTAAAATTGTTTTAATTGATTTATTCACAACCGGTTTAATATGGAGAACCTAAAGGGTCACACCATAAAAGGAAGAATAAATATTTAAGAAGGTAATGGCATAATCGTAATAATGCATTAAGTATAATTAATTTAATCTATGGTGATAGAATAAATTAAATAGCTTAATGTTTATTATTTAATATTTTGGAAATATTAAATATAAATTAATAAGAGGAGTCTTATTAATATTATTACAATTATTATTATTTTAATTTCTAAAGGGGTTTAGTAATTAATTTAATATTTAGTACTCTCATTTATTCCTAATAAGATTAGGAGACAAATTAATTAAATGAATTTAATTAATTATTCCCATGTGGTGGGAAGCCTAAATTAATTAAAGGAGTTTAATTAATTAAAAGAAATCCCATGTCTAATAGGATTAGAAGGGTTGACCAATGTCTATATAAGAGAAGTCTTATAATAGATATTAAATTGATGAAATTCCAAT
The DNA here is from genome assembly GCA_020205555.1 of Panax stipuleanatus. Lineage (NCBI taxonomy): Eukaryota > Viridiplantae > Streptophyta > Magnoliopsida > Apiales > Araliaceae > Panax > Panax stipuleanatus. The sequence continues at coordinate 112,189,218 of CM035125.1, read as the reverse complement.
TGTTGGAGAGTACTCCTTTTCTATAGAGGATAGAAAACTAAGGTTAAGCCAAACACCCTCCTTCTTGATAATTCATCTTCCTTGGTGGATCACCTCTAGAGGCCAAACACTTGGGTGGCTAACGTTGATCAAAGGAAGGAATCTAACCCGGAAATTCAAGGAGATCACGAAGAACAAGGAGTTGAACTAGTACCTGTGGAAGCTTTGTTCTACAAGGGTATGATTCCATAACTTCTTATTTATCGTTTTAAATTAATAATTTGCATAAAGGATGATCCGGGTAATGGTTTTGTAGAAATTTTTTAAACTCTGATATATCATGCTTCCGCTAATTTTTGCAATTTGATTGCGTCACGATTTCGTACAAACCCAACAGTGGTATCAAAGCCAAATCTTTATGCAATTATTAATTTATTTTTGATTTCATATACATATGGGTATGTATTTAAAATAATTTATTGGGCATAATTTTATTGTATAAAATTATATATATTTTTTTATTTTTTTTTTTAAAAAAAAAGACTTTTTTTGGGACGAATCACAATTTTTTTTTGGTGCTAATCTTGAATTCTGCAAAGAAAAGGTGTTGTCTCTTTCTTACTCCAAAAAGAAGGTGACCCATCGTGAAAGGACTTTTTTAATAAACCTGCAGGACTCTTTTAATAAAAGAAGGTGACTTCTTTTTAAAAAATAAATATGATATATTTATATATTATATTCTAAATAATTTTATAATTAAAATAAAGAGTTTATTTTAATCTTGAAATTGGATTTCATGCAATTTAAAATTGCCCATTAAATGATACTCATATATATATGGAATGTTTTAATTCATGAGATGAATATTTATTTATTGATATATATGGTGATATGTATGAAAATAAATGGGGATTGATTATGGACTATTTGACCAATGTGATTGGATTTTATTTTAGTTGAATGCTTGAATGAATGAGTTTTATTAAATAGGGTCTGCGTACCTCGTCTTCTCTAATTTTTTTTTTCTTGATGTAAAATTCTATCTCCCTCCTATGTACTTCCCTTTGACTGTTGATCAAGGTTTCTATTTAAATTAAATAGTTTAATGTAATAGAAATAGTTAGAATTATCTTTAAAAATTGGAGACCAAGGAGCAAGGAGCGCGTGAAGACCCGTTTGTATGGAGCCCGAGTTTAAATGTAATAGTTATATTTAAATTTAAATTCTTGCACTCCTAGGTTTGACCTTTTGGTTCACTTGGTGGCTCTAGTGAACCAAACTAGAATAAAAGTCCATAATCAATCCTGGTAGAATATAATATTCTATATTGCATGCTAAATATTATATATATTATATTTTATGCAAACATGCTTCGCATGTTTAATAAAATGACGCGTATTTTATATATATATGTGCATGCGCGCTAAACAAGATGAGACAAATAATAACAAACCCCTCAAAGAAATAATATTAAGTCCGAAGCGTTCAAATGATATTTGGAATATCGAACGTCGCCTTCTAGCATGATAAATTAATAGAGTATTAAATATTTAATATGAGCTTGTTGTGCTATCCACAAGGCGAGTATTGCGTATTTAAGATGTTAATTAATCACATTTGATGCTTATCAAGAAAATTGAACGATCTAGTCTTGTTGTGCTATCCACAAGGACGAACATTTTTCTTTTTTGAATTTATGGAAGTGCTAGGCTGGACTTAACTTAAATCATTTTAGTTCGGATGTGCACACACTTGACCATTATGATTTAAGAGGCAAAATAAAAGGAGTTATATAGTGTTGTAATTGACAAGAGTTGTCTACCTATTTATTTGTATATCGCTTGTTGTGCTATCCACAAGGTTATATACATTTGAAATGGGATCCTTATTCTCACTAGCAATTTTTTAATTAGATGTTGCCGAACTATATAAGTGAGGGTAATATAGTTTGATAAAAATAGTGGGAGATACCAATTTAAAATAAAGACCTAAATTTATTTTGGTATGCAAAATTAATAAAATGAATGTTTGCTAAAATGTTGTTTTTCACATGCAGAATTTTAAAAATGTCAAAATCACTAATTTCACTGCGAAGCATACTTGATGCTAATAAGCTTACCGGGCCGAATTATACGGACTGGCTAAGAAATCTGAGAATAGTTCTCACTGCTGAAAAGATTTCTTATGTCCTAAACTCACATGTCCCTGGAACTGTTCCAGAAACAACCTCTGAGGAAGAGATTGCCACCATTGTAAAGTGGCAAGATGATGCATCTGTAGCTCAATGCATCATGCTCGCATCCATGAATAACGAGCTTCAGCGTCAGCAAGAAAACATGGATGCTCCTACTATGTTGATTCACCTCAAGGAGTTGTATGGTGAACAAAGTAGGACAGCTAGATATGAGATATCTAAGGAGCTCTTCCGATCTCGGATGACCAAGGGCAAGGTGAACATAAAGGAACAAAAGAAATCTGATCCAGCTAGCAAAGGAATGTGCTTCCATTGCAACGAGCCGGGTTATTGGAAGAGGAACTGCAAGAAGTTTCTGGCAAAGAAGAAGCTTGGAGAAGCTTCGACTTCCAATCAAGGTTTGTTTATGATTGAAATTAATTTTTCTGAAAGTCATAATTCTACTTGGGTATTGGATACCGGCTGTGGTTCTCACATATGTAATACTGTGCAGGGACTGGTCAGAAGTAGAAAGCTGAACAATGATGAGGTGATCCTACGAGTGGGGAATGGAGCAAAGGTTGCTGCATTAGCTGTAGGAACTTATTATTTAGCAATGCCTTCGGACAAGTCCATTTATCTTAATAATTGTTATTATGTTCTGAATATTATTAAAAACATTATTTCAATTTCTGTATTGGATATGGAAGGATTTAACGTTGTTATAAAGAACAATAGTTGTTCTATTTATAAAGACGATGTTTTATATGGTATTGGAAATTTGCGAAATGGACTTTATACACTTGACTTACAAGAAAATATATTTCAAATTGAACAAACTAAGAAAAGGAAAAGAAATGATATTAATTATACCTACATGTGGCACTGTAGACTCGGTCATATCAATGAAACAAGATTATCCAAGTTGCATAAAGATGGGCTCCTCGAGCTATCCGATTATGAATCATATCCAACTTGTGAATCTTGTCTCATGGGTAAAATGACTAAATCTCCTTTTAGTGGAAGAGGAGAAAGAGTTACAGAGTTGTTGACATTGATTCACACAGACGTTTATGGGCCTATGACAACAAGTGCACGAGGTGGGTATTCTTATTTTATTACTTTCACTGATGATCACTCAAGATTTGGATATGTGTATTTAATGAAATACAAGTCAGAATCATTTGAAAAGTTCAAAGAGTTCAGAAGTGAAGTAGAGAAACAAACGGGCAAGAGTATAAAGATACTTCGATCAGATCGAGGCGGAGAATACTTAAGCGGTGAGTTTCTCAATTGTCTCAAAGAAAATGGTATAATCTCACAATGGACTCCTCCAGGTACACCACAGTTAAATGGAGTATCTGAAAGGAGAAATCGAACACTGTTAGACATGGTTCGATCCATGATGAGTTTTACCGACCTTCCAATTTCCTTCTTGGGATATGCCCTAGAAACGGCTGCATACCTACTTAACAAGGTACCTACCAAATCCGCCCCAAAGACTCCATATGAGATGTGGAAGAGGAGGAAACCAAATCTTAAGCATGTTAAGACTTGGGGTTGTCCAGCTTATGTCAAAAAGTTTGAACATGATAAGCTACAGACTAAATCCGAAAAGTGTAGATTTGTGGGATACCCTAAAGAAACTGTAGGGTATTATTTCTATCATCTAACTGATCAAAAGGTGTTTGTTGCGAAACATGCTGCCTTCTTGGAAAAGGAGTTTATCCATGAAGGGGTCAGTGGGAGTAAGATATATCTTGAAGAAGTTCAAGAACCACAAATTACCACGGATCAAAGTCAGGTACCTGACCAAGTAGAAGAACCTACTATACCACACCCTGTTCGTAAATCTGGAAGAGTACCGAAGATACCTGAGAGGTATGGATTCGTTATAGAGGATGACGATGAGGTACACATCATGAATGATGATGATCCATTGAATTACGAACAGGCCATGAGTAATAAAGACTCAGGGAAATGGCTTGAAGCCATGAAATCCGAAATGGACTCCATGTATGAAAATAAAGTATGGACTTTGGTTTCACCAACTGAAGGCATTAAGCCTATTGGGTGTAAATGGGTCTTTAAAAGAAAGACTGGAGCGGACGGCAAGGTGGAGACCTATAAGGCCCGACTGGTTGCAAAAGGTTTCAAACAAAGACAAGGAGTTGATTATGATGAAACCTTTTCACCAGTAGCTATGCTCAAGTCCATTCGGATTTTGCTTGCAATTGCAGCTTATAACGACTATGAGATCTGGCAGATGGACGTGAAAACGACCTTCCTCAATGGAAAACTTGAGGAGAATGTGTATATGACACAGCCAGAGGGATTTGTTTCAAAGGTTGGAATAAATCAAGTCTGTAAGCTGCAACGATCCATTTATGGATTGAAGCAAGCTTCTCGTAGATGGAACATTCGTTTTGATGAGACAATCAAAGAGTTTGATTTTATCAAAAATGACGATGAACCATGTGTGTACAAGAAGGTTAGTGGGAGCGCAATTTCATTCCTTGTATTATATGTTGATGATATATTACTGATAGGGAATGACATTCCTATGCTACAATCAATTAAAATCTGGTTATCTAAACACTTCTCCATGAAGGACTTGGGAGAAGCATCCTATATTTTGGGGATAAAGATCTATAGAGATAGATCTAAAAGGATGCTTGGTTTATCCCAAGGAACGTACATTGATGCAATGCTAAAGAGATTTAGCATGGAAGATTCCAAAAGAGGTCTCATGCTGATGAGCCATGGAATACATCTCTCCAAGAAACAGGCCCCAAAGACACCTGAGGAGAGAGACCGTATGAGTAAGATCCCTTATGCTTCTGCAATAGGATCTATCATGTACGGTATGATATGTACTAGACCGGATGTTGCTCATGCACTTAGTGTAACGAGCAGATACCAGTCGAATCCTGGAGAAGAGCACTGGAAGGCAGTGAAGAATATCCTAAAGTACTTGAGAAGGACTAAAGATATTTTTCTTGTCTACGGTGGGTCTGAATTAAAACTCGAGGGCTTCACAGACTCAAGTTTTCAAACGGACCAAGATGACAGTAAATCTGTTTCGGGGTATGTTTTTTACCTTGAACGGAGGCGTAGTGAGTTGGAAGAGTTCCAAGCAGCAAACAGTTGCTGATTCAGTGACAGAGGCAGAGTATATAACTGTAAGTGAAGCTGCAAGTTGATGTTTTAGATGAAAAGTTCATTACAGAACTAGGAATAGTTCCTAAGTCTCATCTTGAATCTAAACATGTGTTGCGGCACTTTGATTAAACAAATCATTGAAAGAGGAGAGTGTAGACTCTCAAGACAACATTGCAGATCCATTAACTAAAGCTTTAACACAACAGCAGTTTGATCGTCACTTAGAGAAGATGGGTATGAGATACCATGGCGATTGGCTTTAGTGCAAGTGGGAGATTGATAGTAGTGTGCATACAAGCCAATCATGTATGATGATAAAGCACGTACTTTGTAAACAATCTTATTTATTTATTAATAAAATATTCATTTATTAAAGGCATTTAATTATCTACATGGTGCTGTTTTTATAATATGTAAATAACCCATAGTTTTAAGCAATGCTTTTAGAATCATGATGATGATCATGCTAATGAGATCTAAATTCTTAGAAAGCTCTAAAACTAAAATAGTTCCCAATCGTGGGATTACTAAAAAGGGGATTAGTAAATCCGGATAGATTGGTACATATGTTGCTTGCTCATTGGATGAGGATGATTGATCTCATGATCATTTGTGTGGAGACACTAAAGCAAGTATGTAGGTGCTTATTGGAGAATAAGTTCACTGAACGTGATTCGCTATGGAATACCTAATGGAGTTTTTCTCGCATGTCAATAGGAATTCCTAATGTGATAGTAGTACAAGTGATCCTTGGACTTGAGATCATCATAGTATCTTGTATGTAACAAATTATACTTTGACTTATTCCTTAAGACCTTTTAAGGCATATATAGGGTATGCTTGGGTATAATGAGTTACATATGGAGATAATGAATGATCAATAAAGAATCTACCACCTCTAGTAAAAGAGGAGATATGTCCCATGTGATTCGTTAAATGACAACCCAGGAATCCTTGGCCAAGGTGAAATGAAATTAGAAATGAGTTTTTAATTTGCATTAATTGGAGTTGTGCATTTTCTAATCGAAATACATATAATTAAATAAAATAAGACTTGACAGTAAATCCATGTCTTATATTTAATTGGGACATTGTATGGTGGAAGGATTGAATTGTATGGTAACTATTAACTCACAGGTTCTTTTATGATTAATGTTGAAATCTATATTATCTGAAAAGTCGTTGATCGCTAGGGAGGCTTATCCCTATTGTAGAATAAATATTATTTATTTAAATAGATTATTAGTTTAATTTATTTATTTAAATAAGATTAAAATTATTTTAATTGATTTATTCACAACCGGTTTAATATGGAGAACCTAAAGGGTCACACCATAAAAGGAAGAATAAATATTTAAGAAGGTAATGGCATAATCGTAATAATGCATTAAGTATAATTAATTTAATCTATGGTGATAGAATAAATTAAATAGCTTAATGTTTATTATTTAATATTTTGGAAATATTAAATATAAATTAATAAGAGGAGTCTTATTAATATTATTACAATTATTATTATTTTAATTTCTAAAGGAGTTTAGTAATTAATTTAATATTTAGTACTCTCATTTATTCCTAATAAGATTAGGAGACAAATTAATTAAATGAATTTAATTAATTATTCCCATGTGGTGGGAAGCCTAAATTAATTAAAGGAGTTTAATTAATTAAAAGAAATCCCATGTCTAATAGGATTAGAAGGGTTGACCAATGTCTATATAAGAGAAGTCTTATAATAGATATTAAATTGATGAAATTCCAATTGTTGGAGAGTACTCCTTTTCTATAGAGGATAGAAAACTAAGGTTAAGCCAAACACCCTCCTTCTTGATAATTCATCTTCCTTGGTGGATCACCTCTAGAGGCCAAACACTTGGGTGGCTAACGTTGATCAAAGGAAGGAATCTAACCCGGAAATTCAAGGAGATCACGAAGAACAAGGAGTTGAACTAGTACCTGTGGAAGCTTCGTTCTACAAGGGTATGATTCCGTAACTTCTTATTTATCGTTTTAAATTAATAATTTGCATAAAGGATGATCCGGGTAATGGTTTTGTAGAAATTTTTTAAACTCTGATATATCATACTTCCGCTAATTTTTGCAATTTGATTGCGTCACGATTTCGTACAAACCCAACAAGATAACATGCTTGTAGTCCGATTTATATGGCCACAACACTAACACATAAAACACGTTGTGAATGTGCTCAAGTTCAGGAGGTAACGCTACCTCGTACGCCACTTCACCAACTCGCCTCAGAACCTCAAACGGTCCTGTGAACCTAGGGCTTAACTTGCCTTTCTTGCCAAATGAATCTTCCCTTTCCAGGGAGATACCTTTAAAAACACAAAATTACCCTCGACGAAGTCCCGCTTTTGACGATGTAGATTAACGTACTTCTTCTGACGATCTTGGGCTGCTACCAATCGATATCTGATCAGCTTCACTATATCTGCTGTCTGTTGCACCATTTCAGGTCCTAGCAATCTTCGTTCTCTCATCCCAACACAACAGTGCTCGGCACTTTCTCCAATAAAGCGCTTCGTACGGTGGCATTTCGATACTAGCGTGATAACTATTGTTGTAAGCAAACTCTAACAATGGCAAATGTTCATCCCAGCTGCCTCTTAAATCTATTACGACTGCTCGAAGCATATCTTCTAAGGTCTGAATCATCCGCTCGCTCTGGCCATTAGTTTGAGGATGGTACGTTGTACTCAACCTCAACTGCGTTCCCAATCTCTCTTGTAGACTCCTCCAAAAATTTGACCTGAAGCGCGGATCTCTGTCGGATACAATTGATACCGGCACTCCATGTCGAGACACTATCTCTTTCACATAGAGCTTTGCTAATTGCTCTAGATTGTACCGTATCCTGATCGGTAGAAAATGAGCAGACTTGGTCAGATGGTCCACGATTACCCAGATGGCATCTAAACCTTTTGTGTTGATGACAGGCCCACCACAAAAACCATTGTGATGTGCTCCCACTTCCACTCCAGAATCTCTAACGGTTGAAGCAGTCCGCTCGATCGCTAGTGCTCTACTTTAACTTGTTGGCATGTCAAACATCTGCTGACGCACTCTACTACTTCCCTCTTTATATTTGGCAACCAAAAATACTGCCACAAATCCTGATACATTTTTTTGCTCCCGGGATGTAACGAGTACCTCGTGCTACGAGCTTCCCGAAGGATGTTTTCCCTTAGTTCCAGATCCAATGGTACCCATGCTCTCCCTTCAAACCTTAGCAACCCTGTGCTATCAATCTTATACTTAAGCTCCTCTCCTTCAACAATTTTCTTCTTTATTAAATCACAATCCTCATCCTTTCCTTAAGCCTCCTTGATTTGACCCAATCGGGTCGGACTTGTTGTCACTGCAAATAATTTATCGTCCGTCTCCATCGGATACTTAACCTCCAATTCTAGACATTCAAACTCCTTTATCAACTCTGCCTGAGTTGTCAGCTTCATCAATTTCTCTCTGTCTTTTCTGCTCAAGGCATCTACCACTACATTTGCATTGCCCGGATGGTACAGAATCTCATAGTCGTAATCCTTGATCAATTCTAACCATTGAGTGAAGATATATTTCAGACTTTTGTGATATGTATATATCTCGCACCTCTCTCCATATAAATAATGCCTCCAAATCTTCAAGGCAAAAACTACCACGGCCAACTCCAGATCATGAGTCGGGTAACCCTTCTCATAGTCATTCAGCTGACGTGAAACGTACGCAATGACCTTGTCGTGCTGTATTAGTACATAACCAAGACCTTTGTGTGACGCATCACTGTACACTACAAAACCTCCAGTGTCATCCGGTAAAGCCAACACCGGTGCTTGGCTAAGTCTCTTATTCAGCTCCATGAAACCTTCCTCGTACTTTTTCGTCCAAATGAACTTTACCGTCTTTCTGGTTAGATTGGTTAACGGCGACGCTATCTTTGAAAAATCCTGGATGTATCTCCGAAAGTATCCCGTTAACCCTAGTAAACTCATGATCTCCGTCGGCATCTTAGGCTGCTCCCAATTGATAACGGCTTCCACCTTTGCTGGGTCTACCGAAACGCCATCCTTGTCAATGACGTGCCCTAGAAACTGTACCCTCTACAACTAAAATTCACACTTTGAAAATTTTGCATATAGCTTCTCCCTTCTTAATGCCTCCAAAGCAATCCTTAGATGTTCAGAATGTTCTTCCTCCGTTACTGAATATACCAAGATGTCATCGATGAATATAACTACGAACTTGTCCAAGTACTGCTTGAACACTCTGTTCATCATATTCATGAACATTGCTGGTGCATTCGTCAGTCCAAATGACATTACCAGAAACTCAAAATGTCCATAACGAGTTCTGAATGCCGTCTTCGGGATATCCTCATGTCTCACCTTTAGTTAATGATAGCCCTTTCTCAAATCAATCTTTGAAAAGTATTTCGCTCCCTGGAGTTGATCAAACAGATCGTCTATCTTGGGCAATGGATACCTATTCTTAATCGTGACTTTGTTCAACTCGCGATAGTCGATACAAAGTCTCATGGAACCATCCTTCTTCTTTATAAACAGAACTGGCGCTCCCCATAGTGACACGCTTGGTCTGATATAACCCTTGTCTAACAGTTCTTGCAATTGAACCATCAGCTCTTTCATCTCTACTGGTGCCATTCGATATGGTGCCTTGGATATCGGTATTATTCCTGGTACTAAGTCAATTTTGATTTCTATCTCCCTATCAGGCAGCAATCCCAGAATTTCATCTGGGAAGACATCAGCGAATTCCCTTACGACAGGTATCTGACTCAGTTCGCCCTTAACACATCGAGTATCAACCACGTGAGCCAAATAACCTACACAACCCTTCCTAAGCAATCTCTTTGCTTGCATCATTGTCAGACAACAATAGTGTCTCTGCGATTTACTACCATAGCACACCACCTTTAACTTATTCGGAGTCTTAAGGTGTACGCACTTCTTTTTACAGTCGATGACTGCTCCGTGAATTGATAACTAATCCATTCCAAGGATTACATCAAACTCCCCCAAACGAATCGCTATCAAATCCACTTTGATCTTAAATCCTCGCAATTCGGCTTAACAATTCCTATGAATGCATTCTACGGGGATAATTTCCTTGTTTGCTACCTCTATATTCATAAGGTGTTCTAATTTCTCACGGGGTAAGTCTAACCGTTTAGCAAATTCTTCGAAAACAAAAGAACAAGTAGCACCCGAATCAAATAACATATATGCATTTATATTATTGATTGTGATGATACCTGACACCATGTCCTTGGACTCCACCGCATCCTGTACAGTAATGTTGAATGTGCGTACAGTTAGTCTGTTGGCTTGGCTGGTTGGCCCTCCGATGCTCAGCCCGTTGTTGTTGCGGTTGCTGCTAGCTACATCGCCCTTTCTCTTCGGGCAGTCCTTGATCTGGTGATCTGGGGCTCCACACGAGAAAAATCCTCCATTTTGCTTATTTGAACACTGAGGAGCCATGTGCCCCGGTTGTCCGCAGTGATAACAGACGCTTCTTCCCTTCATACACTCCCCGGATTGGTTCCTCCCGCAGTTACTGTACTTCCCACTTTTCTTGGCCTCTCCCCCAGACTTGCTGCCCCCGGAGGATTGGCTCTCCATCCATTTACGCTTTTTGGGGTTGCTGCCTCCGCTGCTTCCCCCTTTCGGCTCTTCCTGACCGATTTTATTTTCTTGTTTAAATCGTACTATGGCTTCATTGCCTCCTTCTGCAAGGATAGCCCTTTCCAGTAGTTTAGAGAAATTCTTAATCATCAACACAGCTACTGATTTCTGCACCCATGGCTTCAATCCCAATTCAAATCTTCTTGCCTTCCTGGCCTCCGTGTCCACCTGATGTGTAGCAAATCGGGCCAACTCATTAAATTTTGCCGCGTACTCTACGACCGTCATACCACCCTATTTTAGTTCCAGAAACTTAACCTCCATATCCTGTTGCGTATTCTCCGGGAAGTAGTTCTTGAAGAAAAGCTTCTTAAATCTGTCCCATAGAATAACTCCTTTGCCTGCTCGTCCCTTATTGGCTTTCCACCAATAGTTAGCTTCGCCCTTCATCATGAAGGTGGAAAATCCCATTTTCTGTGCTTCAGCCACCCGTGCGACCTCAAACACTTTCTCCATATCTTCTACCCAGGTTTGGGCTTCGATTGGGTCTAAGGTTCCACGGAACTCTTGAGGTCCTACCAATTTAAAATCTTTAAAGCTAGCCAAGTGATGTCATGGCTGCACAGCTGCTAGTGGGGGTCTATTTTACATCGCCTCTGTTAACAGGTTAACAAAGTTCTGCATTGGATCGGCATTTCCTCCTTCATTGTTAATAGATCCTTCCTCCCTTTGGTTTCGTGGTTGTCTTCTAGGCGTCATGATCTAAGGAAAGGAAGAAAACTTATGCTTATCGTTTTTACATCCTATGCGATATGCTATTCAAGTTAGCATCTAAAAGTTAGAATGTCCATCAATTATATTTGATTCAAGTAAAATAACTGCATTTATATTCATATACCACTATTTTAATACAACATGATTCAACATTTGGAATACTACTATCAACGCTCAATGGCATAAACTGCCTACTGCTAACTATCCTCTATTAAGAAAAAGGTGAGGATTCACTAATATCTGCCCCTCCCCTAACACAACAAAAGTTGGGGTTAACTACCATCCTATGCATACATCAAACCATAATGGTTTACATCATGAAACTGTCCCTATTAAAACAAAAGTGGGACTATATCTAACATAAAAACAAATCAACGCCTGCTCCCGCTGCTGGAGGGCAGCTCCATCCATTTGGCGTCGAACTGCATAAAGGCGTTGTCTAAAGCTCGTTCTAAAGTATATATCCTCACATCTTTAGCTTCCACTTCCTCCCTCAACTGTCCTAGCTGTAGCTCTCTCTGCTCCAGCCTCACTCGCAACTCGGCTAACTCAGCCTGGGCCTGAGAAGCAGCGTCCTTGTACTGCTGTTCAGTAATCTGGAGGGTGTGGTTCTGCGCCTCCACTTGTCCAGCCCTAACCTCTAGCTCGACGTTCCACGCCAACAAATCTCCTATCACCTCATGCTCCATGTGCTCCTCACTAGAGTCCCTCATCTCCTGGTTCACTGAAAAGCTATCTTGAATCTCGTCAGCCAATCTATGACCATAATAAATCATCAAAACAACATCAGTACCAAAATAAAATATATTCATTGATAAAATTAAATATTATTTTATTCAGCATAACTAAAACTCGATGGATCTCCTCAACCTATCACCTACATACTCTATTTGAGTTTTGTACTAAGGTTATAACCTAGGTTTTGCATTCCTAATGTTTATAACCTATAGCTCTGATACCAACCTGTGACACCCCCAAATTCGGGTCTCAAACACCCGGATTCGGTCATCATGATCCAATACAAACATTCATCTCTAAACAACATACAATAACTAAATGCGGAATGAAATAAACGTATGTCGTTCATTCAAAAGCTGTTACTAGTCCCAAGATTCAAAAACCTTAATACAACCTTACAATCATATCCTAGAATAACCATTAGGGTTCAAATTATATAAATAATAATTAAACTAAGCATAAAAATAAAGTCAGCTACTTGAAGTCTATTACTTCATCTTTTCTTTACACTTGCCCATCCCTGAAGTCTCGGGTTTAACTGCAATAAAAGTCATGATATAGCAAGGATGACCAACTAATTTGCTCAACAAGTTTTAACATAGCAATAAAGGATATATCATGATTAAAGGAATTCAACAATATGAATATCGGAAGCAAGGAGAATAATTGCTTTTAGAATAATTAATAGACGAGTAGACTTCGAACTATAAACTTCCAATGGAATCAATAGCTGATTGACCCTTTGGTTACTGGCTACAGAATATGTACTTGAGGGGATCAGCCTCGCGTACGACATGTATATGCATAACATTCAACCGTGCTGTTTGTATCTTATTTTAGATACGTGGGGTACTCCCCTACCATATAGGGGTGTTCTCTTCAGTCTAAGAATCCCTACCATCCATTAGCCTGGATAGCTTTTATAAAAACTTCATGCAATTGTCTGACCGAACAAAGGTTTAGACTCTATCTGAAGAAGTTCAAGAATTATAGAACTTTGAAATGATGTACAAGTCCGAGACTGTACGAACTCAAGTGCACCAAGTGCGAGCATCAATAAAATTGATGTGGAATAATTGTAAAGTAATTAAACCACCTAAAGCATACTTGGAGATAAGGTCCAAGCGTAAATAAATAACTTGCAACACAATAATAACCTGCTCAATACAATATGAGAAGGATAGGAAACTTGCACAATAAAGAGTGTAAGTCAGGGAACTTGCATCCAATATAACAATCAAATGAAGTTAAGAAATTTGTAATTATTAATACAAGAACGGGTTCAAGGAAACTTGCACAATAAAGAGTGAAGTTCAGAAACTTGCAATTAGTAATATAAGAACGGGTTCAAGGAAACTTGCCGGTTTGTTCAGCTACAATATTATACCTTTAATTAAATAGCCTTGAAACGACCTAACATTAACAAGTCGGTCTCTCAATTAGCATTGTGTAGACTGGCATGAGTTCACACATAGAAGAATTTAACCATCAGATAGGTCTATAGCATAATTCACGTAAGTCAATTTACTATGACTGAGTCCATAAACATCTAATCCTGTCTTAGATTAATAACTTTAGAATATCTAGTCTCTATGCATCAACATAGGCTGGAACAAATAGCACTTCAATTTAAGCATGCAATACAGTTTAAGATACATATATTGCAAGGTTCTGTTCATAGTTTAAAGCACTTGGCAAGACAGGCAACCGGCGCAGCTGCGCTGGTTCTTGCCTTAGGAGTGGCGCAGCTGCGCCACTCTCTGGTCAGACCAAGAATGATATTTCATTCTGCTGAAATCCTGACTCTACTTTCTAGCATACAGGCTACTAATATTAATCAACTACACACGCTTGTAAGGTTTTTAACTTGAGTTCGACATCTAGCATGCTCATTCTATGTCCACTTCAAAGTTATACGGTTTTCATGCTGGTAACTCTTATACCTTAAGCTAAACAAGTCCATGTTACAATAACACCACATAACGAGACTAATCAATACTTAGTATGCATGCTTGTACATATACTACACATGTATACCTTAATCACATAATTTACACTTTAAATTTCCTTTTCATGAAAATGTGTGTATAGGTAAAATCCATGTTTAACCAAATGATGATCATGTCATCATGTCTAGAAGCAAAATGAATCCTACTATTCATGCTTGCATGATCAGAACGTAACTCACATAATGATTGATAATATTAGTTCTCCAACTCTAAGTTTTCTTCAAAAATCACATTAAGTCAACAAAGGCAACTTAGTACATGCAAAGTGTCTCGAAGTCATGACTCTCACGCATTTGAACACATATCTAAGCCACATATGTATACTCAAATGGTCAGAACTTAAAAGACACACGATTTGTCAAATTCATTTCAAAGTTCACTTCAAAACCATAAGTTCTTTCATAAAACTCATACTTTCTTTCAATAGTGTATACTATCATAGCTCTGGGCATGCATGTTATATAAAGAGCATATATACACTTGTTAACATATTTCTCATGCTTGTCTAATTAGTACCAACATGCTAGCACATAAAACTTTTTGCTCGACAGCTAACAAACCCAAACATCAAAATTTCATACGAATTCGATTGTAAACTAGCTACATTGCATTACTATCATGATTGCAAGTTAATATAACAACTAACAACCATTTATCAGTCCAATTAACATCTAATCCACATAATCAATACTTTAACCATCTTAAAAATGAAGAACAAAAAAGGGAAATATACCTCTGCAATTGCCTAATTGAGTTGCTGCTATATTGATTCTCACTATGATGATCAACTCACACTAGCCTTGCTTAAAAGAATTCTCAGAAACATTGAAATGAGAAGGAAGGTTCTATTTATAGACAAATGTTTACATAGACATTGCAATTATCTCCCAAATCAAACCAATGGATAGAATGAGAGTTTGATGGTTAAGGAGGAGTTGGTGAACTCCATCATGATGCCCACTCCCCCCATAATCATTAGCTAGAATTTGCTGAAATTGAGAAGGAAGGGTAGAGTAATATAGGCTAGCCTTCATGAGTGATACACGTGAGGAAGAATTGTCTATCATATTAGGACAAGGCAATATAATGCTCAGCAACTTGCAAATTGTTTATAATGTATGCCAACACTTATGTTATAAATATATATTCTATATACACTTAAGTCACAATGTAATTTCTAATGAGCAAATAATATTACAATGTATCAAGTAGGGGTACATATGGATAACATAATACATAATAACAAGTTGGGTTATACACATCCATATATAATTCATGTACATTTTATTAATACCGAATATAATTCAATTGGATATTATCATATTACATTATTCTAACTCTATTATTATAGAATACATTAACTCCCCAATTCATGATTAAATAAAAGATTGAATTAGTTAAATAATTACATGATCTAGTCTCTTAGTATTTAAATTACTAAATAGACTATTAAATATAAATATTAATATTGCCCACATTTATTAATCAATCTATACCATTAAATCCTGTCACTATATTCAAGTAAATTGAATATTTAATTACTATTCATCCTATCAATTCTTTTGATATAAAAACCTTAGGGCTAGTCCACTAGTTTAAATAAACCATTAGTGACTCCCTTTAATTTAATCCTAGCAATTTATCGCATAGGTACTAATTCACATAATCACATAACTGCACAAGGTTTAAATAAGCATACAAAACTAACTCATTAAAAATTAAATCACATATATTTAATTAATAATGGAGTTTAAAAATTCAAGGTCATTACAGGTGGTCCCGTACAACATGGTAGACCTGTGGCCCGTACCTTTAACATGACGGTCCAGGATGCAGTAGCATCGAGCAATGTTGTAGCAGGTATTATCCCGGTCAACAATGAGAATGCATATGTGCTATTTGATTTGGGTGCTACTTATTTGTTTATAGCATGTGAATTTGCTAAACGATTAGGGTTACTCCCTAAAAAACTTGTAATACCTTCGAACATTAACGTAGCAAACGAGGAAATAATTCCTATTGATTGTATCCACAGGAATTGTTATGTAGGGATAAGAGGCAACAAGTTATCGATAGATCTTATTCCGATAAAGTTGGGGGAATTCGATGTAATTCTTGGGATGGATTGGTTGGTTAACCATGGGGCGATTATAGATTGCCAAAAGAAAAGTGTAAACCTTTGGATTTCTAAGAAACCCAAGATGGTGTTCTGTGGTACTAAATCACCGGGACGCTCTTGTTGTCTAATCATGACACAAGCCAGAAAGTTGTTAAGGAAGGGATATGAAGGTTACATGTGCTATATTGTTAATACCCAGCGAGTGGGAGCAACATTGGAATAGATACCTGTAGTCAATGAGTACTCGGATGTATTTTCGATCGATTTAACAGGTCTTCCACATGATCAGGAGATCGAGTTTGTTATATACCTTGCGTCGGGAACGACACCAGTTTCAAAGGCACCATATCGTATGGCGCCAGTGGAATTAAAGGAGTTGATGATTCTGTTGCAGGAACTGTTGGACAAGAAGTACATTCAACCGAGTGTCTCTCCATGGAGAGCATCAGTATTATTTGTAAGGAAGAAGGACGGATCGTTGAGGCTTTGTATCGATTACCGAGAGTTGAACAAACTAATGATCAAGAATAAGTACCCAATACCCAGGATCGATGATCTCTTTGATCAGTTGAAAGGGGCAAAGTGTTTTTCTAAGATAGATTTACGGATGTGGTATCATCAATTGAAGGTTAGAGCAGAGGATGTGCCTCAGATGGCGTTCAGGACTCGTTATGGACATTACGAGTTCCTTGTAATGTCGTTTGGGATAATGAATGCACCAGTCGCATTCATGGACATGATGAATAGAGTGTTCAAATAGTATTTGGACAAGTCGTTGTGGTGTTCATTAATGATATTCTAGTCTATTCAAAGATGCCAGAAGATCACGCTGAACATTTGAGATTAGTGCTGGAAGCACTACGTAAGGAGAAGTTGTATGTGAAATTCACTACGTGTTAATTTTAGTTAGAGAGAGTGCAGTTTTTGGGTCACGTCATTGACAAAGACGGGGTTTCAGTAGATCTAGCAAAGGTGGAATCAATGATGAACTGGGAGCAACCAAAAACGCAGACGGAGGTGCGGAGTTTCCTAGGGTTAACGCATTACCATTGGAGGTTCAATAAGGACTTCTCAAAGATAGCTACTCTATTGACTAATCTGACACAGAAGACCGTGGAGTACGTATGGACAGAGAAATATAAGGACAGCTTTCAAGAGCTGAAGAAGAGATTAAGTCAGGCACCGATGTTGACTTTACCGGATGAGACGGGGAACTTCGTAGTTTATAGCGATGCTTCGCATAAAGGACTGGGTTGCGTGCTCATGCAGCTTTGCAAGGTTATTGCGTATGCATCTAGGTAGTTAAACGAGTATGAGAAAGGTTATCCTACTCATGACCTTAAACTTGTCGTAGTGGTTTTTGCCTTAAAAATTTGGAGGCATTACCTATATGGGGAGAAATGTGAGATCTACACAGACCATAAAAGTCTGAAGTTTATCTTCACTTAGAAAAAGTTGAATATAAGGCAGAGAAGATGGTTGGAGTTGATAAAGGATTACGATTGTGAAATCCTGTATCACCCAGGGAAGGCGAACGTAGTGGCCGACGCCTTAAGTAGAAAGGGTCGGGAGAAGCTGTCGATGTTAACAGCTCAGAATGAGCTGGAGACAGAGATGGCGGGGATGGAATTAGAAGTGTGATGTCCAAGCGAAGAAGGGGAGAAGCTATTTGCGATAAAAGTTCAACCTACTATAACAAATGAGAATTTTATATATTAATTGTAAATATTTATTAAATTAAATAAATATTTTATTGGATTTATTTATTGAGTTAAATAAATAAATAATGTGATTATTATGGAGTAATTTAATTAAGTGTTATATATTAATTAAATTAATATTTAATATTTTATTTAATTGATGTGTGATGATTTTATAGAGTAGTTCTAATTTAATTGAGATAATTAAATTAGATGAAGTTTATGTGATGATTGTTACATAAGATTATAATTAGCGAGTAATTATAGTTGTTATGTGGCATTTTTATATGGTTAATTGATGTTAGCTTTTAATTAATTAAATTAGATGTTAAGGATTTAATTAATTAAAATGTAATATTAAAATATGTGTTAAAAGATTTATTAAAAGAATAAAAAAGGGCTTTTAAATAAGTTTTACCCCAACAAGGCCCTTAATTTTGTTTTAATCTTGTTTTACCAAACAGGGCCTTAAGCTCAAAAAGTTAGTATTTAAAAATAAACTGTTTTTGCCAAATAAAATCTTATGACTTTTTATTTTCAAAAATTTATAACTGATGTAATTAGTATGGGATTTAATTGTCAATTATTATAATTATTATATGATTTTCAGTTATATGTATATATGTTATATGTATAATATATGTATTATATTATACGTAAGTTAGAAAGGTTAGTCAGTGTTAGAACAAAACAAAGAAAGAGAATACAAAAAAGAGAGAAAAGATAGAGAGATAAGGAAGAAAAGAGAAGGAAAAGGAGAATCAAGTTTGAGAAATTCAACACCATTATCTTCATCTTTTCTCCTAGCACTAATCAAAGGGTATAACCTCTAAATTCAGTTTATATATTTTGTTTTATGTTTTTCATATAGTGATTCTCTATAAACATGAAATTTCATGAAAATTGTATGATCATGGTTTATATATATATATATATATATATATATATATATATATATATATATTTTCTAGCATGTTTATGTATGATTGTATGCTTGGTTTAGTTGTTAATTCATGCATATATGATGAACATGAGGAATTCATGTTCTTCAAAGAGTTACAGTGAAAGTATTTTAAATATATATATATATATATATATATATATATATAGTTTTCTCTTAAAAATCAAAGAAATTCATATTTGATTGTTCATTTTGTTTAAATTAATTGTAGATGATGATAGCATGTTTAAAGATTTAATTACTATGCTTGAAATTGTGTGAATTGGTTTAAAAACAAAAGTTCAGTGTTCAATTTCATCAAGAACACTTAACAATGGCTTTTCTTCAAAAATCATGAAATTGAGTTTTTATTATGTGTTTTAATGATTTAATGTGTTAAAACATGTTAGGAACTTTAATATTATGTTTTCTGTAAAGTGTTATATGTATTATGTTGGTCGAATTCAAAACTCGATGTGGAGAAATAAGCCAAATTAGTTTTTTCTCTGCACAGTTCGCGAACTGTCTGCGTTCGCTGCAGGGGGCCCGCCACGACGGGCATGTCAAGGCCAAAACCCCTGCCTCGGCGGGGGGGGGGGGTTGCAGAAAATAATAATTTTTATTTTTTTGTATATTTTGAAAAGCTAATTATATGTAATAAATTTTATGACATAATAGGCATACATTAAAATGCTAAATGAATAGTAATATATTATATGAATAAAATATAATATGTAATTATAATTGAATTAATTATAATTAAAGCAAAGGTTTAAATTATAATTGGTTAATTATAATTATAGTTTGATTAATTTTAATCAATTGAATGTTAATTTAAATTATAATTTATTTAATTATAATTTAATTAATGTAAGATGTAATTATAATTTAATTTAATTATAATTAAAATGAATTATTTAATTTAAATTATAATTTATTTAAATTATAATTTAATTAATATGTGTATATAATTATTATTTGATTAATTATGTGAACATGTGATGTGATTAATTATGTGATAATTAATTGTTAATTATTTAATAATTAAAGACGAATGAGTTAACCTAGATGGGTTAACTAATTATGTGATTTAGTTATGTGATAACTAATTTAGATTATTATGGTTAAATATATATGTGTAGAAAGTGTTAAAGAACGTGAGTTATAACTGTAGCTTGCGCTTGAGGACAAGTTTTCTAAACTCAAACTTGTTATTGTTATGCAAGTATTTTAAATTCAAATATTTATTGTATTTGAGATTGTCCTTTTATTTCTGCAATGGACAAATTCTTATTTAAAGTTCATGATTTAATTAAAGTAACATTGACTTAATTGTTCAAGCAAGATCTATCTTATCTTTCGTACGCTTTAATTTAAATTCTAAAGCATAAGTTATTTCATAATTCGTTATTATTGAATTAATCTTGATTATTGTGAGTCGATTCAACTATTCCTTAGTTGATGAACGTTGAAACTCTAAATTTTCTTGTAAGCTTGTCCAAACCAAACTTTTTTTGGTGCGGACTTGTACTCAAATACTGAGATAAACAACCCTATTTATTAGGGGAGGTTACTATACAAAAGCGTTAAGATGTTTGTGCACAATACATGGTACGAATGGCTAATCCCCCTAAGTACGAGTTAAGGTCCATAATCTAATTGACTGTTAAAGGTTTTAAATAGAAATGTTTATAACATAAGACAAAAGTTCAATGTCTTATGACCCTCAAATGATTTCAATATTCGAAATTCTAATTATTGATGAAATAATTATTATTCAATTCTTTATTGTTGATAAAAGTAAATTTATTCAAATCCTTTGAAGTTATCTAATTCATGTCTTTATTATTGTTGTATTCCAGTGAGCTGTTGTTTGCTCACTCTTGCATATTAAATAACCATTGCATCTAAGGTTGAAAGTGTTGACGCTCCGTCAACTAGTAAAGGTAAAGGCAAGCTGAACAAGTGAAGACTTGTTTTAATTGTTGACTGAATTGTAATAAGAGTTTAAGTTATGTTTTTATTTTCCGCATTAAATATTTATGTCAAGGTTAGATAACCTTGGGATTTATTTTGGACAAGGTTGTAATCCTTTTATAAAGAAGATTTTTATTTTATGTATTTATGAAGGTTGTAATTCATTTTGCAATTCTTTATTACTGGGTAAATGTATATTTTATTTAGAAAGTGAACACCAAATCTTGTGAAAACGAAGTACCCGGATTTGGGGGTGTCACACCTACGATATTGAAAAAGGTGAAGGAAGGGCAACTCAGAATTGATGAGTGCGAACGGATAAGGAAGAAGATTGCAGACAGTACTGAAGATACTTACAGTCTTGATAACGAAAGGTTATTGAGGTTCGAAGGAAGAATTTGGGTTCCGTGTGTGCCAAAATTGAAAGAGGAGATAATGGATGAAGCTCATCACTCGAAGTACTCGATTAATCCTGGTATTACCAAGATGTATCAAGACCTTCGAACAAATTTTTGGTGGCCAAATATGAAGAGGGAGATAGTAGAGTATGTCAGTAGGTGCTTAACTTGTCAGAAAGTTAAGGCCGAACATCAACGAACCAGTGGTTTGCTACAATCATTGGAGATTCTGGAGTGGAAGTGGGAGCATATCACGATGGACTTTGTGGTGGGACTTTCAACGACGCAGAAAGGATACGACGCTATTTGGGTAATAGTGGATCGTTTGACAAAGTCGGCTCATTTCTTGTCGATAAGAGTCAGGTACAACTTAGACCAGTTAGCCAAGCTTTATGTCAAAGAGATTGTCTCGAGACATAGAGTACCAGTTTTGATTGTGTCAGATCGCGACTCGCGATTCACCCCGAATTTCTAGAAGAGTTTGCAAGAGCAAATGGGAACACAACTGAGGTTGAGCACGGCGTATCATCCACAGACAGATGGACAAAGTGAGAGGATAATTCAAACGCTAGAAGACATGTTAAGGTCTTGCGTTATGGATTTCAAGGGTAGTTTGGACAATTATCTACCAGTTGTGGAGTTCGCCTACAACAACAGTTATCATGCAAGTATAGGCATGCCGCCTTACGAACCGTTATATGGACGGAAATGTATAACCCCACTGTGCTTGGATAAAGTGGGGGAACGTCGAATGGTGGGACCTGAAATGGTACAACAAATGACAGGAGTGGTTACGTTGATACAAACTCGGCTACTAGCAGCTCAAGACAGACAGAAGAAGTATACAGATTCGCATCAAAAGAACAGAGAGTTCAAAGTTGGGTCGTACGTATTCTTGAAGGTATCCCCTTGGAAAGGGAAGATACGCTTCAGAAAGAAGGAAAAGTTAAGTCCTAGGTTTATTGGACCTTTCCAGATTTTAGGAAGGGTAGGCGAGGTAGCATATGCGTTAGCATTACCTCCAGAGTTTGGACATATCCACAACATGTTTCACGTGTCGGTATTGTGTTCCTATAAGCCCGATTACAAGCATGTAATCGAGTATGAACCAATTCAGGTTGAGATAGACTTGACATATGAAGAAGTTCCAATTCAAGTGATTGATAGGAAAGAACAAGTCTTGCGAAATAAAGTAATACCTTCGGTGATGGTAATATGGAGGAACCACAATGCAGAAGAAGCAACGTGGGAACTCAAAGATAAGATGAGGAAGACATATCTCCATTTATTTGACTAACTTGTATTGTAATTCTAGGGACATAATTCTTGGGGAGAGATTGTAATGCCCGAGAAATTTAGACGTTATGTAAATGAATTTTATTTGATTATTTGAATAAAATCATATTAAATTTTTATTCAAGTGAGTAAGCTATTTCTCGGTCGATTTATGACCTAGAAAATGTGAATATAATTAGTATTCTGGCTACGGACTAGAATTAAATCATATGAATTTCCAAGACGAAAATAAAAGCTTTTCAAGAAATTTCCGTAAAATCACTATTCATCCGTTTTTGTTTGGGAAATATATTTGAATTTTCGAGAAACGCGTAATGATAGGATTTCCAGACAGGATGGAATATCTAATAATATTCCAGTTATGGCACACAAAGTTTTCGCGTGGGGACTTAAAACCCTAAGGGTTAGAAAGATTAAAACCTAAGAATAAATAGGTTATGTATAACAATAATGATTATTATATGGTATGAATACAAGTATAATACAAGTTACTATACGAAGAGGATACGAGAATTAATACGACGTATAATACAAATTTTATATGAAGTAAATACATCCAAATAGAATTAAATTTATTAAGTAAACCTGTGGGTCGAACCAATGGGTTAATGGGTGGGGAAACCCATGAGGCAATCCATGAGCACTTGTGATGTCACAAATTGGTTAGCATGTGCTAAGCACATGATGTCACAAACTTGGTGGGAAAATAAAAGTTGAGGAGGTGTGAATAGTAGAGGAGGTTGGGCCTAAATACCTAAACTACCCTCCATCTTGCTAGCCTATATAAACAAGGCTTTGGTCTTCATTTGTGGTTACCAAAATTCACCAACAACTTATTTGAGAGAGAGAAAAGAAAGCTTAAGCAAGAGAAGTTGTAACAAGCTAAGTTATCTTCATAACTTAAGAAGATCAACCAAGAACCACCAAGAGGTATACATGCTTAAATTATAATCTTCCATCTTCCTTCAATCTATATTGATGACAGAAGTGTAATTGTTGAAGTATAAATTGTGAAGCATAAGTGTGAAAAAGTTATAAGGTTGATATAGTGGACTATAGACCATTAACAACTAATAACCATTGAACCATGATTAAGTAATGAAGAACTTAAGAATGGAAGCTTTGAAAATGATTGAATTACACAAAGAAATCATAAATAATTGGTTAAGGAAATTGAATGATAACTATATTGAATTATTAGAACATAAAGATTTACAATGGTTGGAATCATTAATAATCAATCAATGGATTGATTCCATTTGGTTTGAAGTTAAAATTTCAAGTAACGAAGATTCTGCGAAAGTTACGCGATTAGACGCTTATCGTCGGAATCGTAAATTTTCCCGGAATAGAAGTTAAAAGTCACCGAGTGATTCAAAAATGATGGTTTTTTATTACAACACGTGTAATTTGGTAAATAAGACATGCGAGAGCAAGAACGAACTAATTCGGACTTAAAACGAAGAATTGAGCATTGAACGTTCACGAACGTTTAACGAAAACGTAAAAATAGAATAATCGGCTAAATTCTCGCAGACAGATTCAAAAATTAATTCTGACTTAATGACATCGTAGACCATAGAATTTGTGAACTATTGGCTTGTGGAACGAGCCCATTCGGAGTTGTAACGAGCGCGTTACGAGTCGGGGAATTTCAGGAAAATAAAAAAAATTCTGTAGAACAGGGCTGGCGCTGCAATGCTACCCATATAACTGTCCCCAGCGCTGCAGCGCCAGGCCAGGAGGAAACCCTACATAGGGGGTGCCGCAGAGCCGTCTGGCAAGGCAATCTTGGCGCCGCAACACCGGAACAGTAAAATAGTTTCTGCGAGCCAAAGCAGCAGCGCCGGCTTTAAGGCTAAGTCTAGCGCTGCAGCGCCCTTAAAGGAAAATATTTCGACGTGAAGATTTCTAAACTTAGCTTTCTACATAGTAATTATGGGGCAACTAATTGGTTAATATTCATGAAGAGAAATCACTTAAACAACATGTTTAATAATGATTTTATGAATTAAACGTTGACAAAGCGTATTTAATTTGAAAACTCAAAAATCGATAATGTAAACTGTGAATCGTAATCGAGTTGTAAAAGTGCCTACGGGTTACATAACATGTAATAAAGGTACGAGGTACATGAATGTTAAATAACTTGAACGGATGTTATTAGATTAATAATTCCGTTAAGTTATACGAAAATGAGAAGTTAGGTTATATAATGTATATCGATTGTGATAATCTAATGGATATACTATGTTTTTATATCTTATAGAAGTGTAAAGATGAGTAAAGTATATCTAAAAGGTTTAAAGACGCGAAGGCAAGTTTTCTAACTCTTGTATTAACGTTGTGTTATGCAAGTTTTCGAACCTTGTTCAGTGTATGCTTGTTGCAAGCTTTCTAAATTTTTGTCTATACTTTATGTTGCACAAGTTGTCATGATGCATAGTTGCCTATGCATTAACTGTTATTAGATAGTCAATGCCATTCGATCCGGCTAGACGTATCTATAAAGTATTTTGATTGATCCTTCATGAATATTTCAAAGTATTATTAATGTGCTATCCTATGCCAATTGATTTGGTACAAATTCAAGAATAAATCTAAGTATGAATACACCATGGTTTTAATGTCGTTAACTCGACATGCATTGAGTTGCCACAAAGTTTAAACGTGAAAACGTTTAACGAATTGAGTGTTCATCGACATAGAGTACTACAGGCTGATCCCCTAGACGTGCTCGTAAGTTAAGGCGAGCATACGACCTTAGTGCTGGGATGTTCTATTATTCTTGAACAAAGCAAATGATGTTCATGGTCTGGGACCAGCTCAGATTCTTAAGTGACTACGTGTCCTTAAGAATAGTTTTAAAGGAACTCAAAACACTATTTTAATTATTCCAGCTATTTCATAACTATTGTACAGTTATAGAAATGAAACTATATGATTCTTGATTTTGTGGTTGCATATTAGTATGTTAAACTTGTTGAGCTTGTTATGCTCATTCTTGCTTAAATCATATGTTTCAGCTAAGAGCTATCGGACCGAAGGATCCGGTAAGGACAAGGAAAAGTCTAAGATGGATACTTAGGGATCCTTGAAATAGTATAGCATTATTATTGTAAAAAAATGATATTATAACAATAAACATATGTAAAGGTTGTATCAAACTTGGGAAGGGATTATAATAATAAAATAGTTAGTAAATTTATGCATGTTGTTGAAGTATTCAATGGAATGTATGAGTAGATAATAGCACAATGTAGCACCATATCTGTGGGTTTAAAATGCCTGGATTTGGGGGTGTCACATACGTACTCCCGAGGTTGAGGGAGATCAGGTCATTCGTAGTTCAGGCTTGGACTGAAAGGTTTGAGAAGTGTTTATTTGTGTTTGACCTTGGTTTGATGTGTTTTTAAAATTTTTATTTGGTTTGACCGCACCGTAAATGGCTGCCTACGTACTCCTAGGTTGAGGAAGATCAAGTCATTCATAATTCAGGCTTCTAGTGAAAACCTAAATTGATTTGATTGATTTCACATGACCAGGATGCTGGCTTACAAGTGCTTCATACATAATACCTCTTCACGGTGTTTGAATTGATGAGCTGGGGAAATTCTTTCCCATCCACTTCTTGCAATCTGATGGCTCCTCCTGTCAACACTTCTTTGATAATGAAAGGGCCTTCCCAATTTGGGGCAAACTTTCCTTTAGCTTCATCTTGATTGGCAAGGACTTTCTTCAGTACCAAGTCATTTTCTTTGAATTAATAGAGTCGAACTTTCTTGTTATATGACCGAGCAATCCTTTGCTGATATAATTTCTCATGAAATATAGTTGTAGCCCTTCTTTCATCTATCAGGAATATTTGGTGGTATCGCTCTTGCAACCACTGGTCTTCTTCCATCTGAGCGTCTATTAACATCCTCAGTGACTCCATTTCTACTTCTATGGGGAGTACTGCTTCCATGTTGTAGACTAATAAGTAGGGGTAGCCCCAGTAGATGGATGCATTGACGTTCTGTATGCTAGCAGAGTCAGAGGCAATAGGTCAGGCAATTCTTTGTGATTGGCGGACATTTTTTGCATGGTCTTCTTAATATTTTTGTTCGCAGCTTCTACCGCACCATTCGTCTTGGGACAATTGATGATAAAATTGAGATGCTTGATCTGAAACTTGTTGCATAATTCTCTCATCATCTGGTTATTTAGATTCTTGGCATTGTCTGATACGATCACCTCTGGTTGTCTATATCGACATATTACATTTTTTCGGATGAAATCAATGATTAGCTCTTTGGTGACTTTGGGCAAGGATGCAGCTTTAACCCATTTGGTGAAGTAATCTATCATGGTGAAGATAAATCGATGACCATTATTGGCTTTGGGTTCTATTGGCCCAATCACATCCATTCCCTACATGGAGAAGGGCCATGGTGAACTCATATTGTGCAGTTCGTTCGAAGGAGCGTGGATGGCATTTCCATGGACTTAGCATTGGTAGCATCTTCTGACATGATCATCATAGTCAGCTTTGAGAGAGATCCAGTAAGGCCATGTTCTCAATATTTTTTTGGCAAGTAAAAGACTGCTCATGTGAGGACCACAGACTCCACCGTGGACTTCATCCATCAGACTTTGGGCTTAATCATTATCCAGACATCTTAAAAGGCCTATTCCATCATCCCTTTTTTATAGTGTGTCTTCGCTCATATAGAATTTCATAGCCATCTTATAAATCCGCTTTTGCTCATCATGACTTTCCCCGGTAGGCATATACCCATCTCGAAGATATTCTTTTATATCTTGGTACCAAGGCTGTTTGATAGGAGGTATTTCATTAGATATTTCTCCAATGAAATTCTCATATGCCGGGGCCTTTTAGCTTGCAAATTTGATGTCAGGAATTCCCATCCTATCAGATATGTGGACTAAGGAATCCAACGTTGCCAATGCATCAGCAAAGTCATTCCTACCTCGAGGGATATGGATGAAGGTTATTTCTTCAAACTCCATGGATATCTTGATAACTTGCCATTGATATGGCAGCAAATGCAATTCTTTGGTATGATACGCCCCGGTGGTTTGTTTGATAACCAACTTAGAATCCCTAAAGACTAGTAACCATTTGATACCTATGGATTGGGCCAATTTCAATCCCATTATACAGCCTTCATACTCAGCTGTGTTGTTGGTGTTGCCAAACTGCAACTTGATGGCCACATGATACTGTTATCCTGTAAAAGAGACAAGAACCGCCCCAGCTCCGGCACCTTCCATGTTCACGGCTCCATCAAAATATATTTTCCAATATTGGACTGTATTTTCTTAAGGGATTTATTGAATTATCATTATCCCATCATCCGAAAAATAAGTCTCTAAGGGTTCAAAATCCCCTGACGGTGCTTCGGCTAGTTAATCTGCAATTCCCTAACCTTTGATAGACTTCTGAGTCACGTAGATAATATCGAACTGTTGTAGGATCAACTGCCATTTGGACAATCGGCAATTCAACATGGGTTTGCTAAATACGTACTTCAATAGATTTATGCGGGATATGAGATAGGTCGTGTGCCCATACAGATAATGTTGTAATCTCATGGCGGCCCAGGCTAACGCACAGCAGGTCTTTTCAATGAAAGTGTACTTCTGCTCGCTGCTACTGAATTTTTTGCTAAGGTAATAGATAGCTCTCTCCTTGCTTCTATCATCATTCTGCCCTAGCATATAGCCCATTGCATTGGCATTGACTGACGGGTACATAAATAGGGGAACCTCTTCCCTTGGCGGTACCAAGGCAGGTGCTTCGATCAACTACTTCTTGATGGAAAGGAAGGCTTTTTGACAATCTTCATTCTATGTCATGGAGGAATTCTTCCTTAGCAACTTAAAGATGGGTTCACAAGTTGCTATGAGTTGAGAGATGAATCTGATTATGAAATTGATTCTCCCCAAAAATCCCCGTATTTTCTTTTCTGTTCAAGGCACAAACATCTTGTTGGGTAAAATCTAATACGCACAACACGCAAGAATACGTGGTCAACAAGTAATATAGTGGAAGTAAAGTATCGTTCCCACGAAGAAATTAAATAAATTTTATCCTAACAATTACCAACTTTATATTATCTCAATTTTATTAAACTAATGATCAGTTTTGTGAAACTTATGAAAATACTGATGATTTCAATATCAACTACTACCCTGGCTTTTAATCAAATATTGGAGAATTAAGTCTACAATTTCATTTTATGCTTCACTTAGAATGATACACTTCCTTTTAATTAGAGTCAACTATTCCACCTTGTAAATCAAGAACACAAGAGTAGATATAACCATTTCTCAATGAAGTATACCCGTATCTACGTAATTCCACAATTGATAGAATTAAATAGAACACCTTATTTAGCTAATCCACTATATCTCTATGTGAATTATAATTAAAGACGATTTAATCACAAATTCTCATAAGATTACTGTGCGATGCATGAGTATATCTCTATATTAATCATAAATTATAACTTCCAACGCCATGCAGAAATTATAATCACACGCCACTATGATTAGGTCTAAACCCACAATTCCTTTCTCGAGTTCATATGGATTATCAGAAGTTGGTGATCAAGCAATTTATAAATTAAACATAAACCATAATGGACAAGGCTGGAAATAATATCCCTGAATTAATATAAAAGCATGTCAAACTTTGATACACATAAAGATCCATCATAGACTTAAAAAGTAATTTAGTTCATAATGAATGAATAAGAAACTGAAATCCACAACGATACTAGCATTCTGAATACAAAGGTGAAGAAAGAGAGTAAAAAGTGAAAGTATAACTGCTGCTCATCTTCAATCTCCTTCGCGTTCTTCGTACTTGAAATCCTCCCTTCAATCCTCTAAACGTGATTCTCAGACTAATGCTTAGTCAATGATAATGAATGACTCCCTTTTTCTTCTAATCTGCCTCTTTATATCTTCCTAATTCGCGTCTGAAATCACGTCCCAAAGATATGTAGAATCCTTCTCAAACATAGAAACCTCCACACTCTACCGTGTACCCCGCACTGGCGGGTGTTTTGTGTTGGAGATGCCCGCCCCGGCAAGTGTCTACTAATTCTGAAAATGCAACCCCCGGCCCCGGCTGGTGAATTGGCCTATGACAGCCCGCCCCGGCGGGTATGCTGGCTAAGAATTGCTAAATTTTGCCTGTACATCCTAGCTTCCATCCATTCTAGTTCCTGCAACATCAACACAAAAATTGAGTAAAACAACACTAAAATTACTCAAAGTAACAAGGAATCAAGCTAGAAAGGTCATCGATTCGTAGGTATAAAACCAACTCATCAATTACCCCCAAACTTGAGACTTTTCTTATCCTCATGCAAAACATAATACAGATGCAAACTACTATATGCCTATAAATGCAGCTATCAGACAGTATAAAGCTCACGAAGATTGTCTCAGAAAAATCACAACATATATAAACAGCAAATCCAACAAGAACATATTTGCAGTTCAAGCCAATTTATTAATCAACGTCTGTTATTATCGATGTAGTGTGTGTGTGCTCAATAACCATTATACATACTATAGTTTAAATATATGACATAATATACTTTTTAGAAGGAAAACACAGCTTTAACTCAAGTAATTGTGTAAACAAGCTAATTCAGCTAAGACTTAACATCAACCAAGTCGAAAGTCAATATGGGAAAATTTTTGCTATCTTTATTCATTTACGGTGGCATTTTGCTCTTTTCCCCGTATTTCTACTCTACCCATGACTGTGCAATGTCTAGTTCCCTTAGGCTCTTCAGTGTCACCCAATTAGAGCTTTCGACCAACGACTCCCAAACCAGACTGTTTTAGGGAGCTAGGTGTAAAGACATCCCCTAGGGCGTACTTACTCGAGTAACAAAGGCCACATAACTAAACTAGTCACAATGTTTATTCATATATTTTTTTCTTTTCACATTTTTTTCTTTCTTTCTTTCGTTTCTGTTTTTTTATAGATAGCTCCCATATCTTCCCCCCAAACTTAGGTTTCTACCTAATCCTAGTCATCACCACTAGTTCACTAAATTTGTTTTATTAAACCTAAATTTCCTTTAAGAAGTCAATTATGTCAATATTGGAACCAAGTTAGCCTACATGGTCATCCTATTGTGCTATCCGGTACTACAGTGTTAAACAGGCAGAGATTTACGTCATGGACTTAAATTACATTTCTGTTTTAGTTGTCATTAACGTTCAATTTCTATGCAAGTCCAGTCTCATCACTGGCTAAGGTAACTTTATACCTACTAACATACTTGACTCATTCAACTATGAATAACTATGTGCGAATAACAACTAACTAACTAAACAAATCTTTTTATAGTTTTCTAATTTTTTTTCCAAATTTTTTTTCTTTATTCTAATATATTCAATTAAATAAACTACTATGAATTAACTAACTAATATGCTCTAAACAATGACTATCATAATACACGACACACACCCCCAAACATAGATTGCGCAATATCCACATTGTGAATATAATCATACTTAAAGCATAGAGGACTTCCCTGAGCAACTATGGATCAGGCTCGACCACCTCAACATCTGAATCAGAAGGCGGGTAGCCTAGGAGTGGCTGAGGGGTCAAGAACTGTAATGGCTCAGCAGACGTTTTCAGTCGTGCAAACACCTCGGCTATAGCATCATTGAAGCTATTCTGCGTCTCGAACATGTGGCTTTGTCTTGCTGCCAACTGGTCGGCCTTTTTATCCTCCAGCTTGCTCCGGTCATCTAACTTTCACTGAAGTGTCCGGAACTAGGCGCTAAACATGAACTTCACCGTGTGAGTAGTGCTCGACGTAGTAGCGTACCCCTCCTCAAGCAGTATATCATCAGCAAACTCGTCATTCTCTGCCTCTTCTGCTGCCTTATAGTCGGCATCCGCTGCTTCTTCCTCCTCCTCATCTGAGTCTAAAGGAAATATGAAACCGAGTCCGCATGGATGCGACGTGCCCCCTTTCCATACTAAATATCAGGTAATCAACCTCGTGTCCAGCAGCTGCAGTGGTTGCTGGACCGACTCCTCGGCTGCACACCTAACACCAGCATGGCGGTACAAACCACAGATAAGGGACGAATGTGGCAATCCTCCTGGAATAGGCCCTCACAAGCATCGGCGGATTTAGAAGTTGATGATTGCCCCAATGTTAATATCGAAGTCTTTGATGACTGCATATAATAGTGAGACTTTTTCCTTTGTGATCTCGCTAGTGTGTTGTGAGGGAAGGAGCTTGGCACAAGGGAAGCCATTCCAATTTTTTTCGTAGGGGCTCAAATCTGAACTCAAGAATAGTGTACTCCTTTTCTTGCCTTTTAGCCACACAGTCTCGGGCTTGCAGATTTCTGTCAGAATTTTATCATAATCTGGCCCACTATTTTAAAACTCTGTATACTAGCAAACTGTAGGCTCTAGTAGGTTATAGTAGTTATTGATAGCCGCAACACTGAAGGACACCATCTTGTCCTTGACGAATGCTGTAAATGGAGCCTTGTCTTCAGCGTTCGAGTAGAATTCCTTAACCACGGCTACCACTGCCGCCTCAGGCTAATCAGTGAAGGTGTCCTATCCTTGCTCGATGATTTGGGTCCCCGCCTCGCCATCCATTACATCGGGTCGAAGGCCTCGTTTAGAGGTAAGTGCCTTATTTGGTAAATAATCAAATCTATTTGCGACAAAGGCACTGATGAATTTCTTGCGATCAAATGGTCTTGTGGGGGTGGATGGACCCTCACCCTTCTGTCGTTTTGGTGCTCTCGGTGGCATGGTGTCGCAATCCAAAATAAACTCTTTCCTATGTGAATTTTTGTTGTGGCCTTTTATCAAACAGTTAGTGGTCAGTGTCACAGGTGCTTGATAATGGTGACTTCCAATTCCTATTTTCCCCCAATTTAGTCTTACACAACAACTCAAGCAGGGTATAATCAATTACAATAAACTTCCTTCCCAATTCAGTACACACAAATAAATAGCCCAAATCAGTACCCAATTTTCGACTTGGAAGATGAATGGAGATTGGAAACCTACCTTTATGTTCACTTTTGCTTGATCCGTAGATGAAATCTTGAAATCCCAAGTGAATAAGGATTGAGAAGACAAGTTTTTTCAATAGAGTGTGTGTGGGAAAGTTTTTCTGAAGGCTAGGGCTCAATTTGGTGTTATAAAATGGTTGGAACCAAGTGTTGTGTTTTGTTTAAAAAAATAGAAATCTCGTATAGCGATTGACTATCCAATAATAGTTCATGCATAGGTAAAATCTAATACGCACAGCACACAAGTATACGTGGTCAACAAGTAATAGAGTAGAAGTAAAGTATCGTTCCCACGGAGAAATTAACTGAATTTTATCCTAACAATTACCAACTTTATATTATCTCAATTTTATTAAACTAATGATCAATTTTGTGAAACTTGTGAAAATATTGATGATTTCAATATCAACTACTACCCTGGCTTTTAATCAAATATTGGAGAATTAAGTCTACTGATAAGGATGAAATATGTTATATTTTATTCCCTTAATACTTAATCTTTTATATTTATTTTGTACATAAATACATTTATTGTTCTTATATTTTTATTTTAAGTACAGTTGAGCCAAGGAAGCAAAATGGATGCAAAAAGAAATAAATTTGTGGGCTTTTAAAAATCCAATTCGGTATTTGCATGTGAGATTTACTACATGAACCACGGTTGGTTTGCTTAATTCATATGTGCCATGCATGCAAAGGATTCCTATGCAATCAACATTGAATAGAGTAACTTGAATTGAGTAACATGGGCCCATGGATTGAATATTTTCAATTGAAGAAGAAAAGGATTCCAAGCATGGCAATTACATGGGTTAGCAGCTCACGGATTTGGCAAAAGATATTAATCATCATCACATGTGGGGCCACGTGGTGCAGCAGCTTGCAAGGGAAAGTCATATGTTAACAAAGAGTAATATGCAAAGGGGGGGCCCACGGATATTGTAATAGCTCACGTTAATTCCAAAATTGGTTGCCTTGCATGCGTTCCAATAAGCCTTGCTAATATATCCACGAATTGAGAAGGGACAGTAACATCACCCGCCCCAGCGGGACTTTACACTTGGCATCATCAGCCCCAGCGGGGAGGCGGTGCTTTTGTTGCTAATTTCCGTTAGCACGTTGGAATCAGGAGAAATAAAGAAAGCAGCTAGGGCATGTGGAGGCTTATGTTATAAATAGGGGGCTTGGAGGAACACAACTCATGCCTTAATATCTCATCTGATCTATTCAATTATATACTTCTTCTTCTCTATAATTCTTGATTTTTCTATGGCTATGGATAGCTAATTTATTGTTCTTGGATTAAGGAGACGGAAGCCTTGGATTAAATACACTGTGAGATCTAATTGATTTTAATTGTTCAATTATTATTTTGAGTATTGATTATTTTTCTATGCTTGAATTATATGATTGATTTGTTTAATTGCTAGGATGCATACTAGTTTATTATTCACTGAAATCTACTGCTAAATTAGATATCGAATCTGTAATTGTTTGGTCACTCTAATTTGAGAAGCAACTAAGACTAATAATTAACTGCAGATCACGAGATTATTATATCTTAGGAAAAATATTCAACTAAATTAAATGCAACCGCTTGTGCTTGTGTTGTTTAGCTTCATCGGTTTTTCTAATTCTTAAAGCTTCTACTAGATTAAACTTTTAGCGCTTGTCTAAGGTTGTTTAGTAGTTAGGGTTATTTAGATCGCTTGTTTCTATCTAACTAAAATTAAGGAAAGACATGGAATTAATTCTAACGATGAATATTCAAGATATTAATTGTGTATGCTTGAGTCAATGATCAGTGTATGTTTCTAAGGTGGAAGTTGACTTAACCCAAGGTTTGTTCTCTTGATTTAATTCGTTACTTTATTTTATACATTAGTTATTTTAATTAATAACAATCAAAAATTCTCTCTTTTGGAATACAAAGTATATAAAAATAGATTAATCAGTCTCTGTGGGATCGATTCTTACTTGCACTACTACATAATTATTTTTCGCAGTAAGGTTTATTTTTGGTTGTCTGCGACAGCACACCAAATTTTGGCGCCGTTGCCGGGGACTGATTTTAGTTTATTTTTTTTTATTTTTTTGTTTTTTTGTAATTCTTATTTTAATTTTAATTTCTTTTTATAGGTAATTTGAATTTCCTTGATTATTTATGCCTGAAACTCGATATACTAATCAAGGTGATTTAAAGTTTGATCCAGAGATAGAGAGAACTTGTCGCAGATTAAGGAAGGAAGCTCGGGAAATTCGTGAAGAAAAGGGAGTCATGGCAGCAAATCGAACCTTGAAAGAGCTTTCGGCTCCTGATTTGAATCAACAGCCCTTATGCATAACTTTCCCTAATCTTGATACTAACACTCATTTTGAATTAAAATATGGACTGATACATCTTCTACCTTCTTTTCATGGTTTGACAGGTGAAGATCCCCATAAACACTTGAAGGAATTCCATGTGGTATGCACGAGTATGAAACCCACCGGAGTAACCGAAGAACAGATCAAGCTAAGAGCCTTCCCATTTTCTTTGAAAGATTCAGCTAAGGATTGGCTCTACTATCTTCCCTCCGGAAGTATCACCACATGGGAAGAGATCAAAAGACTCTTTTTAGAGAAATATTTTCCAGCTTCAAGGGCAGCCAACATACGGAAGTCAATTTGTGGTGTGAGGCAGAACAACGGAGAATCCCTACATGAGTATTGGGAACGTTTCAAGAGATTATGTGCTAGTTGCCCTCACCATCAAATCAGTGATCAGCTTCTCATCCAGTATTTTTATGAAGGTCTCAATTGTACCGAGAGAAGCATGAATGACGCTGCTAGTGGCGGAGCGTTGGTGGATAAGACTCCCGAGGCTGCAAGAAATCTAATTGCAAATATGGCAGCCAACTCTCAACAATTTGGCACTAGACTTGATTCTATATCTAGGAATGCTAGTGAGGTACAAATTTCTGCTATTGAACAACAACTTGCGAGTTTAACTTCTCTTGTTCGTCAAATGGGTGCAGGTAACACACAGCAAGTAAAAGCTTGCGGGATTTGTGCTGTAGTAGGACATTCGACAGATGCATGCCCAACTCTTCAAGAAGAATCCGTTGAGCAGGCAAATGCAGCAGGAGGATTTCCTGGGCAACCACAAAGGAAATATGATCCTTTTTCAAATACATATAATCCTGGATGGAGGGATCATCCTAACTTTAGCTACGGGAACCCACAAGCAAGTCAACCAGCACCTCAAAATTTTCCAATTCATCAGCAGTACAAACCATCGTATCCCAACAGACAACAACAGGGCCAAACTTCTAACCCTAGTATGTCTTTAGAAGATATTGTTAAAACACTTGCCACTAACACTTTAAATTTTCAACAGGAAACAAGGGCAAGTATTCAGAATTTGGGTACGCAAGTGGGACAAATGGCAACTGCGATTAGTCGATTGGAGGCACAAAGTTCAGGAAAATTACCTTCCCAAACAGTGGTGAACCCAAAAGAAAATGCAAGTGCAATCACTTTGAGAAATGGTAAGGAGATAGAAGTTCCAGAAAAGACAATGCCTACACCACAAGATCAAAACAAGGCAGATAAAGAAAAAGACGAAGCAGACAGCAGTGTTCTGAATGACAAGGATGAACTGCGTAAATTTCCTCCTCTCTCTGAATATAAACCGGTACCTCCTTTCCCTCTTGCTTTAACAGAAAATAGAAAATACGAGAAAAATTCAGATTTATATGAAACTTTCCGTAAATGCGAGGTAAATATTCCATTGTTAGATGCTATCAAACAAGTACCTCGTTATGCTAAATTTTTGAAAGAATTGTGTACACATAAGAGGAAACAGGAAATGAAAAAATATGAAAAGGTGAAGGTAGGAGAAAATGTTTCCGCAGTCATTCAAAGAAAGCTACCTACTAAGTGCCCAGATCCGGGTATGTTCACTATTCCATGCACGATAGGTAGCGCAAAAATTGAAAAAGCCATGTTAGACTTAGGAGCCTCGATAAATGTTATGCCATATTCTATATATGCTAATCTGTCACTTGAACCTTTGAATAAAACTGGTATTGTAATACAGCTAGCTGACAGATCTAATGTTTATCCCAAAGGTGTAATTGAGGATGTTCTTGTGCGAGTCAATAATTTGATATTTCCTACTGATTTTTATGTGCTTGATATGGAAAACGGTGACCAAAATGCTCCTATTTTGCTAGGAAGACCATTTTTAAAGACATCAAAGACTAAAATAGATGTTCATAGTGGTACACTTTCAATGGAATTTGATGGCGAAATTGTTAAGTTCAATATTTATGATGCCATGTGTTATCCCACTGATGATAATTCTGTTTATTCGGTTGATGTGATTGACTCTTTAGCACAGGAAATCTTTGAACTCAATGGGAAGGATGAATTGGAAATTGCACTTAGTAAAGACATTGATGAAGGAAATGCGATTTTGACCTTGAGCACCGAGTTGCAATCAACTATAACAGCTTTGGATAACATTCCAAAATCAGGTAACATCTGTTACGTTGAATTGCCAATTTCTAATGAAAGGTCTTTACCCTCTGTTGTGCAGGCACCAGTTCCCGATTTGAAAGATCTTCCTAGTCATCTCAAATATGTATTCCTTGGAGAGGGAAAAACATTACCAGTGATTATATCCAATACACTTGGTGCATCACAAGAAGAGAAACTCATGCATGTTCTAAAGGAGCATAAGAAGGCCATTGGATGGACGATAGCTGATATTAAAGGAATAAGCCCTTCCACATGCATGCATCGGATCTTGCTGGAGGATGAAGTGAAACCTTCCCGTCAACCACAAAGGAGATTGAACCCTCCCATGATGGATGTCATGAAGAAAGAAATTCTCAAACTTCTTGATGTCGGAGTGATCTACCCTATTTCAGATAGCAGTTGGGTTAGCCCAGTTCAAGTGGTTCCTAAGAAGACTGGAATAACTGTGGTGAAAAATCAAAATGACGAGTTGGTTCCCACCCGAGTTCAAAATGGGTGGCGGGTTTGTATAGATTATAGAAAATTGAATGCTGTAACCCGCAAGGACCATTTTCCATTACCTTTTATTGATCAAATGCTTGAACGATTAGCTGGTCATTCTTATTATTGTTTTCTTGATGGTTATTCAGGTTACTTCCAAATTGCAATTGCCCCAGAAGACCAAGAGAAGACTACTTTCACATGCCCGTTTGGTACCTTCGCATATCGCCGCATGGCCTTCGGACTTTGCAACGCTCCGGCCACTTTTTAGAGGTGTATGGTTAGCATATTTTCAGATTACATTGAGCATATCATGGAAGTTTTTATGGATGATTTTACAGTTTATGGAGACTCATTTGATAAATGTTTGCAAAACCTTACTCTTATTCTTCAAAGATGCATAGAAACTAACCTTGTCTTAAACTCTGAAAAATGTCATTTTATAGTTGAACAAGGTATAGTTTTGGGTCATGTTGTTTCATCTAAGGGAATTGAAGTAGATCGAGCTAAAGTTGACATTATACAATCTCTTTCATATCCCACTAGTGTTCGGGAAATTCGTTCTTTTCTTGGACATGCAGGTTTTTATAGGAGATTTATCAAGGACTTTTCCCAAATAGCATCACCCCTATGCAATCTACTACAAAAGGATGCCGAGTTTGAATTTGACGAGAAATGTCGCAAGGCGTTTGATAAATTGAAGGAATCACTGACATCCACTCTAGTTATTCAACAACCTGATTGGACCATACCTTTTGAGATAATGTGCGATGCAAGTGACTACGCCGTAGGCGCTGTTTTGGGCCAAAGAATCGGAAGAGCATCACATGCCATTTATTATGCGTCGAGAACTTTGAATAATGCCCAACGAAACTACTGTACAACAGAAAAAGAGCTTTTAGCTGTTGTTTTTGCTTTAGAAAAATTTCGATCTTATTTGCTTGGTA
Source organism: Panax stipuleanatus (assembly GCA_020205555.1). Lineage (NCBI taxonomy): Eukaryota > Viridiplantae > Streptophyta > Magnoliopsida > Apiales > Araliaceae > Panax > Panax stipuleanatus. The sequence goes on along the minus strand of CM035125.1, from coordinate 112,150,256 downwards.
CTAAAGTCATTGTATATTCTGATCATGCAGCTCTTCGTTACTTGATGACAAAGAAAGAGGCAAAACCAAGATTGATAAGATGGATACTTCTCTTGAGTGAATTTGACTTGGAAATTAAGGACAAAAAGGGAGCGGAAAATAGTGTTGCGGATCACTTGAGTCGCTTAGTGAATGTGCATGATGAACTTCAACTGAAAGAAGAGTTTCCCGATGCACAATTATTTTCTGCAAGCACAACCATGCCATGGTATGCAAATATTGTGAATTATTTGGCTACTAACATCTTACCTTCTAGTTTGTCTAAAGCTCAAAAAGATAAAATCAAAAGTGATGCCAAGCACTATGTATGGGATGATCCTTACTTATGGAAGCACTGTGCCGACCAAGTGATACGAAGATGCATCCCTGAAAGTGAAATTGCGTCGATTCTTACTTTTTGTCATACTTATGCTTGTGGAGGTCACTTTGGAACCAAGAGAACAGCAAGGAAAGTATTAGAATGTGGTTTCTTTTGGCCGTCTCTCTTCAAAGATTCATATCTATTTTGTAAGTCATGCTATAATTGTCAAAAGACGGGTAATATTTCCCAACGAAATGAGATGTTGCAAACCCCCATATTATATTGTGAAATTTTTGATGTTTGGGGAATTGATTTCATAGGGACCGTTTCCTGTCTCTTTCGGTTGTACTTATATCTTACTCGCTGTTGATTATGTTTCGAAATGGGTGGAAGCCAAAGCCACCAGGACTGACGATTCTAAAGTGGTTTCAGATTTTATTCAGTCTAACATTTTTTCTAGGTTTGGCTTTCCAAGAGCTCTAATCAGTGATCGAGGAACTCACTTTTGCAATCGAACAGTGGGAGCATTATTGAGGAAGTACCATGTGACTCATAAGGTGTCAACTGCTTATCACCCGCAGACCAATGGACAAGCAGAGGTGTCAAACAGAGAAATCAAGGCAATCATTGAAAAGACGGTTAACCCAAGTAGGAAAGATTGGAGTCTGCGCTTAGATGATGCTTTATGGGCTTACCGAACTGCATTCAAGACACCCATTGGTATGTCACCTTATAGATTAGTGTTTGGGAAGCCATGTCACCTACCCGTTGAGTTGGAACATAAGGCTTATTGGGCTATTAAGAGCTTCAATATGAATATGGATGAAAGTGGAGAACACCGGAAGTTGCAACTACAAGAGTTAGAGGAAATTCGTAATGACGCGTATGAAAGTGCACGGATTTACAAGGAAAAAACGAAAGCTTTTCATGACAAAAGGATATCTAGGAACGAATTTCAAATTGGTCAAAAAGTTCTTCTCTACCAATCACGGCTTCGTTTATTTCCAGGTAAGTTACGTTCTCGTTGGAATGGACCTTTTGTTATTACTAATGTTTTCCCGCATGGAGCAGTTGAAATCAAAAGTTTAGCAACTTCTAAAGTGTTCAAGGTGAATGGTCATCGACTCAAATATTTTCATGAGGGTTTCCAAGAAGATAAGGTGGAGAATATGGATCTTGAGGATCCGGTTTATACAGATTAACTCAAAGGCAATATCGAGTCGAGCCAACGACCATAAACAAAGGCGCTGCATGGGAGGCAACCCATAGGGGAGTATCTCTCTACTTTTCTTTGCATTTTACTTTACATTAGGGACAATGTAAGTTTTAAGTGTGGGGGGAAGCATTTAGATATTTTCCAAATTTTTTATTTTTTTTTATTATATTTATTTTGAATTTTGTGGGTATATTCACTGCAAACCCTCACGAGACAAAACTCGTCCACTTGGGGTAACCTTGGGGTTTAAAGGCTTGTTGCACATGCTAAGTGCAATCGTGTTTCCTACGAAAATGGAGTAGTTTTAGGAATTGTTACTTGAGAAATAAGTTAATTTGGACTTTGATTTTTGACCAATGATAAAAATCTTGATTTCTTTGTAATAACTTATGGGAGGACTGATAGACATTGGGTAATCTAAATTTGATTTTCTTTGTTGATCACTACTTTATTTGAGACCCTTCACTATTAAGCACATATCCATTTGTTTGACCTAGTTTTGACTTGGAAAAAACTTTATCTGGTTGAATGTCTAGGGAAGAAACTTTGAACTCTCTCAATTGTTTGATCACCACTTGAAGTTGATATGAGGTATTGTTTAAGAAAAGGGAAATGATTTAGGCAAATTTTGCAAGATTGAAAGAAAAAAAAAATTTAAAAAGTAATCAAGAAATGATTCATGTGGTGGGATGAGATGGAGCGTAAAACGCACTCACTCATAAACACGTGACATGCGAGATGGAGCGTAAAACGCACTCGCGGGTAAGATGGAGCATAAAATGCACTTACCGAAGAAAAAAAAAGGAAAAATAAGACAGAAAGAAAAGCCTTTTGATCCTTTAATGTTATTTGCTGATGTTAACTGAGATTTGTGATAAAACAAACGGTTGAGTTTATCTTTCTCCTTTAAGGCTTTGATTTTATAAATTTTTCTGTAATCTGACTAGTTTGATACGGGTGGATATACACACACACACAAGGGATTGAGATTAAAGTAAGATTGATAGTGGAATTTGGATTTCAGATGATACATTGTTTTGAAGTTTCCCAGAATTATTGTTTTGAATCTTTGAGGTCAAGGTTGAAATTCGTATTAATTCGTGGCTCAAGTTTGCCGTATCTGTTTAGTTAAATTTTTTGTGTTATAGTTTAGTTTTATTTTGCCCGAGGATGAGCGAAAGATAAGTGTGGGGGAATTTGATAAGGATGAAATATGTTATATTTATTCCCTTAATACTTAATCTTTTATATTTATTTTGTACATAAATACATTTATTGTTCTTATATTTTTATTTTAAGTACAGTTGAGCCAAGGAAGCAAAATGGATGCAAAAAGAAATAAATTTGTGGGCTTTTAAAAATCCAATTCGGTATTTGCATGTGAGATTTACTACATGAACCACGGTTGGTTTGCTTAATTCATATGTGCCATGCATGCAAAGGATTCCTATGCAATCAACATTGAATAGAGTAACTTGAATTGAGTAACATGGGCCCATGGATTGAATATTTTCAATTGAAGAAGAAAAGGATTCCAAGCATGGCAATTACATGGGTTAGCAGCTCACGGATTTGGCAAAAGATATTAATCATCATCACATGTGGGGCCACATGGTGCAGCAGCTTGCAAGGGAAAGTCATATGTTAACAAAGAGTAATATGCAAAGGGGGGGCCCACGGATATTGTAGTAGCTCACGTTAATTCCAAAATTGGTTGCCTTGCATGCATTCCAATAAGCCTTGCTAATATATCCACGAATTGAGAAGGGACAGTAACATCACCCGCCCCAGCGGGACTTTACACTTGGCATCATCAGCCCCAGCGGGGAGGCGGTACTTTTGTTGCTAATTTTCGTTAGCACGTTGGAATCAGGAGAAATAAAGAAAGCAGCTAGGGCATGTGGAGGCTTATGTTATAAATAGGGGACTTGGAGGAACACAACTCATACCTTAATATCTCATATGATCTATTCAATTATATACTTCTTCTTCTCTATAATTCTTGATTTTTCTATGGCTATGGATAGCTAATTTATTGTTCTTGGATTAAGGAGACGGAAGCCTTGGATTAAATACACTGTGAGATCTAATTGATTTTAATTGTTCAATTATTATTTTGAGTATTGATTATTTTTCTGTGCTTGAATTATATGATTGATTTGTTTAATTGCTAGGATGCATACTAGTTTATTATTCACTGAAATCTACTGCTAAATTAGATATCGAATCCGTAATTGTTTGGTCACTCTAATTTGCGAAGCAACTAAGACTAATAATTAACTGCAGATCACGAGATTATTATATCTTAGGAAAAATATTCAACTAAATTAAATGCAACCGTTTGTGCTTGTGTTGTTTAGCTTCATCGGTTTTTCTAATTCTTAAAGCTTCTACTAGATTAAACTTTTAGCGCTTGTCTAAGGTTGTTTAGTAGTTAGGGTTATTTAGATCGCTTGTTTCTATCTAACTAAAATTAAGGAAAGACATGGAATTAATTCTAACGATGAATATTCAAGATATTAATTGTGTATGCTTGAGTCAATGATCAGTGTATGTTTTTAAGGTGGAAGTTGACTTAACCCAAGGTTTGTTCTCTTGATTTAATTCGTTACTTTATTTATACATTAGTTATTTTAATTAACAACAATCAAAAATCCCCTCTTTTGGAATACAAACTATATAAAAATAGATTAATCAGTCTCTGTGGGATCGACTCTTACTTGCACTACTACATAATTATTTTTCGCAGTAAGGTTTATTTTTGGTTGTCTGCGACAGCACACCATCTACAATTTCATTTTATGCTTCATTTAGAATGACACACTTCCTTCTAATTAGAATCAACTATTCCACCTTGTAAATTAAGAACACAAGAGTAGATATAACCATCTCTCAATGAATTATACCCGTATCTACGTAATTTCACAATTTATAGAATTAAATAGAACACCTTATTTAGCTAATCCACTATATCTCTATGTGAATTATAATTAAAGAAGATTTAATCAAAAATTCTCATAAGATTACGTGCGATGCATGAGTATATCTCTATACTAATCATAAATTATAACTTCCAACACCATGCAGAAATTACAATCACACGCCACTATAATTAAGTCTAAACCCACAATTCCTCTCTCGAGTTCATATGGGTTATCAGAAATTGGTGATCAAGCAATTTATAAATTAAGCATAAACCATAATGGACAAGGCTGTAAATAATATCCCTGAATTAATATAAAATTTTGTCAAACTTTGCTACACATAAAGGCATCGTAGACTTAAAAAATAATTTAGTTCATAATAAATGAATAAGAAACTAAAATCCGCAACGATACTAGCATTCTGAATACAAAGGTGAAGAAAGAGAGTAAAAAATATAAGTAGAACTGCTGCTCGTCTTCAATCTCATTCGTGTTCTTCATGCTTGAAATCCTCGCTTCAATCCTCCAAAAGTGATTCTCAAACTACGGCTGAGTCAATAATAATGAATGACTCCCTTTTTTCTTCTAATCTGCCTCTTTATATCTTTCTAATTCACGTCTGAAATCACGTCCCAAAGATCTGTAGAATCCTTCTCAAAGATGGAAACTGTGACGCCCCAAAATAGGTTCAATACTCAGCCCATTCTGAGTCGTCAAATACATAGTACAGAATCCAAATACAATCTTTTCTAACATACGATCGTACAAAATACGACCGCGCAAACTGTGAGTATCAATACAAATCGTATATAATACGAAATATAAACACTCAAATTCAATCCTTACTAATTACAATCATTATCACACTATTTTACAAAATAGTGAGGACTGTTATTGCTCTAACTCTGACAATCACCCCGATCCCCGACTAGTCCCTGCGACATTCTCATTTCCTGAAGAGAACAATGGAAGAAGAGGGTGAGCTCAACTAGCCCAGTAAAGAATATTATGACTAAGATAATGAAGACTAAATTATCGTTAGTCTTCAACAAAACAGATAAAATATTATGGACAACAAGCTTTAGATCACAACTGCAGCAGAAATAACAATTCATTAGAAAAGTTAAGTAGAGAATGATGTCTACTATCTTCTATGATTCAAAAGTCCATCATCAATTTTTTATCCCTGTAACATCAATCAATATATATCTCGAATCAAATATTCATCTTTGCACTACGGGTCAAAGATATTCATTTGTATCACCAGTGGTCATGTTCATCTCAACACATGTCCATCTTTGCACTACGGGCCAAAGATATTCATCAGGTAATCATCTTTGCGCTACAGGCCAAAGATATTCATCAAATAATCATTCATCTTTGTACTACAGGCCAAAGATATTCGTTTATATCACCATTTAAGACTGAGGATGATGAAAAATAATTTAAAGAGCGAATCTAGTGAGATAAAGGACAAAGATTAGAGATTCGTAATTTAGTTTATCCAAGTTCAATAATACTCCGTAATAATCAATTATGGAGCAAAATTCAAGAATAAAGTTCAAAACTTGGATCCAATCAAAGATAATTTGGATAAAAAAAATAATATATTTTTTTATCGTGAATAGTAACTCGTGAATAGTGACTCGTCATGAAAAGATAAAAATTTCATAAAAAGTTCAGACCAATATTCCAGTGAAATGATATTAGATGAAGCGCAAAACTCAAATTTTTTTTGATCATTTCAGGAATTATAGAAGCAATACTTACCGTAGTAAGTTTAAATTCAGAAATATGAAATGAAATATTATCACTTTCATATATAGAATATGAAAGAAAATAATATTCATTATGAATATTGAAAGGAAATAACATCATTTACGAGAAAAATAACATCCTTTACCTTAACATGAGAGTAATTTTGACTGAAATATCGGATATTATGCCGACGAAAACTTACACTGTTATCAACACTCAAAGTATATAAATACTCACAAGAAATACGCTCGATATTATTGAGAGAAAAATTTCTGATTCTGGTGTGATTTTCATTTCTAACTAACCACCCTATTTATAAGAAAATGCCAGAACACCAAAGCTGACTTAATTAACCAACGGATGAATTTTCAAGCCCATCACTTTTGAAAAAAACAATCAGCACACCACCATTCAAAGCCTCCACCAAAAATCCCACCAACCACATGTTTATAATATATATATATATATATATATATATATATATATATATTAAAATATTTTTTTTCTGAATCTTCAATAATTCATAATAAATAGACCTTTTATCGAAAGAATATAAACCTTATGTCCATTCCATATAAAATTTAATTTTCAACAACTTTGTAGAAGAAAGTTTTTCCAAATTCTTAACGAAAAATGACCCAAGTTTACATATGGATGATTTTTCCACACTCCACTTTTGAAAATATTCAGCACACTCAAAATTTCAAAACCTCCACTTTTGAAATAATGAATTTCACCACATGTTTATATATATATATATATATATATATATATATATATATATATATATATATATATATATATTAAAACATTTATAATTATTAAAAGAATTCCAAATTTTATTTTCTCTATTCCATCTCATTTTATTCATATATCGTGAATTTGTTGTAAAAAAAATATCATCACTGTTATTATTATATTATCACATTATACACTTATAATATAATATTATAATAATATAATTGAATGAATTATTTTATCATAACAGATAAAATATCCATTCTTAATAATTGTCACTTTTACAAAAAAATCCTCTGTATAAATCCACTTTGAATAAATATTTACTTATCATTTTTTAACAATAATTATTATTCACAAATAATATTACAGAATCACAATAATGACAACTAAGTCGTTCTCAGGAAAGAGGGGACTTTTCGATAAGAATTTCTCTTTACTGGAGCGCAATTAGATTAACTAACCCCTTTCCTAGTCAGAACTTCCTAGACATTGCCAATAATGTTGTCTAACAATATTATTCAAATAAAATAAATTATTGATTTGATAATGTGAAATACTGTGCAGTAACAATTATTGAATCAATAATATAAAATATCAACGTAGCAATTATTGAACCAATAAAATATTATGCAATTATTGAATCAATAATATAAAATATTGAACAGTAATTACTGTAACAATAATTGAGTAAGTGTCTTCTTACGTAAGAATCAATAATTCGAAATACTGTGCAATACAATGTGCTACTGTGCAACAACGAGTATTACTATATTTTTATCACCGGGTATTTCAACAGTTTAACGGTAACAGTTTTACCGTTATTTTTATAAAAATTTACTTCTGTCTCTTTCTATATCCGACATTCATTCCGTTGTGGGGTCCACCAATGACTGCGCCGTCGTACGAATATTCTCCTGACAAAAAGAATATTCCTCGACTAAACGAATATTCTCCGACACAACGAATATTTTATAACCACTTGCTTACTTTGTAAAATTTGCACATTTCCATCCATAACTTACCACATTTATCAAATCAACACCTTACTATTTCAAAATAATATATAGAGGAAACTAAGTCTTTATTCATAAAAGTTGGGGTCTTACAACCTCTCCTCCTTATGAAATTTTGTCCTCAAAATTGACGTACCTATATAGTATGTCGAAAAGGTGAGGATACCTCGCTTTTATTTCCGATTCTAACTCCCAGGTCATTTCCTCGATATCATGGTTCCTCCACAAATCTTTAACTTGAGGTATAATCTTTGAACGTAAAACATGTTCCTTCTTATCCAAGATCTTGACATGTATCTCCTCGTATGTTAAATCTTCGGCTATATCGTCTCATTCTAACTCAATAATGTGGTTTGGGTCTTTCACAAATTTACGAAGCATGGATATGTGAAAAATGTTATGAACACGAGACATGTTCAGAGGTAAGGCGAGTCTATAGGCCATAGTTCCTACTCGGTCAAGGATTTCAAATGGACTAATAAATCGTAAATCGGTGCCCATAGCTTTCTGTAAGCTGACCCTTTGGCACTTGATGCTCCGCCTTGACACGTTTACACATTAAACACCTCGAGATAAACTCTGCGATCTCTCTCTTCATATTTCTCCACCAAAATATATGTCAAAGATCACGATAAATTTTGGTAGTTCTAGGATGGATTGCAAACGGTGTGTTATGTGCCTCCATCATGATTTTATACTTCAAATCAGAATCGTTAGGAACACAAAGTCTGGAGTTGACTCAAAGTATTCCTTCTTCATCGATTCTTGCTTCTGGAATAGCACCTTCTTGCACTTTCTTCTTCATCTTCATCAGCTCCAGGTCTGTAGCTTGAGTAGCTTTAACTTTATCAATTAAAGCTGGTTCTACGCGTATATTTGACACCATCACGTGGGTCTCTGGAGTCTTTAACTCTATCTCCATCCTTTGTAAGTCATGTAAAATGGAACTTTGTGTTGACAGCATCGCACTCGTTCCCTCATGTGATCTTCTACTCAACGCGTCAGCTACCACGTTTATTTTTCCAGAATGGTATTGAATAGTATGGTCGTAATCTTTAAGCAGCTCAAGCCAACGTCGTTGTCGCATATTGAGTTCGTTCTGGGTGAAAAAAAATATTTGAGGCTTTTGGAGTATATTAGGATGTCATCAATAATGACAATCACAAAATGATCCAAATATTTCTTAAATATTCAGTTCATCATATCCATGAACGCAACATAGACATTAGTCAATCTAAAAGATATAACTAGAAATTCTTAATGTGCGTATCGAGTTCTAAAGGCAGTCTTCGGAATGTCCTCAGTTTTAATCTTTAACTGATGATATCTAGAACGAATATCGATCCTTGAGAAGAATTGCGCACCTTGCAACTGGTCGAACACGTCATCAATATGAGGTAGCGAATACCTATTCTTGATGGTGACATGGTTCAACTCTCGATAGCCAATACATAGTCGCATACTACCGTCTTTCTTCTTTATGAATAAAACAGGAGCACCCCAAGGAGATGTACTAGGACGTATAAAAGCGATGTCTAACAACTCCTTTGTTAGACCTTTAACTCCTGAAGTTCAATAGGAGCCATTCGATATGGGTTTTTTTGTACCGGGCTCATGGTTAATAAAGAATTCAACTTCACATTCTGGGGTAGACAAGGAAGTTCTTCGAGAAATACATCAGGAAACTCATTAACAACAAAAATATCATTCAAATTTGATGTATTTTGATTTAAATTAGTGACATGGGCTAAGAAAACTTGATATCCGTTTTTCAATAAATGAATAGCTTTATAACTTGAAATGACATTGATTGATTTTAGTGGTTTGGTTGTTTGAATGAAAGCTAACAACCTTACGAAAAAATCAATTTTGGCATGATGAGTGGTTAACAGTTGATTCAAAAAAATCACATCAAATGCAAGTATTTTCAAATATATAAAATCCACAGGTAGGGTGAGGGTGCCAATTTGAATCAAACAAGATTTGTAAACTGTGAATGTAACAATGGTTTCTCCTAATGGAGTTTCAATAGATAAGTCAAAGTCTAATTTCACAGGAGTCAAGTTCAAACATTGAGCACAAGCAGATGAAATAAAAGAATGGGTAGTACGATATCTAATAAGGCATAGACTTCGCAAGAGTTTATGATTAGCTTACCCGTGATCACCTTGTTCGGGTTCCTCGCGTTTTGGGTAGTCACGACAAACGCTCTTCTAGGAACCATCGACTTTGACTTGTCCGGGACAGCCTTTGGAGTCACCATCCCCGCTGGATTTGGTTTCTCTACCTGACACTCTCTAGCTATGTGTCCCTCTTGCCCGCATTTATAGCATACGATCGGTGGGCGTTCTCCTCCCCTAGAAACAGTTGATGCTGGTTCTACTATCGACATCTTCACGTTCTCATTGTTGTACCTTCTCTTCTTGAAATCTCTCCCCGACTAACTTCTTCTATTATCATGGCTACGATTACCAACGGAGTGGTTACCCCTTCTGGCCTGATAATTTTCTCCTTGCTGTTTTTCATTGTTCCGATGGCTGTTTTCACCGGTACGACCTTGGTTGTTGTCCCTTGGTTGAACATAATCATGATCTCATTCTAATAATTGGGCCCTGTTCACCACATCTGAATACAAACAAAGTTTGTGAGAAATAAGGTACTGACAAATTTTGGGTTTCAAACCTCTTAGAAACATCCGCCTCATACGTTCCACATTATCCACCAAATGAGATGTGAACTGGGATAACTCCAGGAACTTAGCCTCGTACTTGGACACAGTCATATTGTTCTGTTCCAGTTTGATAAACTCTACCTCCTTCATATGACGAATACTTTCTGGAAAGTACTTGTCATTGAACAGTTTCTGGAACTCCTCCCAAGACATCTTGAGTGCGGCAGGCTGCATACGCTTCACAGATTCCCACCAGTAATCTGCCTCTCCACGAAACATAAACGTGGCGAATGAAACCTTTTGTTCTTTCGTGCATCCCAAGACATCAAATATCTTGGTAATTTGCATAACACACGTCCCTTTCTTGATTGGATCTGGCTTTCCCTGAAACTCTGGTGGTCCCAACTCTTTGACTTGCTTGGCAGTGACAAGCCGCGAATCGTTATTGTTTCCACCTGTATTATGAACACGAGTCTCCCTCGTCTAATTTTGCATGACCAGTAAAAAGCTTCTAAACATCCCATCGTTCATCATTTGATCGGTGATGTCATTTACAAGAGGAATATCGCCTTCCTGTTGCACGTTCTCCTGGTTGGTGATTAAAGGTGTCTCAACGGTCTCATTCACTCCATTGTTTAGATTTTCAGCTGCCATTCTCAAATACTGCCATAAAACAAGGGTTAATCAAATAAATTAACAGATCACATATTAACCCTATATTCTAATCGATCAATTAAATACCAAATAAGCTTAGGCAAGATACACACTAGCGAAGGATTTACTCGTCTCTCCCCTCCTAGTTCTATTCCCAGATCTCTGCCAGAGATCATACCTCTAAGCTCTGATACCAACTGTAACGCCCCTAAAATAGGTTCAATACTCAACCTATTCTGAGTCGCCAAATACATAGTACAGAATCCAAATACAATCTTTTATAACATACGGTCGTGCAAAATACGACCACGCAAACTCTGAGTTTCAATACAAATTGTATATAATACGAAATATAAACACTCAAATTCAGTCCTCACTAATTACAATCATTATCACACTATTTTACAAAATAGTAAGGACTATTATTGCTCTAACTCTGACCATCACCCCGATCCCCGACTAGTCCCTGCGACATTCTCATTTCCTGAAAAGAACAATGGAAGAAGAGGGTGAGCTCAACTAGCCCAGTAAAGAATATTATGACTAAGATAATGAAGACTAAATTATCGTTAGTCTTCAACAAAACAGATAAAATATTATGGACAACAAGTTTTAGATCACAACTGCAGCAGAAATAACAATTCATTAGAAAAGTTAAGTAGAAAATGATGTCTACTATCTTCTATGATTCAAAAGTCCATCATCAATTTTTTATCCCTGTAACATCAATCAATATATATCTCGAATCAAATATTCATCTTTGCACTACGGGTCAAAGATATTCATTTGTATCACCAGTGGTCATGTTCATCTCAACACATGTCCATCTTTGCACTACGGGCCAAAGATATTCATCAGGTAATCATCTTTGCGCTACAGACCAAAGATATTCATCAAATAATCATTCATCTTTGTACTACAGGCCAAAGATATTCGTTTATATCACCATTTAAGACTGAGGATGATGAAAAATAATTTAAAGAACGAATCTAGTGAGATAAAGGACAAAGATTAGAGATTCGTAATTTAGTTTATCCAAGTTCAATAATACTCCGTAATAATCAATTGTGGAGCAAAATTCAAGAATGAAGTTCAAAACTTGGATCCAATCAAAGATAATTTGGATAAAAAAAATAATATATTTTTTTACCGTGAATAGTAACTCGTGAATAGTGACTCGTCATTAAAAGATAAAAATTTCATAAAAAGTTCAGACCAATATTCCAGTGAAATGATATTAGATGAAGCGCAAAACTCAAATTTTTTTTGATCATTTCAGGAATTATAGAAGCAATACTTACCGTAGGAAGTTTAAATTCAGAAATATGAAATGAAATATTATCACTTTCATAATATAGAATATGAAAGAAAATAATATTCATTATGAATATTGAAAGGAAATAACATCATTTACGAGAAAAATAACATCCTTTACCTTAACATGAGAGTAATTTTGACTGAAATATCAGATATTATGCCGACGAAAACTTACACTGTTATCAACACTCAAAGTATCTAAATACTCACAAGAAATACGCTCGATATTATTGAGAGAAAATTTTCTGATTCTGGTGTGATTTTTATTTCTAACTAAGCACCCTATTTATAGAAAAATGTCAGAACACCAAAGCTAACTTAATTAACCAACTGATGAATTTTTAAGCCCATCACTTTTGAAAAAAAAACAATCAGCACACCACCATTCAAAGCCTCCACCAAAAATCCCACTAACCACATGTTTATAATATATATATATTAAAATATTTATTTCTGAAATTTCAATAATTCATAATAAATATCCCTTTTATCGAAAAAATATAAACCTTATGTCCATTCCATATAAAATTTAATTCTCTATAACTTTGTAGAAGAAAGTTTTTCCAAATTCTTAACTAAAAATGACCCAAGTTTACATACGGATGATTTTTTCACACTCTCCACTTTTGAAAATATTCAACACAATCAAAATTTCAAAGCCTCCACTTTTGAAATAATGAATTCCACCACATGTTTATATTTATATATATATATATATATATATATATATATATATATTAAAATATTTATAATTATTAAAAGAATTCCAAATTTTATTTTCTCTCTTCCATCTCATTTTATTCATATATCGTGAATTTGTTGTAAAAAAAATATCATCACTATTATATTATTATATTATCACATTATAAACTTATAATGTAATATTATAATACTATATTTGACTGAATTATTTTATCAGAATAGATAAAATATCCATTCTCAATAATTGTCACTTTTGCTAAAAATTCCTCCGTTTAAATCCACTTTGAATAAATATTTACTTATCATTTTTTATCAATAATTATTATTCACAAATATATTACAGAACCACAATAATGACAACCAGGTCGTTCCTAGGAAAGATGGGGCTTTTCGATAAGGATTTCTCCTTACTGGCGCGCAATTATATTAACTAACCCATTTTTTAGTCAGAACTTCCTAGACATTGCCAATAATGTCGTCTAATAATATTATTCAAATAAAATAAATTATTGATTTGATAATGTGAAATACTGTGCAATGACAATTATTGAATCAATAATATAAAATATCAACGTAGCAATTATTGAACCAATAGAATATTATGCAATTATTGAATCAATAATATAAAATATTGAACAGTAATTACTGTAACAATAATTGAGTAAGTGTCTTCTTACGTAAGAATCAATAATTCAAAATACTGTGCAATACTGTGCAACAACGCGTATTACTGTATTTTTATCACCGGGTATTTCAACAGTTTAACGATAACAGTTTTATCATTATTTTTATAAAATTTTACTTCTGTCGCTTTCTATATCCGACATTCATTCCGTTGTGGGGTCCACCAATGACTGCGCCGTCGTACGAATATTCTCTGACAAAAAGAGTTTTCCTCGAACCAAACGAATATTTTTCGACACAACGAATATTTTATAACCACTTGCTTACTTTGTAAAATCTACACATTCCACCCATAACTTACCACATTTATCAAATCAACACCTTACTATTTTAAAATAATATATAGAGGAAATTAAATCTTTATTCATAAAAGTTGGGGTCTTACAGAAACCTCCACACTCTGCCACGCACCCCGCCCCGGCGGGTGTTTTATATTGGAGATGCTAGCCCCGGTGGGTGAATTGGCCTATGACAGCCTATGACGCCCCGAAATTCGGACCGCCACAGAGTCTTTAATTCTGTTTGTTACGTTCTATAATCTAATACAATAATAATATATCGAACAGCGTAATAACACAATACTACGAATAGATTACATTTATTTAATATAATCATTCACGTCCTAAGATCTCGTAACTTAAACATCGATTACATAACTTAAACATATCTTAAGCATATATAAACTTAACTAATATATAATATAATAATATCTTTACTACAACGTCATAGAGTTCTACATAATAAAAAGTACTCCGTAGCTTTGCATTTGCCCTTGTCGGTGCCCGAAGGTCCACCAGTGCTCTACTTTAACTGAAATATTTTTAGGAAAAAGCAAGAATGAACAACAAGTTTGCTCTGCAAGTAATATAACAATAAGGGAATCAATATAGTTTTTTGTTCTCAAGGGTACAATAATAGATGATAGTTCAAGGATAACAAGAAGTATCAATAGTTTTCAATAATAGTTGCTAAGGACAGAAAGATATCAATAAGATTAAAGGTTTAACCTTATCACAGTTCAAGAATAATGAATACTGAGCAATCACTAAGGACTATGAACTTCTACTAGAATTAACAGAAATATACTGATAATCCAATAAAATAAGTACAACAGATGATCAGCCTAAAGTACCCTACATTATGCATAATATTTAATCGTACTCAAGTGCGCACGTCGGTCTCCCGACAGATATAGCTTCCCCTTCAAAAGGGTTGCTCATCTCAATTAATATAAGACTCCGCACAAATCAATTGGTTTGGATCGCTTTTCAAATTCATAATTTAGGTCTAGCCGAATCAAATGACATAGACCGTTCTTTCAATGTATATAAGAACAATCATAAGTTCAAAGCTCAAGATTTTAATGTTCGAAGAATATAAATTGACTTTATCTTATCCACAAAGTATATTTAAGTCATAAAACATGAATTATAATTCCAATAGCTTACTTGTACGATAATACTAGCACAAGTTTAATAAATGTTCAATAAGAATAGAGTTCGAGTACTTGCTTACAATATCCGTTGAATAAAGTAATGCAAGGGTTAGGATACTTGCCTTAAGCGTAGATTACCACTTATAACTTATCAACACTTCGAATTCCTATCATAATATATTTACATGTATAGGATATTCATTAGCTAAATACATTCAGTACACAAGCTCGATAAGTAAGTTAAATATACACATATGGTTCTAACTTAGTCATATAATCCCTATACGTATGTCGTTACATACTTGCACAAATGTAGCACGAAATCAGTATATAATACATTATGAAATCACATAACATAGTTATATCACGTATGTCATTGTAGTAAATCATAACACTAAGTTGATTCTGCCATTATTATCTATGGAGTTTCGTTTATAAGTTAAGCATCATCATGGTATACTATCAACACTTATAACATATATAAGTAGTGTTCAGACCCTGTTTAGCAAGTTAGGAATCATTTATAAGTTAACTATCAAAATCAGATTTAAGCAAACTGTCGAGACCTGAAAGTAGTCTGGCGCAGTTGCGCCCTGGTTAATCCTAGGGATAGCGCCGCTGCGCTGTCCCCTGGCCAGACCAGGGTTGAGCTTTTGCTCTGCTGTTTCTGTCTAAAACATAACCATACTTTATTACATAGTACATACACATGTTAAAGATCCTTTTATACTTGTAAAGTCCATCTAAGTCCAACCTTTCATGTTATAGTCCTAGATTAACATCTTTAATGACTTAAGGTCATACAAAGTCATGCAATCATATAGGTTATCATGCTTGTTATTTATACACATAAAGTGGTCACATAATCTGTGTTAGGCATGCTTATATCTGTTCATATCATTTATACATGGCTAATATTGTTATTTGCTTTAAACAAGCCTAAATCATGCTTGACTAACTCTCATAGTGTTTGACAAGGTGTGTGCACATAAAGGTCGTCTAGGTGATGTTAAAAGCACCCTTATGTATGCTCAAAAATATCAGAATGCAATTCCATCATGTTCATGTAACTTGGTTTGCAAAAAGTTCGAACTTTACTTTTGAAATCGTTATGACTTAACCCATGTATGCTAGTGTAAACCTAACATCTTTAGACTTACATTTTATGCCTCTCTAGACCATACAATCTTGCTCAAAAGTCAGAACATAAATATGATACATACATGTCAAAGTTCACTTCAAGAACTATAAGTTCATTTTCAAACTATAAGTTTTCTATCAATAATGTATACTAACATAGTCCAACTTGTTCATGCTAGGTCTAGGTATACTACAACGCATGATAAACCTGTTATCATGCTTGTCTAAACAATATCGACTCGTTAACACTTAACAGATTGTAGCAGAAATAGAAAACTAAAATCAGGTACTAGCGCAGCTGCGCTCCACCCAAGTACTAAATGGGCTTAGCTGCGCCGTGTCTCGGTCGGCACTACTGTAAGAACCCGAATTTTAAGATATTATTAAATAAGAATTTAATAAATAAAATTCTTAAACTGTGAGATGGGTTCGAATAAGAGTATATATATGTGATATGAGGTATGTGGTATTATATTACATAGGGTAATATGGACTATGTAATATATGTTTTTGTGATTTATAAATATACTATTAATATATATTTGTTATTTAGCGTAGAGACGATTCAGTGGAGATAAAGGAAGTGGATAAATTCCTATCGATATTAAATAATTTATAGAATTATTTTATCATAGTAAGATGGTGACATTAAATATCCTTAATGTATAATCACCATATTCTTGTGTATGTGTATTAATAACTAGTATGTTTATAATATAGGTTATTAATAGCACTTAAGTTATCCGTGAATAGGTTTGGATAGTGAAGCATGAGTTAGTTAAGGAATTAACTAATAATAATAAATATTAGTTAATTTAAGTTGGGAGTTATATTATGGAATAATATAATGTTAATATTGAACCTTAATGATATGGTGCAGTGTTTAATTTACTTAAGTAAAGAAATGGAGTAATATATGAGTTGAATATATGATTATAGTTGCTACTTTTTATATATATTACTTAGAATGGTAATATGTGAGAAAGTCTAATGTACGAATAATGCTAATAAATATATATATACGTTATTAAAGAGAAATGAAAATTATTATATCTTTAAATGAATATTTAAAGAAATTAGTTTTGGGAACAATTTATAGAAAAGAAAGAGAACTAATTATTATATATTTCTAATAAAGGATATTAAAATAATTTCTAATATTGAATTATTTTAATAAAAGGAGGAAATGTTATTTTTGAATAATAATATTTTCTTATATATTTTTGTATGAGGTAATAGGTATGATTAATTAATATAGTAAATATATGAAAACGTATTTGCTATATGTAAATAAATTGATGGAAATAATTTATTATAATAGAAAATAAACTTGTTATCTATTTTCTATATATAATATATGTACATGTGTTGTACATATAGTTATTTGATATTATATTAAGAATAATATAATGAGACAATAAGTAAATTATTTTCTAATAATGAATGTCTTTATTTGGAGAAAACATAATATTTTATGTTATAGCTAAATACATAATTTCTAATGTATTTCCAAAAGGAGTTTAATTTATAAAAGGAAACTAAGTTATTTTAATAACTTGAGTTGCTATAGTACCGTAAGTGTTATAAATAATATTTGAATATTTCTATTCGTAATATATTTATATGTGAACCTTGTGACTTAATAGTTCTAATTATATTGAACATGCTATAAGTAGTAAGTGATGGGAATAATAATAAACTTGAGATTAAGCTTGTGAGAAATGCCTTGTGTGGCACGATAATAGATCCGACGATTAATTAATTCAAGGATGGAGGAATTATTAATTAAACAATTAATCTATATTAATTGTTATTATTAATGGTATGATAAATTATTATTATTGCGAGTGATAGCATGATAATAAGTAAATTGATTATAAATATAATCGAAATTGTATTGATGAAGAATGAGATATATTTTTTCTTATAATCGTTATGGGCAATATAGTATTATCAAGTAATTATTTGATAATATGTTGATTAATGAGTAAATGATTTATAAATATAAAAAGATTTATATTTATTTATTGTGATAATTAATCATATTAATTGTTATAAAGATTAATAATTTCGTTGATTTACGAGGAAGGGATTAATTAATATTATTATTAATTAATTGATAAGATAAGTAATTTATTAATGTGCAAGCACGCGATATTAAAAGTATAACGTATGGTAGTTAACTAAATATTACACTAAGTGCAGAATTCTTTAAGCAGTTAAGTCGTAGTTGTTAAACTACGAATCAGGCAAGTTTTTCAGTTCCTATTTGATATATGAATTCAATAACTGTTAGTTGAATTATATTATGCTATGATGATGTGAACTTATATATGAACTGTATAGGAGATATGTATGAGATTGAAAGTTGATCTTTGATGATATGCTTGTTATATGAGAAGTAACATACTTAATGAATATATATTGTTTATAAATGCATGAACTGAGTATGATATTGTATGCTATGTGATGCATGAAAACTGTTAGAATTGTTGAGCTGTCGAGCTCACTCTTGCAAATAACCATATTTGCATGTTAAGGACTTACGATAAATACTTTGTGCTTCTAGATTGATAATGATAGATAGTATCGCAATGAAGAATACTGTTTAAATTATTACTTGAACCACGTTTAGGTTCTAGGAGTGTGCTTGATATATACTTACGATATTTAATACTTGTTGCATTGTAAAGATGTTTTAGTTAATACATAGAGGATATCGAGTTGAGTTATAAACCTGTATACGATAATTCGAATATAGTGAATCATAATATAGTTTGATTCAGGGAAATGTAATGGATTCAAGTTATGCAATCAATAAAAGATTTTATTCAAGGAAGATTGAAAAAGTTTAAGTTATTACGCATTTTTATAATATCGAACATGATATAAGACAGGAATGATAAATGACCAAGATTATAACTTGTAAAAGTTTGGAGCCATTATATGAGATCCTGATAATGAAAAGAATTTATATTCTAAATTGTAATAAAGCAAGTTTTATTCTTTAAGTTATGAATAAAAGATGTAAATATTCGACTAGTAGTATCGTGACTGCACCGGATTCGAGGTAATAGAAGGGACCCGGATTTGGGGGCGTCACAGGTTGGTATCAAAGATGTAGGTTACAAACCTTAGGTAAGTGTACCTTAGACTATAACCTGAGAGAAGGAAAGATAAAGATTAAAATATATACGTGAAGATTCAAAGACGAATCTTGAAATATTTAGAGAATGTGAATCTGGAGTTTCCTAACTCCGGTAATAAAAATGTTAAGATGATGTCTATAAGATGAATATGACAGAGATAATGAGAATGAACTCGAATGGAGTTTGGTTGATAATAGGGAAAGAACCCTAAGATAAACCGATGATCACGACATGATCAGATTGAAGTATGGAATGATAAATAGTTTGTAACGACTAAGTGGTTATAGCTTGGTGCTATGAGAGAATGTACTATGAAATAGTACGAGAAGAACTCATGAGGAGTTGTATGTGATGAAACATAGAAAGCTCGTAAAGAGCAAGTGACG
The DNA here is from genome assembly GCA_020205555.1 of Panax stipuleanatus. Lineage (NCBI taxonomy): Eukaryota > Viridiplantae > Streptophyta > Magnoliopsida > Apiales > Araliaceae > Panax > Panax stipuleanatus. The sequence continues at coordinate 112,130,126 of CM035125.1, read as the reverse complement.
AGTAAGATAGTGGTAAGTGTTGGACTTCCATTAAGGACTCATGTGATGGCTTAGTTGTACAAACTTTTGTATGGGCAGAAGTTTTGTGCTTGCACTGAGTGCGTCACATTGATAATCGTTGGAATGTTAGTGTCGCGGTATCATTCTACATATGGTGGAAAGGTGATTCTTTTCTCATATTTATTTTGATAGATAAAGATTTCTAAGATATAATTAGATAATATTAAGATTAGGTGCTAGTTCTTAAGACTCATGCCTATGACAAGTTTCGGTACTCATAATTGTATGGTGGAACCCCTCAGCGAATGGACGATTTTGGTCTGACTAGGATAAGTTCCTCAACCCATATGATTGTGGTAAGTTCCTGAGCTTCCATGGTGTGGTAAGTTGGTGAACTGTACTGAGAATAGATATATTATATAAGAGTTTTGGAATAGTGAGCATTGATGGTAGTAAGAGATTGAAGTGATGGAGAAATTTGGATTTTTTTCTAAATCTTCTAGCTATGCTAGATTTTTAAAATTTATTGACTTCATGCTAGTGTTTGCACTTCGGTTTTCTCGAGAAAAACATTGGGTCAGATGACTGAACCAATGAGTTTTAAAAAAAAATTACACCATTATTCGAATGTCTAAGCTATTTATTTCAGCTAAGACAAAAATAAATTTGAAAATCTTTCAAAATGTATTTTGACCTATATGCATCATTTGATATAGTGTATGATGGTAAAACGATGGAGTCATTAATGCAATCGAACCTAGTGTCGGAAGTGATCGTAAGATCGTCAGCCCATTATGGTATGATGTATTATGGCAAAGTCACAAAATGACAGAATCCTAAACGTACTGCTAAGTTGGTGCGGCATCATGACGTCATAAAATGGTTTTTGGTTTTCTTTCGAATTATGAAAAGTTGACTAAATTATTTTGATTGATGTCCGAATTATTGATGAGAGTCTAAGCTATTTGATTCGGCTAGGCGACTGTTGAAAAGAGATTATAGAATTCAAGCATTCTTGTGTATTTATGCCAAACCAGATTGCTCTGGTGCTGATTTAAAAGTTAATAAGCTGAGTTGAACAACCCTATAACGGGAACATATTTTCGGAGACAGTGGTCACGAACATAACGCATATAGTCGTTACAACATGCTACGTTGTGGCCCAACATAGTGGTACAATAGGCTGGCCACCTAGTGTACATGTGGAGGGTGTTTTTAGTCTTTGTGATTGATAAACACTCTGATTTGCAGTGTGAAGGATTGTGTTGAAGCACTAGTAAACCTAGAAAAGAGTTCACAGTCTTGTGTGACCCCTCAGCATAAATTGAAATCTGAGTTATTCGTACTACTTTCCTATTATTAAAAAATTGTAGAAGATTCTTATTCTTCTGAATGATGAAAGTAGTAAGTAGAATGTTCCTTAGAAAGAAGAATGTGGTAGAATGCAAGTGAACAAGTTATAATAAAACTTTCGAAAAGAGAATGAATAAATTTATTAAAGAGAATATATAATAATCGGAATAGCATCGAGTAGAGGAAGTTTCGGTGATTCCGAGGACGGAATCCTTATAAGGGGGAGAGGATGTAAGAACCCGAATTTTTAGATATTATTAAATAAGGATTTAATAAATAAAATTCTTAAACTGTGAGATGAGTTCGAATAAGAGTATATATATGTGATATGAGGTATGTGGTATTATATTACATAGGATAATATGGACTATGTAATATATGTTTTTGTGATTTATAAATATACTATTAATATATATTTGTTATTTAGCGTAGAGACGATTCAGTGGAGATAAAGAAAGTGGATAAATTCCTATCGATATTAAATAATTTATAGAATTATTTTATCATAGTAAGATGGTGCAATTAAATATCCTTAATGTATAATCACCATATTCTTGTGTATGTGTATTAATAACTAGTATGTTTATAATATAGGTTACTAATAGCACTTAAGCTATCCGTGAATAGGTTTGGATAGTGAAGCATGAGTTAGTTAAGGAATTAACTAATAAGAATAAATATTAGTTAATTTAAGTTTGGAGTTATATTATGGAATAATATAATGTTAATATTGAACCTTAATGATATGGTGCAGTGTTTAATTTACTTAAGTAAAGAAATGGAGTAATATATGAGTTGAATATATGATTATAGTTGCTACTTTTTATATATATTACTTATATGGTAATATGTGAGAAAGTCTAATGTACGAATAACGTTAATAAATATATATATACGTTATTAAAGAGAAATTGAAATCATTATATCTTTAAATGAAAATTTTAAGAAATTGTTTTGGGAACAATTTATAGAAAAGAAAGAGAACTAATTATTATATATTTCTAATAAAGGATATTAAAATAATTTCTAATATTAAATTATTTTAATAAAAGGAGGAAATGTTATTTTTGAATAATAATACTTTCTTATATGTTTTTGTATGAGGTAATAGGTATGATTAATTAATATAGTAAATATATTAAAACGTATTTGCTATATGTAAATAAATTGATTGAAATAATTTATTATAATAGAAAATAAACTTATTATCTATTTTATATATATAATATATGTACATGTGTCGTACATATAATTATTTGATATTATATTAAGAATAATATCATGAGACAATAAGTAAATTATTTTCTAATAATGAATGTCTTTATTTGGAGAAAACATAATATTTTATGTTAGAGCTAAATACACAATTTCTAATGTATTTTCAAAAGGAGTTTAATTTATAAAAGGAAACTAAATTATTTTAATAACTTGAGTTGCTATAGTACCGTAAGTGTTATAAATAATATTTGAATATTTTTATTTGTAATATATTTATATGTGGACCTTGTGACTTAATAGTTCTAATTATATTGAACATGCTATAAGTAGTAAGTGATGGGAATAATAATAAGCTTGAGATTAAGCTTGTGAGAAATGTCTTGTGTGGCACGATAATAGATCCGACGATTAATTAATTCAAGGATAGAGAAATTATTAATTAAACAATTAATCTATATTAATTGCTATTATTAATGGTATGATGAATTATTATTAGTGTGAGTGATAGCATGATAATAAGTAAATTGATTATAAATATAATCAGAATTGTATTGATGAAAAATGAGATATACTGTCTTATAATCGTTATGGGAAATATAGTATTATCAAGTAATTATTTAATAATATGTTGATTAATGAGTAAATAATTTATAAATATAAAAACATTTATATTTATTTATTGTGATAATTAATCATATTAATTGTTATAGAGATTAATAATTTTATTGATTTACGAGGAAGAGATTAATTAATATTATTATTAATTAATTGATAAGATAAGTAATTTATTAATGTGCAAGCACGCGATATTAAAAGTATAACATATGATAGTTAACTATATATTACACGAAGTGCAGAATTCTTTAAGCAGTTAAGTCGTAGTTGTTAAACTACGAATCAGGCAAGTCTTTCAGTTCCTATTTGATATATGAATTCAAAAACTGTTAGTTGAATCATATTATGCTATGATGATGTGAACTTATATATGAACTGTATAGGAGATATGTATGAGATTGAAAGTTGATCTTTGATGATATGCTTGTTATGTGAGAAGTAACATGCTTAGTGAATATATATTGTTTATAAATGCATGAACTGAGTATGATGTTGTATGCTATGTGATGCATGAAAACTGTTAGAATTGCTGAGCTATCGAGCTCACTCTTGCAAATAACTATTTTTGCAGGTTAAGGACTTACGATAAAGACTTTGTGCTTCTTGATTGATAAAGATAGATAGTATCGCAATGAAGAATACTGTTTAGATTATTACTTGAACCACGTTTAGGTTCTAGGAGTGTGCTTGATATATACTTACGATGTTTAATACTTGTTACATTGTAAAGATGTATTAGTTAATACATAGAGGATATCGAGTTGAGTTATAACCTTTATACGATAATTCGAATATAGTGAATCATAATATAGTTTGGTTTAGGGAAATGTAATGGATTCAAGTTATGGAATCAATAAAAGATTTTATTCAAGGAAGATTGAAAAAGTTTAAGAAATTACGCATTTTTATAATATCGAACATGATATAAGACAGGAATGGTAAATGACCAAGATTATAACTTGTAAAAGTTTGGAGCCATTATATGAGATCTTGATAATGAAAAGAATTTATATTCTAAATTGTAATAAAAAAAGTTTTATTCTTTAAGTTATGAATAAAAAATGTAAATATTCGACTAGTAGTATCGTGACTGCACCGGATTCGAGGTAATAGAAGGGACCTGGATTTGGGGACGTCACAACTACAACAGTTTCTGCTTCAGCAGTTTACAAGGCTAACTCAAAATTTCTTTACCAAATCGATTCTACACCAGCCACATTACAGTTCTATCATATTTATAAGCTTATATATCAACTAACAACCATTCTCCAATCATATAATTCATGCTATCTACGAAATCAAGAAGTTAGCAAATTAAGGAAAATGAAGAACAAGAGACGTACCTTCTGCTAAATTTTGCTAAGCTTGATGCTAAATGGACTCCTTAAATTCTCTGACTTCCCATTCAATTGCTATGCTCTCTCTCAATTCTTACTTAATACAAAATCTCAATGAACTCACACTATATCTAACACTTAACAGATTCTCAGCAAATGAAATATAGAAGGAGAAGAGCTTATTTATAGAGGATCAATATATAGCCAATGTTATTGCCTTCCAAATCAAACCAATGGAAGGAATGAGAATTTGATGGGTAATTGAGGTTTGGTAGAGTTGTTAAAATGCACTGTTATGCCACTCCCTTTTGTTATCATTGGCTAGACGTTGTTGAATTTGAGAAGAAGAATAGAGTTGCTAGCCATTGAGTGTTAATGTGTGGAAGAGAATGGGTCATTCATTTTTGGACAAGCCAATAGAACTCAGCAATTGGGCAACATGAATTTCATACAACACTTATGTTATTATACATACACATACTATACACTTAGGTTATAATTAGGGTCACAATGTAATTTCAATAAGGAAATATTATTACAATGTAGTAAGTAGGGATATATATAATCCATGTACATTTTCTCATACCGAATATAATTCAATTTGGTATTATCACATTACATTATCCAAACTCTATTATTTCAATTATCTTAACTTATGGAAATAATCATTAAGTAACTATTATTCATTTAATGTAGTATGATATTCACAAGGTACACATTTAATGTTCACACACTCATATTGTCACATAAACATTAATCATATAACTCATTAAAACTTACTATATAGTTTGTTTATATAATATAGTCTCATTTAAGTGTCATACTTCACTTTACACTTTATATAATATGTGTAACTACTACATATTATACGTTTGATACATGCATATAACAATTAATCAAATAGATATAAATCTTATTGTATTTATAAATAATTTACTTATTATTATTCTATACTCGCAATAATAATAAATCAACATATTATTAATTAATCACCCATTAATATTCGTTTTCTCATAATAACAATTAATTTTCAATATAATATTGATTAATTGTTTACTTAATAATTCCTTCATCCTCTAATTAATTCATCATCGTTTTCATTCTCGTGCCACACAAGGCATTCAACAAGCTTATCATAAATTCTATATTTTTGTCAATTATTATAAATTCAATTTGAAGTAATTGAGTTAACTCATCTCATAACACAATATCATTTATATTCAAATAAATATTCGACCTTCATTAATTTATTCATTAATAATATTTAGAAATTCTCGGGTATTACATCCTCCCCCCTTATAAAAATTTCGTCCTCGGAATTGCTACAAGGTTACACAAATAGATGGGGATAATCCCTCATCATCCTATCTTCTAATTCCCACATAGCCGCTTCGACCTCGTGGTTACGCCAAAGTATTTTTACTGATGAAATAACTTTATTTCTTAATATCTGTTCTTTCCTATCTAATATTTGGATAGGAATTTCTTCGTACACCAAGTTCTTCTCCACTTGAATGGGCTCGTAAGAAATCACGTGCTTGTAGTCGGCCTTGTACGGACGAAACACGGAGATGTAAAACATATTGTGGATGTGCTCCAACTCAGGTGGTAATGCAACCTTATATGCCACTTCGCCAACTCACTTCATAATCTCGAACGGTCCTATGAATCTCGGACTCAACTTTTCCTTCTTACCGAATCGTATTTTTCCTTCCAAGGAGATATCTTTAAGAATATGAAACTACCGACTTTAAAGTCTCGGTCTTGTTGATGCAAGTCTGCGTACTTTTTCTGGCGATCTTGAGCTGCTACCAGTCTGGCTCTTATCACTGTCACCACGTCTGCGGTATGTTGCACTAAATTTGGTCCTAGAATTTGTCGTTCTACGACTTCGTCCCAACATAATGGCGTTCTGCACTTTCTACCGTATAGAGCTTCGTACGGTGGCATGCCGATACTCACATGATAACTATTGTTATACGCAAATTCCACTAACGGTAGGTGGTCATCCCAATTTTCCTTAAAATCTATCACGCAAGTCCTAAGCATGTCCTTCAGCGTTTGTATAGTTGGCTCACTCTGTCCGTCTGTTTGAGGATGATACGCAGTACTCAACCTCAACTGTGTTCCCATCCTCTTTTGTAAGCTTTTCCAGAAGTTTGACATGAAGCAAGGATCTCGATCAGAGACAATTGATACCGGCACTCCATGTCGTGAAACAATCTCTTTTACGTACAGACTCGCTAACTGATTCAAACTATAGCGGATCTTGATTGGTAGAAAATGTGCGATCTTTGTTAGTCGATCTACGATAACCCAAATGGCATCATATCCTTTCCGCGTGACTGGAAGTCCCACTACGAAGTCCATCGTAATGTCCTCCCATTTTCACTCTGGTATTTCCAACGGTTGTAGTAAACCGCTCGGCCTCTGGTGTTCTGCTTTGACGCGTTGTCAAGTAAGACATCTACTAATGCACTTTGCGACTTCCCTTTTCAGATTGGGCCACCAAAAATGTTGCCTCAAATCTTGGTACATCTTTGTGCCTCCCGAATGAACGGAATACGTCGTATTGTGTGCCTAGTGCAAAATTTCTTCTCTTAATTCGGTTACCACTGGTACCCACACTCTCTCTTTGAGTCTCAAGATACCGTCTTTATCCATTATGAATCTTTCTTTTTCATTTTCTGTGATCCTCTTATTGATTTCCTCGCACTCCTCAACTTTCTCTTGTGATTCCTTTACTCTATCCAACAAGGTTGGACGAGCTTCCATTTCAAATAACCTTTCCTTAGACCTTTCCGGTCCCTTTACCTCTATTTCCATCTTCTCCATTTCTTTTATTAACTCTTCCTGAGTCGTCAAGTGAAATAGTTTCTCCCTTCCTTTCCTGCTCAAAGCGTCGGCAACTACGTTTGCCTTTCCCGGGTGATAAAGAATATCACAATCGTAATCCTAGATCAATTCCAACCACCTCCTTTGACATATGTTCAACTACTTCTGTGTAAAGATCTATTTCAGACATTTGTGGTCCGTGTATATCTCACATTTCTCTACGTACAAATAATGCCTCCATATCTTCAATGCAAAAACTACTGCTGCTAACCTTAAGTCGCGAGTAGGGTATCATTTTTCGTAGTCCTTTAATTATCGTGATGCATACGCAATGTCCTTACCATGTTTCATGAGCACACAGCCAAGTCCCATGTGTGATGCATCACTATACACCACAAATCCTCCCGCATTGTCTAGTAGTGACAACACAAGCGCCTCACTTAATCTCTTCTTCAACCCTTGAAAACTTTCTTTGCATTTGTCCGTCCACACGAACTTCACCGTCTTCCTGGTCAGATTAGTCAACGGGGTCGCTATCTTAGATAAATCCTAGATAAATCTTTGATAGTACCCAGCTAACCCTAGGAACCTCCTTATCTCTATTGGTGTTTTCGGCTGCTCCCAATTACTTACTGCTTCTACCTTTGCAGGGTCTACTGAGATTCCATTCTTATCCACCACGTGTCCTAAGAATTTAACCTTCTTCATCCAAAATTCACACTTAAAAATTTTTGCGTACATCTTCTCCTTCCTTAACGCCTCCAAAACTATCTTCAGATGTTCGGCGTGCTCTTCCTCTGTCTTCGAGTAGATTAAGATGTCGTTGATGAAAACTACTATGAACATGTCCAAGTATGGCTTGAAAACTTGGTTCATCACGTCTATGAATGTTGCCAGAGCATTAGTAAATCCGAATGACATTACCAAAAACTTATAGTGTCCATAACGGGTTCTAAACGCAGTCTTTGGTATGTCTTCCTCCCATACTTTCAGTTGGTGATAGCCTGTCCGTAGGTCTATCTTCGAGAGACACTTTGCTCCCTTCAGTTGATAAAAAAGATCGTCTATCCTCGGTAACGGATATCTATTTTTGATCGTTACTATGTTCAATTCACGGTAATCGATACAGAGCCTCATCGATCTATCCTTCTTTTTAACAAACAACACTGGTTCTCCCCAAGGAGACACACTCGGTCGTACGTAACCCTTATCTAATAACTCTTGTAGTTGTATCATCAACTACTTCATTTCTACTGGCGCCATATGATATGGAGCTTTCAAAATCGGTGCAGTTTCTGGTGCTAAGTCTATTACGAATTCGATTTCTCTGTCTGGCGGAAGACCAGGCAGATCGTTCAGAAATACATCTTGGAATTATCTTACTACGGATATATCCTTAATTTTTACTCCCTTTTTCCGAGTATCTACAATGTAAGCTAAATAACCTACACATCCTTTCCTTAACAATTTCTTGGCCTGCATCATCGTAAGGCAACACGATTGCTTGAGTGATAAGCTACCATAAAACACTACGTTAGACTTACTCGAAGTCTGAAGCTTTACACTTTTATTCTGACAGTCAATTATTGCAGCATGGTATACAACTAATCCATTCCCAGTATTATGTCAAATTCTCCCAATCTAATTGGAATCAAGTCTACGCTCAGTTCATGATCTCTAATGTTTGCGCGATAATTTTGGTAAACGTATTCTATAGGGATTACTTCTTTGTTCGCAACATCTATGTCTAAAGGATTCCCTAATCGTTCTCGGGGTGAATTAAGTTGACTAGCAAATTCTTTAGATACAAAAGAGCAGGTGGCATCCGAATCAAATAATACATATGCATTTATATCATTGATTGGGATTATACCTGACACCACGTCCTTCGCAGCTACTGCGTCCTGGATGGTCATGTTAAAGGTCCTAGCGGTTGGGCGGTTGGATTGTGTCAGTCCACCGACCATCAGTTTGCTGCCTCCCCCGGGCTGGCCACTTCCTCCGCCACTTCCCTTCTTCGGGCAATCATTGATCCGGTGCTCCATTGAGCCACAAGCGAAACATCCTTGTATCTTTTTTGGCTTTGGGCAGTTGGGTGAAATTTTCCCCTCCTAACCGCAGCTGTAGCAAGTACTGCGCCCCTTCCAGCACTCGCCTTGGTGATTCTTTCCACACTTCGGGCATCCTTCTGCCCTCTTCTTGAAACCTACACAAAAATTTCCCGACTGATTGTTGTTGTTGTTGTTGTTGTTGTTATTATCCCACTTCTTTTTTCCCAAGTTACTTCCCCCACTACTGCTTCCTCCTCCACAGTTTTTTCCTCCCTTGTTCTTACCCTTCTTCTCCTTGTTATATAAACTTAAGGCTTCACTGCCCCCTTTCGCAATGATCGCCTTCTCCAGCAATGTTGCAAAGGAATCAATCTGAAGAACTGATACCTTATTAAATAGCCAAGGCTTCAGTCCTTGTTCAAAACATCTCGCTTTTCTCTCTTCATCTCCTACTTGGTGTTCTACAAATCGCGCTAGTTCATTGAACTTAGCCACGTACTGCGCCACCGTTATATCACCTTACTTTAGTTCTAAGAACTTAACCTCTATTCTGGTCTTCATGCTCTTCGGGAAATAGTTCTCTAAAAATAGAGTCTTGAATCTATCCCACGCGATTATCCCTTCTCCCGCTCTTTGTTGATTAGCCTCCCACCAGTAGTTGGCTTCGCCCCTCATCATATACGTAGCGAATACAGTCTTTTGGTCTTCAGCCACACGAGCGATAGTGAAGGCTTTCTAGATATCTTTAACCCATGTCTGCGCAATGATCAGGGTCGGTAGTACCCTCGAACTCTGGGGGTCCTACACTCCTAAAGTCCTTAAAGTTTGTGACTGGAACTGCTTGGGGATTGGGGCGGACGGGTTCGTTGTTCCTTCCCCTAAGAGCCTCTTCTAACAAATTCACTAATTTCTAGATCGGGTCTACTTGTTCCCTCTTATTGTTTACTAATTCCTCAGGTGCAGTTAATCTATGTCTGGGCGATATTTTCTGCATCATAAAATTTTCACTTTTATTATTCAGTTATATTACTTAAGTATTTCATTAATGCTAAAAAGAATAGAATTTTATAACACGTTTTTGAAATAAGATCATTTATATTCATATGCCAAATTATTACATTATAAGACCATTCCTAGCATATTTCTATAAATGTCAACACATATCCCCTAATATCACAAAAGATGGGGAAAATGCTAACATACTACCCCTCTAACGTAAGCCTACTCGAGGTTTACATCACTATCCCATACCTTACACAAAAGATTGGTATTACATCAATATATACATCATTTACTACTACTGGACTAATTAAGGGGTCTCATCCAAACATCTCGCGCTGCACAGCGCTCTTGTACTCGATTTGCGCTATGTACGCCATCAGTTCTCTGCTCATAGTATGTAGGGTCTGTCCCTGCTCCGTTAGTATACACCGTCGATTACCATCTCAATGGCCGAACGGAACATATACCCCATCTTGTTCACCTTCCTCTTCTTGCATCTAACTTCATCCTTCAAGTCGTCTGCCCTCTCATTAGTTGCTTCCCACTTCTCCTCGAAGTAGGATCCTATCCATCACTTCCAACTCTAGCTGAGTACGGAGAGCCTCCTTCTCTGTCTTCTCACTCAATTCTCTCTGCTCTACCTCTTCCAGCTTTCCCACCAAGTAGACATTCCTAGCCACCGACCTGTGAAACAAAGTCCCCATCTGGATCCCTGCCTCCCTGCAGTATACAATATCCATCTCTAACCCATATATCGCTAGCTTCCTCTGATGGTCCTCGTCTCTTAGTTTCTGGAACTCGAACTCCCTCTCTTGGGCGTCAGCCTCTAGCTCCTGCACTCTACAGTCCAACTCGAGGATCCGCTCCTCGTACTCGCCTAGCATCTGATCCTCAAGATTAGGCTCGTAAGAGTCCTCCATGGGCTCCTCCTCTGGGTCAAACTCTACCTTGATCTCGTCCTCATCGTCAGACTCAGACGATCCAACTGCCTGCACAGGCATAGCCTCTAGAGGTTCCTTATATATAACATGTATATCTCGGGGCTCCTCCTCCACCACTCTACTAGGTCCTCCCATGTCTGTCATCCTACAATCACAAACACAAGACAAACAAACAGCAACTCTAATAGAATGTTAAATAAAACATAAGTTCATTGTATAGAATGAAGTTATATTTCATAACACACTAAGTCTCTCTAGGAAAACTCTACATGATTTTTATCTCCTTCTAACTTCTATGTTCTCCTAAGTTATAATCTAAGGACTCACTCTCCTAAGGTTTATAACTACAGCTCTGATACCAACCTGTGGCGCCCCCAAATTTGGACCGCCACAGAGTCTCGAATTCGGTTTGTCACGTTCTATAATCTAATAAAATAATAATATATCGCACAGCGAAATAACACAATACTACGAATAGATTACATTTACTTAATATAATCATTCACGTCCCAAGGTCTTGTAACTTAAACATCGATTACATAGCTTAAACATATCTTAAGCATATATAAACTTAACTAATACATAATATAATAAGATCTTATTACAACGTCATAGAGTTCTACATAATATAAAGCTACTCCGTAGCTTTGCCTTTGCCCTTGTCGGTGCCCGAAGGTCCACCCCGCTCTGCCTTAACTGAAATATTTTTAGGGAAAAGTAAGAATGAGCAACAAGTTTGCTCAGCAAGTAATATAGCAATAAGGGGATCAATATAGTTTTTAGTTCTCAAAGGTACAACAATAGATGATAGTTCAAGGATAAAAAGAAGTATCAATAGTTTTCAACAATAGTTGCTAAGGACAAAAAGATATCAATAAGATTCAAGGTTTAACATTTTCACAGTTCAAGAATAGTGAATACTGAGAAATCACTAAGGACTATGAACTTTTACTATAATTAAAAGAACTATACTGATAATCTAATAAAACAAGTACAACATGTGATCAGCCTAAAGTACCCTACATTATGCATAATATTTAATCATACTCAAGTGCGCACGTCGGTCTCCCGACAAATATAGTTTCCCCTTCAAAAGGTTTGTTCATCTCAGTCAATATAAGACTCCGCACCAATCAATTGGTTTGGTTTGCTTTTCAAATTCATAATATAGATCTAGCCGAATCAAATGGCATAGACTGCTCTTTCAATGTATATAAGAACAATCATAAGTTTAAAGCTCAAGATTTTAAAGTTCAAAGAATATAAATCGACTTTATCTTATTCACGAAGTATTTAAGGCATAAAACATGAATTATAATTCCAATAGCTTACTTATATGACAATACTAGTACAAGTTCAATAAATGTTCAATAAGAATAGAGTTCGAGTACTTGCTTACAATATCCGTTGAATAAAGTAATGAAAGGGTTAGGATACTTGTCTTAAGCGTAGATTACCACTTATAACTTATCAACGCTTCGAATTCCTATCGCAATATATTTACATGTATAGGATATTCATTAGCTAAGTACATTCATTACACAAGCTCGATATGTACGTTAAATATACACATATGGTTCTAACTTAGTCATATAATCCCTATACGTATGTCGTTACATACTTGCACACATGTAGCACGAAATCAGTACATAATATATTATGAAATCACATAACATAGTTATATCACGCATGTCATTGTAGTAAATCATAACACTAAGTTGATTATGCCATTATTATCTATGGAGTTCCGTTTATAAGTAAAACATCATCATGGTATACTATCAACACTTATAACATATATTAGTAGTGTTCAGACCTTGTTTAGCAGTTTAGGAATCATTTATAAGTTAGCTGTCAAAATTAGATTTAAGTAAACTGTCCAGACCTGAAAGTAGCCTGGCGTAGTTGCGCCTTGGTTAAGCCAAGGGACGGCACAGCTGCGCTGTCCTCTGGTTTGCTCTGCTGTTTCTGTCCAAAACATAACCATACTTTATTACATAGTATATACACATGTTAAAGATCCTTTCATGCTTGTAAAGTCCATCTAAGTCCAACCTTTCATGGTATAGTCCTAGATTAACATCTTTAATGACTTAAGATCATACAAAGTCATGCAATCATATAGGCTATCATGCTTGTCATTTATATACATAAAGTGGTCACACAATCTGTGTTAGGCATGCTTATATGTGTTCATATCATTTATGCATGGCTAACATTGTTATTTGCTTTAAACAAGCCTAAATCATGCTTGACTAACTCTCATAGTGTTTGACAAGGTGTGTGCACATAAAGGTCTTCTAGGTGATGTTAAAAGCACCCTTATATATGCTCAAAAATATCAGAATGTTATTCCATCATGTTCATGTAACTTGGTTTGCAAAAAGTTCAAACTTTACTTTTGAAATCGTTATGACTTAACCCATGTATGCTAGTGTAAACCTAACATCTTTATACTTACATTTTATGCCTCTATAGACCATACAATCTTATTCAAAAGTCAGAACATAAATATGATACATACATGTCAAAGTTCACTTCAAGAACTATAAGTTCATTTTCAAACTATAAGTTGTTTATCAATAATGTATACTAACATAGTCCAACATGTTCATGCTAGGTCTAGGTATAGCTACAGCACATGCTAAACCTGTTATCATGCTTGTCTAAACAATATCGACTCGTTAACACTTAACAGATTATAGCAGAAATAGAAAACTGAAATCAGGTACTGGCACAGCGCGCTGCACCTAAGAACTAAATGGGCACAGCTGTGCTGTGTCTCGGCCAGCACTACAGCAGTTTCTGCTTCGGCAGTTTACAAGGCCAACTCAAAATTTCTTTACCAAATCGATTCTACACCAGCCACATTACAGTTCTATCATGTTTATAAGATTATATATCAACTAACAACCATTCTCCAATCATATAATTCATGCTATCTACGAAATCAAGAAGTTAGCAAATTAAGGAAAATGAAGAACAAGAGATGTACCTTCTGCTAAATTTTGCTAAGCTTGATGCTATATGGACTCCATAAATTCTCTGACTTCCCACTCAATTACTATGCTCTCTCTCAATTCTTACTTAATAGAAAATCTCAGTGAGATCACACTATATCTAACACTTAACAGATTCTCAGCAAATGAAATATAGAAGGAGAAGAGCTTATTTATATAGGATTCAATATACAGACAATGATATTGTCTACCAAATCAAACTAATGGAAGGAATGAGAATTTGATGGGTAATTGAGGTTTGGTAGAGTTGTTAAAATGCATTGTTATGCCCACTCCCCTTCGTTATCATTAGCTAGACTTTGCTGAATTTGAGAAGAAGAATAGAGTAGCTAGCCATTGAGTGTTCACGTATGGAAGAGAATGGGTCATTCATTTTGGGACAAGCTAATAGAACTCAGCAATTGGGAAACATGAATTTCATACAACACTTATGTTATTATATATACACATACTATACACTTAGGTTATAATTAGGGTCACAATGTAATTTCAATAAGGAAATAATATTACAATGTAGTAAGTAGGGATACATATAATCCATGTACATTTTCTCATATCGAATATAATTCAATTTGGTATTATCACATTACATTATCCCAACTCTATTATTTTAATTATCTTAGCTTATTGAAATAATCAATAAGTAACTATTATTCATTTAATGTAGTACGATATTCACAAGGTACACATTTAATGTTCACACACTCACATTGTCACATAAGCATTAATCATATAACTCATTAAACCTTACTATATAGTTTGTATATATAATATAGTCTCATTTAAGTGTCATACTTCACTTTACACTTTATATAATATATGTGTAACTACTATATATTATACTTTTGATACATGCATATAACAATTAATCAAATAAATATAAATTTTATTATATTTATAAATAATTTGCTTATTATTATTCTATACTCGCAATAATAATAAATCAACATACTATTAATCAATCACCCATTAATATTTTATTTCTCATAATAACAATTAATTTTGAATTCAATATTGATTAATTGTTCACTTAATAATTTCTTCATCCTTTAATTAATTAATTCATCATCGTTTCCATTCTCGTGCCACACAAGGCATTCAACGAGCTTATCATAAATTTTATATTTTTCTCAATTATTATAAATTCAATTTGAAGTAAT
This sequence comes from Panax stipuleanatus, assembly GCA_020205555.1. NCBI lineage: Eukaryota > Viridiplantae > Streptophyta > Magnoliopsida > Apiales > Araliaceae > Panax > Panax stipuleanatus. The sequence goes on along the minus strand of CM035125.1, from coordinate 112,114,594 downwards.
TGAGTTAACTCATCTCATAACACAATATCATTTATATTCAAATAAATATTCGACCTTCATTAGTTTATTCATTAATAATATTTAGAAAATCTCGGGTATTACATAGCCCGCCCCGGTGGGTATGCTGACTAAGAATTCCTAAATGCTGCCTGTACGTCCTAGTTTCCATCCATTCCAGTTCCTGCAACATATTAACACAAAAACCGAGCAAAACAACACTAATATTACTCAAAGTAACAAGGAATCAAGCTAGAAAGGTCATCGATTCGTAGGTATAAAACCAACTCATCTCATCTCGGTGATGGCTTTAATCTTGGCGGGATCCAGCTCAATGCCTTTGTTGCTTATTAGAAATCCAAACAACTTGCCTGATTTGACACCAAAAACACATTTGGCCGGATTCAGCTTTGGGTTGTACTTACGTAACCTGTTGAAAAGTTTTTTGAGATGGTTGATGTGGTCATCCTCCTTCTGGGATTTGACAATGATGTCATTCACATAGACCTCTATTTCTTTGTGCATCATGTCATGAAAAAGGGCCATCATAGCTCGCTGATATGTGGCACCGACATTGATAGGGCCGAAAGATAAACGTCTATAACAAAAAGTTCTCCATGGAGTGATGAAGGCTATTTTTTCCCTGTCCTCTTTAGCAACCATGATTTGATGGTATCCAGAAAAATAGTCCATAAAAGAATACACGTCATACTGTGTCGTGTTGTCTATAAGTATGTGGATAAAAGGTACTGGAAAGTTTTTTAGACAAGCTTTGTTCAAATCTTGATAATCCATGAATACATATACTTTCCCTCCTGGCTTAGGCAAGGGAACTATGTTAGATAGCTGCTCATGGTAAGTTGATACCATGATGATACCAGCTTTGAATTGCTTGACAATCTCTTCTTTGACTCTCAGACTCCTCTCAGGTTTCAATCGCCTGAGCTTTTGCTTGACTGGCTTGAATCCATCGTTAATGGGAAGTCGATGGATGACAATGTCAATAGACAAACCAATCATGTCTTTATGTGATCATTAAAATACATCCTGGAACTTAGTTAAGAGTTCAATCAGGTCTGCTCTTTGATTTTGGGTAGGGTCCATGCCTATCTGAATTTCTTTAGGGTTTTCTGAGGTTTCGATATTGACAGTGGTGGTTTGATCGAGGTGTGGTTTGGGTTTATCTTCGACCCCATTCTTTGCTCTCCTCGGGTACCTCATAGTCATCTATCTCCTCTTGATCAATCTCCATCAAGTCGAAGTCCAGTTCTACATCAAAGTTGTAGTCACTATAAAAATTTGGCATCTCATCAGTAGGGACAAACAAATCCAACTCTAGAGTCCTGAAAACAAAATGCTTTCACTTTAATATATAAAACTGTTTGATCATACAAAGCATTTAGCAAAAGCATGACAAAAGTAACTGCTATCCCTGTGCAATAAAAATAAGCAGTAAATAAAACCATGCTTCAGGGCAGATGGACTTTCTGCCCTTTTACCCTTTTCGACTAAGGCATGGAGTGCTGCTACAATTGTCTAGAGTCAGGTCCTCATGAACTGGGAGGATAAAGGAGTTGATGTTGTCTGTCTCCTCTTTGATGATGACTGAGACAGCATTCATATCAGAGCCAGTGCTTCTATTTGACTTGCTCCTCTTATCCTTATTGATGCGAGGGATTAGGACTTGATCTTCTGCATAATCATCATCTGGGATATTATCATTCATACCCTCACTGTGCACCAAAAAATACATGTTTGCAAACAGGTCTCGCCCTCCTGGCAGGAACTTTTCTTTACCTTTTTTGATTTCCCCATCAGGCTTTAGGACTCTTCTTTCACTATCCAGCTTGACCTGAGGAATCTGCATATTTGACACAGCAGCAGGAATCTTCTTCATTGGTTTCACAAACTCTGCATCAGTGAGGTTTGGTAGTAGGATGGTGGAGGCAGGAACCGCTGGATGCTTGTGTGGGTTCTGGTGGTTTGATCCGGATGAATAGCCTACTTCAGCTTTTCCTGTCTGGCTAGGTATTTGCACTAGACTTCTGATTCCTTGTTGAATTTTCCTTAACCCTTTTCCAGGGTAGAAACCCAAGGATACCATTTCCTAACCAACTGTCATTACTTCGGTGGAAACTATTGGCTTTAAGGCTGGTGCCTCAATAGGTAGGTACTGAGTGTTGCTCACCTTCAGAGCTTGAAAACTGATAGGTTAAACCCCCTCATTGAGATTGATTATCGGCATATCGCTTTGTATACACACATGATATCTGATGTTGATAAACTACCAGTTCTGCCAACTGCCCAACCAGTTCCTTGATAGACTTGATTTCCTGTTCTATCAGAAAATGCCTTTCTGAATATTCCCAATTGTCCAGGTTATCTTTGTTTACTGGGGATGACTCTCCAACATACTGGAGGTATTAAGATCCATCTCTGTTTCCCATGCTGATCATATTGACGCTTTCCACATTATGTTGAGGCAAAGAATTATCTTGAACATGTGGTTGTTCTTGTGTCATCACAACAATCTCCCCATTATCTATCAGGTCTTAGATTTTATGTTTAAGAGACCAACAATCTTGGGTATCGTGGCCCGGTGCTCCAAAATGATAAGCACACTTCTTACTTGGGTTAAAATTTTGTCCGCTTGAATTGGCCGACGGAAAGAGCTGGACAATCTTCTTTTGTGTTATCAGTAGTTTCAGCACATTCTCCAGTGAATCCCCTAAGGGTGTGAACGTTCTTCGATGTCTAACTTATCCGACTTTTTGAAATTGAGGGTTTGAAGATTATACAGGAGCTTGGAAAAGGGAATAATTTCTCCTTTGAATGGGCAAGCTTGGATTGCCTCTTTAATTCTGTCCCTGAAGTATCAAGGACACATCCTCTTCCTTCTTCTTGTGTACTCTCTGAGGATTACTCCCATAGCTTCCATATTGAATATGCTCGTCCATTGCCTCCAAAGCGGTAATTAGGTCCTTGATCTTCCCAGACTTCAGTCTCATTTAGTCCATTTCTTCATGTTTAATCATTTCCGAAAATGATTTTTCTATACCTTCTAGGACCCTCTCATAATATGGAGCTTCCTGGATGTCTATGAAAGTCATGACTATCTCTGTCTTTGTCATAGGCTGGGTGACTTGTGCAGCCATCCGTCTCCATCTTTGGGCATACTAGCGGAAATACTCGTTGCTTTGCTTTTTAACCTTGGTCACTTAATATCGCTCAGGAGCCATCTGAGATTGGAAGCTGTATTGATTTAGGAAGGCATGTGCTAGCTCTTCCTAGCTATGGATTTTGGAATTATCGAGTCGGGCATACCAAGCTCGAGCTTCCCCAGTCAGACTCTAATGGAATAACTGCATTCTGAGTTTTTCATCCTCAGCATAGGATCCGAGTTCTCCAATGAATACTTTTAAATGAGTGTAAGGATCCCATAATCCGTCATACTTTTGAAAACCAGGGACTTAAAATTTGTCTGGATATCAAGCCCCAGGAAATATACACAGATCTGAGTAGGTCACGCTTCCAAATGCCCCAGTTCCTATGATAGATCGGATTGTTTCTTCCATTTGTTCAACCTTTTTCCTAATATCACCAATTTTTGGATCATCTCTGAGATTGGTGATTTCAGGGGTTAGATCTTTGTTTTGAGGCTCAAGTGTCTGAGTATCTTTCTTGTCGGTATCCTGACTGCCACTATGCGTGGACGATTCTATTTGTTGCTTACCCAGCAGACTTTTGCTTTGCTATTTAAGGAAAATAGCCAATTCAGCTATCTGGCACTTTAATCCTTTGAACTCTTCCAGCGAGACCGGGGTGGATTCAGGTGAAGCACTTGAAGCCATGACTAGAGATGGGCTTAGTGCCTTTTTAGATTTTGATCTGGTAACGGGACCAATTTTTTTCTACAATAAAAGTAGGTATGTTAATTTTGATGTATATATCAACAGGGTGCATGCTATGCAATGGGTTATGACTTTTTTAAGTTTTTTTTTAATCTTTTCCTGTAAAACAAAGGTTAGTTGTTTTGATGACAGGATAGCATGACAAGATTTACAAGATATGAAATGTATATTTACAAGGAATTTAAAATTTATATTGAATTGGAAATTTACATTGAAAGGGGAAGGCATGAATAGACTTCCCTTCAGATTTGGTTTATCAGAGGCTGATCTATCTTAGGCTACTCTCGCGGCTTTTCGGCATGAAGGTCCCTAGATCATCGCAATTTACTAGATGGGAAATTAATTCGTTCTTTCAATTAGAGCGGATCTGAGTGGTGTCTTTCCTGAGCCTCGCATGATTAATCTCCTTTGAGTCTAGTAATTAATCACCGACGGGTTCGCCTCCTGGTGGAGGAATCACACAGCATACATTCACATACATCGTGCTTTACCGTATGAAATGATGACATTGTTCGAAGCACTAATATAAAGTGCACTAAGACATTTATATACATCCATTCAATATAAACACAGCATCCACACACACACTAGACCTGGCAATTTAAGTTGAAACCCATATAGTTAACCAAAACCATTTGGATCTATTGGGTTGGTTAACTAGTTTTTAAGTGATGGGTTGGTTTGGTTTTGAACCCGTATTATTATTACAAATATGGGTTGGATCTAGTTTAATTACTTTTGACCCATATTAGTCTATAATAATTTTTTACACTTTGAAGAGCTAATACATCAACATGTAATCATATATGCATTATTACACTACATTCTTATATAACACATATACATATTACATATTACATACTTTTATAATTTTTACACTTCTAATTATAAATAAAAATTATTTCACTAATTATGGAATTAATCCATAATAAAGTTAACACTTTTAGTGTAACAAACTACTAATTTAAATAATTAATAAATCATCCCTTAATTAATTAAAATAACTCATTTAAATTATACAGTATATATTATATATTTAAATCTTATTTCCTACTTCTCTCCATAAATTATTTTATATTATATTATATAATTTAATTTAATTTCCCCCACCCCACCCCACCCCACCCCCCCAAACCTACTCCTCACCCCCCAAAAATTGAATATTTATTGATTATGTATACACTTCCTGATAGTAGTGTGCATACAAGCCAATCATGTATGATGATAAAACACATACTTTGTAAACAATTTTATTTATTTATTAATAAAATATTCATTTAAGTCATTTAATTATCTACATGGTGCTGTTTTTAATAATATGTAAAGAACCCATAGTTTTAAGCAATGATTTTAGAATCACGATGAGATCATGCTAATGAGATCTAAATTCTTAGAAAGCTTAAAAACTAAAATAGTTCCCAATTGTGGGATTACTAAAATGGGGATTAGTAAATTCGGATAGATTGGTACATATGTTGCTTGCTCATTGGATGAGGATGACTGATCTCATGGTTATTTGTGTGGAGACACTAAAGCAAGTATGTAGGTGCTTATTGGAGAATAAGTTCACTGAATGTGACTTGCTATGGAATACCTAATGGAGTTTTACTCGCCTGTCAATAGGAATTCCTAATGTGATAGTAGTACAAGTGATCCTGGACTTGAGATCATCATAGTATCTTGTATGTAATAAATTATACTTTGACTTATTCCTTAAGGCCTTTTAAGGCATATATAGGGTATGCTTGGGTATAATGAGTTACATATGGAGATAATGTATGATCAATAAAGAATCTACTACCTCTAGTAAAAGAGGAGATATGTCCTATGTGATTCGTTAAATGACAATCCAGGAATCCTTGGCCAAGGTAGAATGAAATTAGAAAGAGGTTTCTAATTTGCATTATTTTGAGTTGTGCGTTTTCTAATCGAAATACATATGATTATATAAATTAAGACTTGACAGTAAATCCATGTCTTATATTTAATTGGGACATTGTATGGTGGAAGGATTGAATTGTACGGTAACTATTAACTCGCATGTTCTTTTATGATTAATGTTGAAATCTATATTATCTGGAAAGTCGTTGATCGCTAGGGTGGCTTATCCCTATTGTAGAATAAATATTATTTATTTAAATAGATTATTAGTTTAATTTATTTATTTAAATAAGATTAGAATTGTTCTAATTGATTTTTTCACAACCGGTTTAATATGAAGAACCTAAAAGGTCACACCATAAAAGAAAGAAGAATTATTTAAGAAGAAAATGACATGATAGTAATAATGCATTAAGTGTAATTAATTTAATCTATGGTGATAGAATAAATTAAATAGCTTAATGTTTATTATTTAATATTTTAGAAATATTAAATATAAATTAATAAGAGGAGTCTTATTAATATTATTATTATTATTATTATTTTAATTCTAAAGTAGTTTAGGAATTAATATAATATCAGTATTCTCTCTCAATCCTAATAAGATTAGGATATAAATTAATTAAAAATATTTAATTAATTAAATAAATAAATAACCTATTCTAATTGGATTAGGAGGGTTAACCTAATATCTATATAAGAGAGTCTTATATCAGAAATAAGGTACGTGAATTTTTCCAAAGGTTGGGAGTACACATATTCTATAGAGATAGAAACAAGGGTTAAGCCAATAACCCATCTTCCTGAGTTCTTCATCTTCCTTGGTAGATCACCGTTAGAGGCCAAACATTTGGGTGGCTGACATTGATCTAGGGAAGGAGCCACTACAGAGGAATCAAAGGAATCAAAGGAGTAGAACTTGTACCTGAGGAAGCTTTGATCTTCAAAGGTATAATTCCATCCTCTCCTTCTATGTATTGACTGATAATTGATGCACAAGAAAGATCATGGTTAAGGGTTTATAAGAAAATTTTAAAATCTTATTTTTCATCCCTTCCGCTGCGTTTATGTAATTTGATTGCATGCTTATGTTTCTAGCAAACCCAACAGTGGTATAAGAGCCAATCTTATGCTAATTATCAATTTATGTTATTCCATACATGTATGATATGCGATTGGATCGAATTCTTGGGCAACAAATTTTTTTCAGATTCTGCGAAGCTGCGCAGCTGCGCCGGTGCAAGGTCTTCTTGCTCCGCAGCTGCGCCGGTATCTATTCCTGGTTTTTATGCTGCGCAGCTGCGCCGGTTCCCTTTACATTCCTGGCACAGCTGCGCCACTAGGCAGGAACTGAAAATTTTTTCTTTTGTTTTAATTAATTAAATAAATAGTTTATTTAATTAATAAAGATTTAAAATAAAGATGTTTATTTTATATGAAATATGATTTCAGAATTGCTAAAATTAAAGAGTTTAATTTGGAATTGTTTTGAATGAAATAAAGGAGTTTATTTTCCCAAAAACAAAGTTTAGCAAACTTTTGCCCATTAACTGATATTAATACATATATGGAATGAATTTACTTTCATGAGATGAATAAGTTTTATTGATACGTCTGATGAAATGTATGTTAATAAAAGGGATTGATTATGGACTATGACCAATGCGATTGGATTTTATTTTGGATGAATGCTTGAATGTAATGGTTTTATAAAATGGGGTCCGCGTACCTCGTCTTCTCTGGTTTTATTCTCGGTGTAAATTTTATCTCCCTCTTATGTACTTTCCCTTGACTGCTGATCAAGGTTTCTATTTAATTATAAATAGTTTATGTAATAGAGATAGTTAGAATTATCTTAAAGAAATTGGAGACCAAGGAGCAAGGAGCGCGTGAAGACCCGTTTGTATGGAGCCCGAGTTTAAATGTAATAGTTACATTTAAATTTAAATTCTTGCACTCCTAGATTTGACCTTTTGGTTCACTTTGTGGCTCTAGTGAACCAAACTAGAATAAAAGTCCATAATCAATCCGGGTAGAATATAGTATTCTATATGTGCATGTTAAATATTATATATATATTATATTTTATATAAACATGCTTTGGATGTTTAATAAAATGACGCGTATTTTATATATATATGTGCATGCACGCTAAACAAGATGAGACAAATAATAACAAACCCCTCAAAGAAATAATATTAAGTCCGAAGCGTTCAAATGATATTTGGAATATCGAATGTCGCCTTCTAGCATGATTAATTAATAGAGTATTAAATATTTAATATGAGTTTGTTGTGCTATCTACAAGGCGAGTATTGAGTTTTTACGATGTTAATTAATCACATTTGATGCTTATCAAGAAAATTGAACGATCTAGTCTTGTTGTGCTATCCACAAAGACGAACATTTTTCTTTTTTGAATTTATGGAAGTGTTAGGCTGGACTTAACTTAAATCATTTTAGTTCGGATGTGCACACACATGACCATTATGATTTAAGAGACAAAATAAAAGGAGTTACATGGTGATGTAATTGACATGAGTTGTCTACATATTTATTTGTATATCGCTTGTTGTGCTATCCACAAGGTTATATACATTTGAAATGAGATCCTTAATCTCACTAGCAAATCTTTAATTAGATGTTGCCTGAACTATATAAGTGAGGGTAATATAGTTTGATGAAAATAGTGGGAGATACCAATTTAAAATAAAGACCTAAATTTATTTTGGTATGCAAAGTTAATAAAATGAATGTTTGCTAAAAATTTTATCTTTTCAAATGCAGAATTTTAAAAATGTCAAAATCAATAATCTCACTACGAAGCATACTTAATGCAAATAATCTTACCGGGCTGAATTATGAGGACTGGCTAAGAAATCTGAGAATTGTTCTCACTGCTGAAAAGATTTCTTATGTCCTAAATTTAACTATCCCTGAATTTGTTTCGAAAATAGCCTCTGAGAAAGAGATTGCTACTTTCAATAAGTGGTAAGATGATGCATCTGTGGCTCAATGCATCATGCTCGCATCCATGAATAACGAGCTTCAGCGTCAGCACGTAAATATGGATGCTCCTGCTATGCTGCTTCACCTCAAGGAGTTATATGGTGAACAGAGTAGGACTACTAGATATGAGATATCTAAGGAACTCTTCCGATCTCGGATGATCGAGGGCACTACCGTCGAGACTCATGTTGTGAAGGTAATCAATTTGATTGAACGCCTAGGACATCTTGGGTTCGTCATGAATGGGGAGTTGAAGTCAAGACTTGGTCTTGCAGTCACTCCCTGAGACCTTCTCGTAATTGTAGGTTAATTTTCACATGAATAAGCTAGATGTCAGCTTGCCTGAGCTGCTTAATATGCTGAAAACTGCAGAAGGTCACTTCTCATCCAAGAAGTACCATGTCTTGATGGTGGATTTTTCCAATAAAAGAAAGAGGCCCAAGGTGTCTTCTAAAAAGAAGAAATCCAAGAAGGCTAAGGGAAAGGGGAAAGAAAAGGAACAAAAGAAACCTGAACTAGCTAAAGGAATGTGCTTTCATTGCAACGAGCCGGGACATTGGAAGAGGAACTGCAAGAAGTTTCTAGCAGAGAAGAAGCTTGGAGAAGCTTCGACTTCCAATCAAGGTTTGTTTATGATTGAAATTAATTTTTCTGAAAGTCATAATTCTACTTGGGTATTGGATACTGGCTGTCGGTCTCACATATGCAACATTGTGCAGGGACTGGTCAGAAGTACAAAGCTGAACAATGAAGAGGTGATCCTACGAGTGGGGAATGGAGCAAAGGTTGCTGCATTAGCTGTAGGAACTTATTGTTTAGCAATGCCTTCGGGCAAGTCCATTTATCTTAATAACTGTTATTATGTTCTGAATATTATTAAAAACATTATTTCAATTTCTGTATTGGATATGGAAGGTTTTTACGTTATTATAAAGAACAATGGTTGTTCTATTTATAAAGACGATGTTTTATATGGTATTGGAAATTTGCGAAATGGGCTTTATATTCTTGACTTGCAAGAAAATATATTTCAAATTGAACAAACTAAGAAAAGAATAAGAGATGATATTAATTATACCTATATGTGGCACTATAGACTCGGTCATATCAATGAAACAAGATTATCCAAGTTGCATAAGGATGGGCTCCTAGAGCTATCCGATTATGAATCATATCCAACTTGTGAATCTTGTCTCATGGGTAAAATGACTAAATCTCCTTTCAGTGGAAAAGGAGAAAGAGTTACAGAGTTGTTGGCATTGATTCACACAGACGTTTGTGGACTTATAACAACAAGTGCACGGGGTGGGTATTCTTATTTTATTACTTTCACTGATGATCACTCAAGATTTGGATATGTGTATTTAATAAAATACAAATCAGAATCATTTGAAAAGTTCAAAGAGTTCAGAAGTGAAGTAGAGATACAAACGGGCAAGAGTATTATGATACTTCGATCAGATCGAGATGGAGAATACTTAAGCGGTGAGTTTCTCAATTTTCTCAAAGAAAATGGTATAATCTCACAATGGACTCCTCCAGGTACACCATAGTTAAATAGAGTATCTGAAAGGAGAAATCGAACACTGTTGGATATGGTTCGATCCATGATGAGTTTTACCGACCTTCCAATTTCCTTCTGGGGTTATGCCCTAGAAACGGTTGCATACCTACTTAACAAGGTACCTACAAAATCCGCCCCAAAGACTCCATATGAGATGTGGAAAGGGAGGAAAACCAAATCTTAAGCATGTTAAGACTTGGGGTTGTCCAGCTTATGTCAAAAAGTTTGAAAATGATAAGCTACAAACTAAATCCGATAAGTGTAGATTTGTGGGATACCCTAAAGAAATCGTAGGGTATTATTTCTATCATCCAACTAATCAAAAAGTGTTTGTTACGAAACATACTGCCTTCTTGGAGAAAGAGTTTATCCATGAAGGGGTCAGTGAGAGTAAGATATATCTTGAAGAAGTTCAAGAGCCACAAATTACCACGGTTCAAAGTCAGGTACCTAACCAAGTAGAAGAACCTACTGTACCACACCCTGTTCGTAAATCTAAAAAGAGTACCGAAGATACCTGAGAGGTATGAATTCGTTATAGAGGATGACGATGAGGTACACGTCATGAATGATGATGATCCATTGAATTACGAACAGGCTATGAGTAATAAAGACTCGGGAAAATGGCTTGAAGCTACGAAATCTGAAATGGACTCCATGTATGAGAACAAAGTATGGACTTTGGTTTCACCACCTGAAGGCATTAAGCCTATTGGGTGTAAATGGGGTTTTAAGAGAAAGACTGGAGCAGACGGGAAGGTAGAGACCTACAAGGCCCGACTGGTTGCAAAAGGTTTCAAACAAAGACAAGGAGTTGACTATGATGAAACCTTCTCACCAGTAGCCATGCTCAAGGCCATTCGGATTTTGCTTGCGATTGCAGCTTATAACGACTATGAGATCTGGCAGATGGACGTGAAAACTGGCCTTCCTCAATGGAAAACTTGAGGAGGATGTGTATATGACACAGCCAGAGGGATTTATTTCAAAATTTAGAACAAATCAAGTCTGTAAGCTACAACGATCCATTTATGGGTTGAAGCAAGCTTCTCGTAGATGGAACATTCGTTTTGATGAGAAAATCAAAGAGTTTGATTTTATCAAAAATGAGGATGAACCATGTGTATACAAGAAGGTTAGTGGGAGAGCAGTATCATTCCTTGTATTATATGTTGATGATATATTATTGATAGGGAATGACATTCCTATGTTACAATCAATTAAAATCTGGTTATCTAAAAACTTCTCCATGAAGGACTTGGGTGAAGCATCCTATATTTTGGGGATAAAGATCTATAGAGATAGATCTAAAAGGATGCTCGGCTTATCCCAAGGAACGTACATTGATACGATGCTAAAGAGGTTTAGCATGGAAGATTCAAAAGAGGTCTCATGCCGATGAGCCATGGAATACATTTCTCCAAGAAACAGGCCCCAAAGACACCTGAGGAGAGAGACCGTATGAGTAAGATCCCTTATGCTTCTGCAATAGGATCTATCATGTACGGTATGATATGTACTAGACTGGATATTACTCACGCACTTAGTGTAACGAGCAGATACCAGTCAAATCTAGGAGAAGAGCACTGGAAGGCAGTGAAAAATATCCTAAAGTACTTGAGAAGGACTAAAGATATTTTTCTTGTCTACGGTGGCTCTGAATTAAAACTCGAGGGATTCACAGACTCAAGTTTTCAAACAGACCAAGATGGCAGTAAATCTATTTTAGGGTATGTGTTTACCTTGAACGGAGGCGCAGTGAGTTGAAAGAGTTCCAAGCAGCAAACAGTTGCTGATTCAGTGACAGAGGCAGAATATATAGCTGCAAGTGAAGCTGCAAAGGAAGCTGTTTGGATGAAGAAGTTCATAACTGAACTTGGTGTGGTTCCTAGCATTGGAGAAGCAGTTCCCGTATACTGTGACAACACCGGAGCAGTTGCACAGGCTAAGGAACCCAGGTCTCATCAGAAATCCAAACACGTGTTGCGGCGATTTCACTTGATCAGGGAGATCATTGAAAGAGAAGACGTCACCTTGGAGCGTGTGGACTCTCAAGACAACATTGCAGATCCATTTACTAAAGCTCTAACACAACAGTAGTTTGATCGTCACTTAGAGAAGATGGGTATGAGATACCATGGCGATTGGCTTTAGTGCAAGTGGGAGATTGATAGTAGTGTGCATACAAGCCAATCATGTATGATGATAAAGCACATACTTTGTAAATAATTTTATTTATTTAATAAAATATTCATTTAGGGCATTTAATTATCTACATGGTGCTGTTTTTAATAATATGTACATAACCCATAGTTTTAAGCAATGATTTTAGAATCATGATGAGATCATGCTAATGAGATCTAAATTCTTAGAAAGCTTAAAAACTAAAATAGTTCCCAATTGTGGGATTACTAAAATGGGAATTAGTAAATCCGGATAGATTGGCACATATGTTGCTTGCTCATTGGATGAGGATGACTGATCTCATGGTCATTTGTGTGGAGACACCAAAGCAAATATGTAGGTGCTTATTGAAGAATAAGTTCACTGAATGTGACTCGCTATGGAATACCTAATGGAGTTTTACTCGCCTGTCAATAGGAATTCCTAATATGATAGTAGTACAAGTGATCCTTGGACTTGAGATCATCATAGTATCTTGTATGTAACAAATTATATTTTGACTTATTCCTTAAGGCCTTTTAAGGTATATATAGGGTATGCTTGGGTATAATGAGCTCCATATGGAGATAATGTATGATTAATAAAGAATCTACCACCTCTAATAAAAGAGGAGATATGTCCTATTTGATTCGTTAAATGATAATCAGGAATCCTTGGCCAAGATAGAATGAAAATAGAAAGAGGTTTCTAATTTGCATTTTTTGAAGTTGTGCATTTTCTAATCGAAATACATATGATTAAATAAATTAAGGCATGACAGTAAATCCATGTCTTATATTTAATTGAGACATTGTATGGTAGAAGGATTGAATTGTACAGTAACTATTAACTCACAGGTTTTTTATGATTAATGTTAAAATCTATATTATCTGGAAAGTCGTTGATCGCTAGGGAGGCTTATCCCTATTGTAGAATAAATATTATTTATTTAAATATATTATTAGTTTAATTTATTTATTTAAATAAGATTAGAATTGTTCTAATTAATTTATTCACAACCAATTTAATATGAAGAACCTAAAGGGTCACACCATAAAAGGAAGAAGAATTATTTAAGAAAAAAATGGCATGATAGTAATAATGCATTAAGTGTAATTAATTTAATCTATGGTGATAGAATAAATTAAATAGCTTAATGTTTATTATTTAATATTTTAGAAATATTAAATTTAAATTAATAAGAGGAGTTTTATTATTATTATTATTATTATTATTATTATTATTATTATTATTATTTTAATTCTAAAGGAGTTTAGGAATTAATATAATATCAATATTCATCTCTCAATCCTAATAAGATTAGGAAATAAATTAATAAAAATTGTTCAATTAATTAATTAAATAAAAAAAACCTATTCTAATTGGATTAGGAGGATTAACCTAATATCTATATAAGAGAGTCTTATATCATAAATAAGGTACGTGAATTTTTCCAAAGGTTGGGAGTACACATATTCTATAGAGATAGAAACAAGGGTTAAGTCAATAACCCATCTTCCTGAGTTCTTCATCTTCCTTGGTGGATCACCGTTAGAGGCCAAACATTTGGGTGGCTGACATTGATCAAGGAAAGGAGCCACTACAGAGGAATTAAAGGAATCAAAGGAGTAGAACTTGTACTTGAGGAAGCTTAGATCTTCAAAGGTATAATTCCATCCTCTCCTTCTATGTATTGACTGATAATTGATGCACAAGAAAGATCATGGTTAAGGTTTGTAAGAAAATTTTAAAATCTGATTTTTCATCCCTTCCGATGCGTTTATGTAATTTGATTGCATGCTTATATTTTTAGCAAACCCAACACTTCCAACCAACCTCCACCCCACCCCCACCCCACCCTACCCCTACGCCTACCCCACTCCACCCCACCCCACCCCACTCCCCACCCCAAAAAATAATATTTATTAAATATGTATACACCCCACAACATCGCACCCAGCCCACCCCCCGCCCCTGCCCCCACCCCCCACACCCCACCCCCCTCCAAAAAAAATATATTTATTGATTATGTATACACCCCCACCTCGCTCCCCAACCACCCCCCTCCCCCCCAGCTGCCCCCCCACCCCCTCGGTACCTCACCCCCACCAAAAAAATAATATTTATTGATTATGTATACGCCCACCTGGCCCCCCTCCCACCATGCCCCCGTTGCCAAAAAATAATATTTATTGATTATGTATACAGCCCGCCCCCCCCCCCCCCCCCCCCCCCCCCCCCCCCACCTGCCAAAAAAAATATTATTTATTGATTATGTATACACTCCCACGTCCCCGCCCCACCCACCCCCTCCCCCCCCAAAAAATAATATTTACTGATTATATATACACCCCAAAAAATATTATTTACTGATTATTGTAATAAAATTCTCAATAATTTTATTAATTTTAATTAAGGTAATAATTATTAATGTAATTTTTTTTTGAATGTGCCTATAATCACAAAAATAATATTTTTAATACTCAAATTAGTCACATCAATTAAAAATTTTAGTTTCAAACTTGGGTCTAAAAAATTAAAATAAGACTTTTTCTCTTTTAGTATAACAGAAATTAAGATTTTAGTGAAACTATAATTTGAAAAATAGGTCGACCTGGATTCGACCCATAACCATTTAAATCCAAACCACATAACCCATATTAAATATAGGTAATATGGTTTTGGTTCTAAAATCAACCCAAACCTATTTTATGTAACCCAAAACCAACCTAAACCTATTTTTTGTCAGGTCTAACACACACGGATAAAAAGAGAAATTTTGAAAAGATTAAAATGCGGCTTAAGCCGTCTACTGTCCCCAAAAGAGTCGCCACCTGTCGACTTCGGGAGAAATCTTTGCCAGATCTCCCTTTCCCTAATGTGTTTCTACCCTTATTTGTCTTATCTGTTTTATCTTAGGGATTAATTTTAGGAAAATGACAACATGCATAATGTCGACAATTTGAAAGGTTTGATTTTACAGAGTCGCCAGTTGGTATGTTTGAAATAGTTGTACCAACCCAATCGAGTTTTATTTGATTTTGCAAGTAGGCCCAATTACTAGAATCTATCTAAACTTGGCCTTGGAAACCAAGATTCATAGAGTTCGGGGGCTTGATTTAGAGGGGGGAATGTGTTAGGCACCCCACGACTTCCGTGAAACACGGTTACCGCGTCTTTTTAATTTCCCTTTTTATTTGTAGTGTGTGTGTGTGTGTGTGTGTGCACGCGCTTGCAGTAATTGAGCCTACGTGCTTGAATTTGGAAGTAGTGTTGTGTTTCGTTAGACCTATATACGAAGGGTTTGATTTGATGAAAAGTCCAATTTTAGATATGATATGAAGTGATGTTTTGGAAGATGGTTTTTAAACCCTTTCGCTAAAATAGGAATTGAAGCTTTTTGATACTTCCGTTTTATTCTGCTTTCGGCTGATTTTGATTTTATTGTCAGGATGCGAAGAATCCTTGACCAAATAAGATACATATGAGTGTCGGGCTCCTTATGGGCATAAAAGCCATCAAAATGACACGAGCAATACAAACCACAATTTACAATGCTGAGACCTTAAATTCGGATAACCATTTGAAGGTCCCTCTGATTTACATTTACAAAAGGACAGGCAGGCTATATTTACAGTGCAACGATGCCCATCGTGGGAATCAGATCTAAAATTAAGCACGTAGCCGAAGCTTCCCGTGTTCTCTAGATATGGATCTAGGGTCGCGTCATCACTTTAATATTTACAAAACTAGAAAGAAAGCAAGATTTAAATAAATCTTAGCCATTCTAGCTCAACGATTCTGGTTTGACAACTTTTGAACCGGTTGAAAGTTAGAAATGGCTAGATTTAGATGAATCTAGTCCACAAAATTTACATTAGAACATATTCATATCAAATGAACAATTAAAATAGATATTTAATCACATTAAATAAAGAATATATATATATATATACACACTTATATATATATATATATATATATATATATATATATATATATATATATGAAAGCTGTAACGAGCCACGAATTTCCAATCTAGTAGTGACTAAATTGAATGTTAATATATATATATATATAGTTAGTTATATATATAATAAAGCTGAAAAGGCCACGGATTAGCAATCCAGGCCAAACAAGTTAATATATATATATATATATATATAATTATATATATATATATATATATATAAAAGCCATAAAAGCCATAAATTAGCAATCCAGGCTAACAAAGTTAGAATAAATATATATATATATATATATATATATATATATATATATATATATATATATATATATATATATATATATATATATACGAAAGCAGTAAATGCCACGAATTTACAATCCAGGCGTGACTGAATTGAATGTTAGTATATATGCAGTTACTTATATATATATATTAAAGCTAAAAAGGCTACGAATTATCAATCCAGGACAAACAAGTAATTATAAATATATAAATATATATATATATATATATATATATATGAAAGCGATAAAAAGCCACGGATTAGCAATCCAGGCTGCAAAAGCAATTAAAAACATATATATATACTTATATATACATAAAAGTAAGCTAGAAAGGCCACAGACTTGAAATTCAGGTGAAATCAAAAGCTATAAATAAATATATATATATATATATATATATATATATATATACGCTCATATATATATGATAAAGCAGTAAAAAGTTTCTGATCGTAAAAAATCTTACAGTGTGTAGCGCTATAGACTTTAAACCACTTGGAGGGCTTCAAAACTCCATTTCCACCATTTAAAACTTGATATGCTGCTATATATGCGTATGCAAACGTATTGGAAGAATAAAATTGAGGTTTGGAGCACTATAGGTAGGGCTAAGAGTCGAAATGGACGGAGTTTCTTTTTTTTTTTTCTTCTTTTTTTCTTTTCCTTTTTTGCTAAGTGGGGGGTCTTATTTATAGACCAGATGGATGCGGGTCTAGTTACGGCTCCCCGAGTGGGCCTCGGTCCCGTGGGTCCCATTGTCTCGAAGTACGTGCACTCCGACCAACGCGCTGTCTGCTTCAAACATTCATAACTTTTAATCCTGGAGTCCGATTGAGGCATACTATACATTTCTGGAAAGCCCTTTCCAAGAGCTGCACAATGACATGGGATTTGACCTTTTTCGAATTCACGGAAGATGGGTCCATAACAAGATCTTCGAGTCTTCGTAGTCTATCTGTTGAGATGTCTTGTGCTGTTTTCACTCGGAATTGACGTTATGGTACTTCATGACCCTCATGGCATTGATTTGTCTTCATTTTGACTTTATTTGATGTCATGTCGGTAAATGACTATTTTTCTCTTTCGGGGGTTGTCTTCAAGATTGACATGGCTTTTTACAATTTCTCGGGGTTGTCTCTGAGGTTTGATCCCAGCCGACACTATTCTTCCTCAGGGTTGTCTCCAAGGTTGACTTGGTCTCCTAGGCTTGTCTCTGAGGATGATTTGGTCTCTCAAGGTTGTCGACGGGGTTAGCTGTACCACCCGGGGTTGTCGTCGGGGCTTGACTTGATCTCCCGGTGTTGTCATCGGGGCTTGACTTGATCTCCCGGTTTTGTCACCGGGGTTTGAATGTGATCTCCTAGTGTTGTCAGTCGAGGTGAACTTTGATCTCCCGATGTTGTCGCTAGGGGTTTACGGTATCTCCCGGGTTGTCGCCAGGGCTGCTTGATCTCCCGGTGTTGTTGTCGGGGTTGACTTGATGTCCCGATTTTGTTGTCGGGGCTTGACTTGATCTCTCGGGGTTGTCGTAATGGTTGCTTGATGATTTGGACTTCTAGGGTTATCTCTGGAAGGTAAAACACGATTTTGCCCTCCTACAGGGTTAGTAACATGAATGCAAAAATTTGAGAGTCTACAGAATCTGTCGACGTCGGGAAAAATCTTTGCCAGATCTCCCTTTCCCTAATGTGTGTCTACTCTTATTTGTCTTATCTGTTTTATTTGAAGAGTGAATTTTAGGAAAAGGCCAACATGTATAATGTCGACAATTTGAAAGGTTTGATTTGACAGAGTCGCTAGTTGGTATGTTTGAAATGGTTGTACCAACTCAACTGAGTTTTATTTGACTTTGCAAGTTGGTATGTTTGAAATAGTTGTACCAACTCAACAATTGATATGTTTGAAATGGTTGTACCAATTACTGGACTCTGTCTAAACTTGGCCTTAGAAATCGAGATTCATAAAGTTCAGAGGCTTGATTAAGCGGGGGAGAAGGTGTTAGGTACTCCCCAACTTCAGTAAAATATGGTTACCGCATCTTTTTAATTTTGCTATGTTATTTGTAGTGTGTGTGTGTGTGTGTGTGTGTTTGTCCTTGTAGTAATTGAGTCTACGTGCTTGATTTGGAAGAAGTGTTGTGCTTCGTTGCACCTATATACGAAGGGTTTGATTTGATGAAAAAAATCCATTTTTAGGTAAGATATGAAAGTGATGGTTTGAAAGAAGATTTTTAAACCCTTTGGCTAACATAAGAATTGAAGCATTTTGATACTCATATTTTATTTTGCCTTCGGCTGATCTTGATTTTATTGTTAGAATGTGAAGCATCCTCGACCAAAGAATGTATATACAAATGCCGAGCTCCTTATGGACATAAAAGTCATCGAAGTGACCCGAACACTACAAACCACAATTTACTATGTTGAGACCTTAAATGCGGATAACCGTTTTAAGGTCCCTTTGATTTATATTTTACAAAAGGACATGCAGGCTGTATTTACAATGCAAAGTTGTCCATCTTGAGAATCGAATCTAGATCCATGGGATTGATCGTAGATCCCGTGATTCCTAGGCTCACAGAATATTATCAATAAAGCTTGCACAACAAAGATATTAACATAAGAAAACAAATTTAAATATAGACGTCGCAAGACAAAGAATTCATCAGTTAAATCCTTGCATACGCGTAGCTGAAGCTTCTTGTTCCCTCTGAAAATGGATCTAGGGTCGCGTAGTCGCTTTATTATTTACCAATACTAGAAAGAAAGCTAGATTTAAAAAAATCATAGCAATTCTAGCTCAATAGTTCCAGTTTGACAGCTATTGAACCGGTTAAAAGTTAGAAATGGCTAGATTTAGATGAATTTAGTCCATAAAATTTACATTAGAACAGATTCATATCAAACGAATATTTAAAACAAATATTTAATCACATTGAATAATGAATATATATATACATATATATATATATATGAAAGCTGGAAAGAGCCACGGATTTACAATCCAGACGTGACTGAATTGAATGTTAATATATATATATATATATATATATATATAGTTAGTTAGTTAGTTATATATATAATAAAGCTAAAAAGGCCACGGATTAGCAATCCAGGCCAAATAAGTTGGTATAAATATATATATATATATATAAACGATAAAAAGCCATACATTAGCAATTCAGGCTAACGAAATTAGAATATATATATATATAGATATATAGTTATATATATATATATATATGAAAGCTGTAAATACCACGGATTTACAATCAAGTCTTGACTGAATTGAATGTTAGTATATATACAGTTAGTTATATATATATTAAAGCTAAAAAGGCCACGGATTAACAATCCAGGCCAAACATGTTAGTATAAATATAGTTATATATATATATATATGAAAGAGATAAAAAGTCATGGATTAGAAATCCAGGCTGCAAAAGCAATTAAAAACATATATATATATATACATAAAAGTAAGCTAGAAAGGCCACGAATTTGAAATCTAAGCGAAACCAGAAGCTATAAATATATATATGATAAAGCAGCAGAAAGCTACTGATCGTAAAAATTCTTACAATGTGTAGCGCTACGGGCTTTAAACTACTTGGAGGGCTTCAAAACTCCATTTCCACCTGTTAAAACTTAATATGCTACTATATATACGTATGCAAATGTATTAGAAGAATAAAATTGAGGTTTAGAGCACTATACGTAGGGCTAAAGGTCGAAATGGGCAGAGTTTTCTTTTTTTTCTTTTCTTTTCTTTTCTTGTTTGCTAAGTGGGGGGTCTTATTTATAGACCAGATGTCCGCGGGTCTACACGCGGCAGCTGCGAGTCTACTCGCGGTAGCTGCGAGTCTATGTACAACTCCCCGAGTGGGTCCCAGTCCCATGGGTCCTGTTGTCTCTAAGTACGTGCACTCCGACCAATGCGCTGTCTGCTTCGACCTTTCATAACTTTTAATCCGGGAGTCCGATTGTGGCGTGCTATACCTTTCCGAAAAGCTATTTTCGAGAGCTACACAATGACATAAGATTTGACCTTTTCCAAATCCAGAAAGATGGGTCCATGACCAGATCTTCAAGTCTTCGCAGTCCGTTCGTTGAGCTGTCTTGTGCTGTTTTCACTCGGGATTGACGTTATGGTTCTTCATAATGCTCATGGCATTGATTTGGCTTGATTTTGACTTAATTTGATGTCAAGTCAGTAAAATGACCTTTTTTCCCTTCCGGGGGTAGTCTCCAGGATTGACATGGTTTTTGACTTTTTCTCGGGGTTGTCTCCGAGGTTTGATCCCAGCAGACTCTGTTCTTCCTCAGGGTTATCTTCGAGGTCAACTTGGTCTCCCAAGGTTGTCTCTGGGGATGATTTGATGCATCAGGGCTATCTTCGAAGGTTTATTTGGCCTCCCAGGATTGTCACCGGGGTTGTCTTGATCTCCCGATGTTGTCGTCGGGGCTTACGGTATCTCCCGGGGTTATCGTTGGGGCTGCTTGTATTTCTTGGGGTTTTTGTTGGGGCTTGAATTCATCTCACGGTGTTGTTATCAGGGTTGCTGTATCTTCAGGTGTTGTCGCCGGGGCTACTGTACCTCGTAGGGTTGTCGCTGGGGTTTGACTTGATCTCCCGATGTTGTTATCGGGGTTGACTTTGATATCCCGATGTTGTTGCCCAAGTTGGGTTTGATGATTTGGACTTCCAGGGTTGTCTCTGGACGGTAAAAGACGGTTTTATTAGAGAATTAAATACAACAGATTTTATTTATATCCTTATAATTAGTTGTAATCTCCTAAATCTTACAATTAGTTGTAATCCCCTAAATCTTATAATTAGTTGTAATCCCCTAATTCTAGGATAGTTTCATATTTAGGTACTTGGGCAATACTCAATCTTGTGTATATAGATATTCATTCTTAATCAATAGAAAAGTAAAGCCATTCTCTACATGGTATCAAGAGCCTAATTTTCTTGGGCATATTTTTTTAGTCTCCTCAATGACTTCAGATGCGACCTCCTCTTTCAACAATGATCCTATCATCATCCAAAACTGGTAGGATCCTCAGAATCCTCTCCTTACAATTAATCTCTCCAATATCACCAAATTTTCATCCACCAATTATCTCATATGGAGCCTTCAAATTCAATCTCTTCATGAAGGTTATGATCTTCATCACTTTATTAATGGCACTCCTCCTCCATTACCACCCACCGACACTGTCAATCGTGTTGCATCCCCAAATCCGGCATACACAATCTGGAAGCATCAGGATTGTCTCATCTTTAGTGCTCTTCTTGGTGCTATCTCTATTTCCTTGCAACCACTTATTGCCCGCACCACCACTTCCCTTGAAGCATGGTAAACCTTATCTAATACCTACGTTGAACCATCTCGTGGTCATATTAAACAACTTAAGGAACAATTAAAGAGGTGTACCAAGGGCTCAAAATCAATTAGTGAATATATGCATGCGATAAAGACTCGTGCCGATGAACTTGCTCTTCTGGGGAAGCCAGTTGATGACGAAGATCTTATTAATCGGGTTCTTGAAGGACTTAGTGATGAGTACAAATCTGTCATTGATGCAATTAATGCCCGTAACACGTCAATTTCTTTTGCTGAGCTCCATGAGAAACTTCTCAACAAAGAAACATCTCTTCAGACCACTCATCCATCTTATCTACCAGCAACTAGTAAATCCCATAACCTTCCGGAATCGTCCAAATTGGCGTCCACTAGCCATCAATCCACAACAACCGGGTCATACCACTACATTTTCACCTCTTGTTCAACGCCACCCCAAACCTTATTTGGGTCGTTGTCAAGCATGCGGCAATGAAGGACACATTGCCAAACGATGCCCGATGTTTCAACTTGTCACTAATCAACAATCCCTGACACCTCATCCTCAAGGCCCTCAGAGATATCTCCCCCCCCCCCACACCCTGGCAACCACGAGCCAATCATACCGTCCTCGACAACAACACTACTCCTACTTGGCTAATGGATAGTGGAGCATCTCACCACGTTACATCTGACTTGAGCAATCTCTCTCTTCATACCTCGCATAAAGGCTCTGATGATGTCATGATCGACGATGGATCGGACCTTCACATCACCCATACCAGTTCTACCACCATACCTTCTTCCTCTCGCACCTTTACTTTACAAAATATCCTTTGTGTCCCTTCCATGAAAAAGAACTTTCAGGTGAAAGATCTAAACACGGGGGCAATCCTTTTGATGGGTGAACCTAAGGATGGGGTATATGAGTGGCCGCCTTCGTCCCATTCCGTTATCTCTTCACCGTTGCTTGCTTTTTCTAGTGTCAAGGCTACTTCGACTCAGTGGCACTCTAGACTAGGTCATCCATCACTTACTATTATGAAAAATATTGTTTCCAAGTTTTCTTTACCATTGGCTAGTCCTTTATCTTCTTCCACACATTGTAATGCATATTCATGTAATAAAAGTCATAAAATTCCATTTTCATCTTCTACCTTAACTTCATCCCATCTGCTTGAACTTCTCTTTTCTGATGTATGGACCTCTCCTGTTTATTCGGTCGATGGTTTTCAATACTATGTTATTTTTGTTGATCATTATACACGGTATATTTTGTATTATCCACTTAAAAGAAATCTCATGTGTATGATGTCTTTGTGCGCTTCAAGGCATTAATCAAAAACTAATTTAAACACCGTATTGTTACCCTCTGTTCAGATAATGGTGGTGAATATTAAGCCCTTGATAATTTTCTCTCCACCAATGGTATATCCCATCTTACTACACCACCCCATACACCAGAGCACAATGGTCTTTTCGAACAACGTCATTGTCATATTATTGAAATCGGTCTATCTCTTCTCACTCATGCCTCTATGCCTCTAACTTATTGGACTTACGCCTTTGCCACTTCTGTATATCTCATCAACCGTATGCCCACACCCACTTTACATATTTCCTCTCCTTTTGAAAAACTCTTTGAGTCTCAGCCCAACTATACCAAACTTCGGGTGTTCAATTGCTTATGTTATCCGTGGCTTCGTCCTTATTCTCAACATAAACTTGACTCTCGTTCCACTCCTTGTGTTTTTCTTGGTTACTCTACAACACAAAGTGCATATATTTGTCATGATTTATCCAATTCTAAAATGTATATTTCTCATCATGTAAAATTTCTTGAAAACTCTTTCCCTTTTACCAATCACCAATCCCATCTAGCTCGTCCCACCCCAGAGCTCATTTCCAAATGGCTTCCCCCGGTACAAATGCTACCCATTTCAAGTGGCTCACTTAATACGCCTCCTCAAAAGGAGTCCTCGTGTCAACATCAGTCCCAAAATGCCCAATCGATCGACCTCCCCTCCTCCCCAGTTGACCTTTTACCACCAGAACCACACACTTCTGAGAACTTTTCTGCTTCAACCACAACTCAACCCACCCATCAAAATACCCATCCCATAACCATTAGAGGGAAAAATAACATCCACAAACCCCTAACCAAGATGAATCTCACAGTTATCTTTTCTCAATCATCAGACATTGCGCCTCATACTGCTACCCAAGTCCTAAAAGATCCCAAATAGAGACAAGCTATGAATGATGAATTTGATGCTCTTGTTCAGAATGGAACTTGGGAGCTTGTTCCATCTACTTCTTTACAGAATCTTGTTGGATGTAAGTGGGTTTTTCTTATTAAAAGGCTTCTTGATGGTTCTATTAATAGGTACAAAGCCAGATTAGTTGCCAAAGGTTTTCATCAACTGACCTAGAGTGGATTATCATGACACCTTTAGTCCGGTTGTCAAACCCACAACAATACGCCTTGTTCTAAGCCTGGCAATTAGTAGAGATTGGCAGTTGCTACAATTGGATGTTAATAATGCCTTTCTTCAAGGTCATCTTTCTGAGATTATCTATATGGCCCAGCCTCCAGGATTTGTTGATAGAGACAATACAACACATGTGTGCAAATTAAAGAAGGCTATATATGGCCTCAAGTAGGCCCCACGAGCTTGGTACCTTGAACTTCGCCAGTTTCTCATTGAGTCTGGGTTCACAAACTCTCATGCAGACACTTCTCTCATGCAGACACTTCTCTATTTATATCTACTTGTTTATGTGGATGACATTATTATTACAGGTACCAACATCAATATTATTCAATGCTACATTGATTGCCTGGCACAAAGATTTTTCATCAAGGACCTTGGCCCCTTGTCTTATTTTCTTGGCATTGAGGTTCTCACCACTCCATCTGGTCTGTTGCTTACTCAAAGGCGCTACATCACTGATCTT
This sequence comes from Panax stipuleanatus, assembly GCA_020205555.1. Classification (NCBI taxonomy): domain Eukaryota; kingdom Viridiplantae; phylum Streptophyta; class Magnoliopsida; order Apiales; family Araliaceae; genus Panax; species Panax stipuleanatus. Next base: position 112,089,510 of record CM035125.1, on the reverse strand, counting down.
CTTGCTCGGACAAAAATGTCTGGTGCAAAACCTGTTGCTACACCACTTATTACAGATGGAAATCTCACACTTCATTCAGGCACAACTCTGACTGACTGCACCGAATATAGAAAAATTATTGGCAGTCTACATTATCTTTGCCTCACTCGCCCAGACATAGAATATGTTGTTAACAAGCTTTCCCAATTCATGCATCGTCCGACGTCTAAACATTGGAATGCTGCAAAACGACTGCTTCGATATCTATGTAGCACATTGACTCATGGATTATTTCTTCCTAAGGAAAATCCACTTTCTCTTTATGCCTTCTCAGATGCAGATTGGGCTGGCAACAAAGACGATTATATATCTACGAGTGCTTATATTGTCTATCTTGGTCGTCATCCTATTTCTTGGTCATCCAAGAAATAACGTACTGTTGCTCGGTCATCTACAGAAGCTGAGTATTGATCAGTTGCTGCTACTACTTCAGAAATCAATTGGATTTGTTCTCTTCTCACAGAGCTTGGTGTCACTCTCTCTACACCGCCTGTTATCTATTGTGACAATGTTGGTGCTACCTATCTCTGTTCTAATCCAGTCGTTCATTCGCTCATGAAACATATGGCAATTGACTACCACATTATTCAGGATCAAGTTCAATCAGGTGTTCTTCGTGTTAGCCATGTTTCCTCAGCAGATCAACTTGCAGACGCTCTTACCAAACCACTTCCATGAAGCCGTTTTTAAGAATTAAGGGTCAAGATTGGCGTCTCCTCCGGAGCTCCATCTTGAGGGGGCATATTAGAGAATTAAATACAACAAATTTTATTCATATCCTTGTAATTAGTTGTAATCTCCTAAATCTTGCAATTAGTAGTAATCCCCTAAATCTTGTAATTAGTTGTAATCCCCTAATTCTAGGATAGTTTTATATTTAGGTACTTGGGCAATACTCAATCTTGTGTATATATATATTCATTCTTAATCAATAGAAAAGTAAAGCCATTGTTTATATTTCTCTCTATTCTCTACAGGTTTTACCCTTCTGCAGGGTTAGTAATAGGAATACAAAATTTCGTGTTTCTACAGATTCCCCTCTTTATCATGTTTATGCAATGTAATGGAATGAACAAGATAAAGACTACTAGACACTGAAAATATGACACATGCAAATGTAATGCAATGCACTATATGCTATGTCATGCATGATATATGCTCTTGTGGTGTTAGTTGCCATGGGTATGCTATCACTTACTGCTCCCACCATTTCTGCTGGTGATGTTCCTCTTATGATGAGTGACCTTATTGGGGATTCCTGATGCCTATCCTGATGATAGCTTACACCGGTTTACATCATCAGATCCTTCCCAGCGCTACGTTGGGGTTGTTGCCAATGGCTTGGATTGCTGTTCGGTTGGTGTTGATGTTTCTGTCAGGGATAGAATTCTCACTATCTACTCGAACAGTAGTTGACAACGATTTGACCATCATCGAGCCTCCTCGATGCCTACTCAAATGGTAGTTTATAACGGTTGTCTAAACTATTTTGATGCCTACTCAAACGGTAGCTTGCAGAGTTTGACCATCACCAAACCTCCTCGGTGCCTACTCAAATGGTAGTTTACAATGGTCGATTTGATTCCTACTCGAATGGTAGTTTGTAGAGTTTGACCATCACCGAACCTCCTCGGTGCCTACTCGAGCGATAGTTTACAATGGTCGGTTGAATTGATTTGATTCCTACTCGAACGGTAGTTTACAGAGTTTGACTATCACCGAACCTCCTCGGTGCCTACTCGAACGATAGTTTACAACGGTCGATTGAACTAATTTGATTCCTACTCGAACAGTAATTTGGAGAGTTTGACCATCACCGAACCTCCTCGGTGCCTACTCGACCGGTAGTTTACAATAATCAGTTGAACTGATTTGATTCCTACTCAAACGGTAGTTTGCAGAGTTTGACCATCATCGAACCTCCTAGGTGCCTACTCGAACGGTAGTTTACAACGGTCGATTGAACTTATTTGACTCCTACTCGAACAGTAGTTTGCAAAGTTTGACCATCACCGAACCTCCTCGGTGCCTACTCGAATGGTAGTTTACAACGGTCGGTTGAACTAATTTGATTCCTACTCGAATGGTAGTTTGCAGAGTTTGACCATCACCGAACCTCCTCGGTGCCTACTCGAACGGCAGTTTACAACAGTCGGTTGAACTGATTTGATTCCTACTCGAACGGTAGTTTGAAGAGTTTAACCATCACCAAACCTCCTCGGTGCCTACTAGAACAGTAGTTTACAACTATCGGGAAACCACCGAACCTTCTCGGTGTCCCAGCTGGGGATTTGTATAAAAGATTCCATCATCGATCCTCTCTGGGGAAAAATTTCTCCACGATTTTCATCATTGGATCTTTCCCGATGCTACATTGGAGTCGTCGCCAACGGTGTACAATGTCAGATCTACCTGATCTCAATGTTTTAATTCTCAATGGTTTTCATCACTGGTTCTTTCCCGATGCTACGCTGGAGTTTTAGCCAACTATTTGCAACGTCAGACAATCTGACCCTTGTTGAATCAATTCTCAACGGCTTTCATCTCTGACTCTTTACCAATGCTACGCTGGAGTTGTCGACAATGGTTTGCAATGTCAGACCTATATGATCTCGATGTGGTGGTATCTTTTTGATAAGTCATACCCTTGGACAAATCTGGATACTTTGACGCATTCAAAATTGACTATTCACAACGTCGAACCTTCTCGATGCTTTGATAGAGGCAAATTTCAGTAATTTTCAACATCGGCATTCCGAATACCACATCAGAGTTTCTACCAATGGCTTACATGAAGTTTTTTTCCTTCGTCAGGAGTTTGACGCTCGAAATCAGGGTTTCAGGCCATTCTACTCAATCGCGTAGCACTTTTTTCCCTGATTTAACTTTTTAGCTTTTGAACTCCGTTTTAATTTTAATGGAACCAAATTGGAGGGGGTGGGACCCACCCTAGGGTGCCGCAGGTCTACCTGCTGCTGTCGCAGGTAAGGTTGCGGCTCCCTATTGGTATAACTTGGCCCCCCACGGCTTTCACAAGTCATTTTCAAGTTTGAACTAAATAGAAAATCCAAAAATTCCTCTTCAGATCTACTGAGTTTGGGTTGCTTTTTTCAAAATCCATCACCGTACAATCGTTCTGCACATCTCTGGTAACGTTTACATCCTTTCCTTTCAAGTTTTAACCGTTAAAATGTTAGATTTCAAATAAAATGCTTCTAAACTCAATATAGTGAATATGCATGCTTATATGACTTGATAAAAAAATTTAGACTTAGTAAATATGTATGTTTTACCATGCTGAATGTTTTAATGTGAAAAAAAATTGATTTCTGAGACAGTCATTTGGCGCCCTTTTTGGCCAGTTTACTCATCCTATTTGAGGGCAAATGAGCCTAAATTTTTAACAAAAAATACATATGGTAATTTAGCTGTCATGGGGAGTTTAATTTTGATGTTTTTTATATGTATGAAATGTTTATGATTTTGGGTAGGTGTGCTACTGAATGGCCACCTAGTCATGCCTATGTTCATGTGGATAGTCCATTTTACAAAGGAAACTTTGGCGAATTTTTTTCAAAGCCTGAGCATTTAATGAACATGCAATTTTAACTCTACTAGAGATGTATGTTAACTAATGCTTGCTTTAGGACTTAGAATATGCATGAAACAATGATTTAATTTTAATATGCCGTAAGTTCAAGGCTTACCTCACCCTTTCTTAGGTGATTTGGAGATTTTGTCCAGGTTATGGATCCAGATAGACCAGGCAGTGCTAGCAGGGTCTCTGCAGGTGTGAAGCGGAGGATAGCTTCTAATGTTCCCTAGCATCATCCAGCTCGGCCACCTCGCCGTTTGACTGAGTCTGTGATTCATTCGATCCAAGCTGAGAGGCCGGATGATGTGGACGATGATGAGGATGTCCGCTTTGTGGATTCTGCTCCAGCTCATGCTCCTCGTAGGGAGCTTCCAGCCATCGTTGTGACTATTCCTGAGCTTTTGGGCGATTGGAGACGACATCCTTCGATTTACCTTCATGCCAATGAAGTGACTGAAATTTTCATTCTAGACTTTTCTTTCTTTTGCCATTGCAAGACAAAGGTTTTATCTGGATTTGCATTTTGATGCAGGTTCCCAGCTTTATGCAGTCCAGGGGGAACTGGTTCAGCGTCCATTCTTTATATCATACTCTGCATTCGGAGTATCAGGCCATCTTCAACACTTAGGGTTTTGAGGCCTTCTTTTCTATTCCTCCCCGTCGTTGCCCTTGGGGTTATCTGCGGGCTTTATCTGAGCTCTAGGTTCCACCAGACCCAGTCTCTCCATCTGTTGGACTGTGTGGTGATGATGACACCGATGGACTGGCAGTTCATCATAGGTTTAGAGTTTATAGGGTAGCCAGTGCCTTTAGTGGCTAACATTTCACCTGCTGCCGTTCGATCCCTTCTGGGTGTTCCTGTGACTGCCACCAAGGGTCAGACTGTCCATTCAGGGCCCGTGAGTGTGGATGCCCATAGCGGGGCTTTGATTGAGCCTCTGGATGATGACCAGAGGGTTAGAGATCGTATTCTTCGGTGACTATTCTTGGTGATCATCAGAGGTGGTTTCATTGCAAACAACTCCTCGACGGTCTCTTTCGCTCTGGTTAACGCTACTCGATAAAAGGAAAGCATCAGGTATTTTGACTAGGGCACCTTCACCTTCGCCTATTTTCTTTGTGGATTGCGCCTACGATCTGAGGGGGTGACAGAGGCTTGGCTGGGTTTTTATCCCTTCCTGCTGGTGAGTAACTTCTCTTTCTCCTTTCAATCTCCCTCATTCGTGTTTATCAATTTTTATCACTGAGGACATTTGATTTTTGCACTTCCAGTTTTGGGCATATGAAAGGCTCCCTTGCCTACACCCGGCTACTACTCTAGGCTTGGAGACATATCCGCGGGGACGGTATTGGCATCATTCCACTTTGACGGAGGTCCCTGTAGCAGAGGGGTTTACCCATTCCCGCTTACAGCTAGATCTATTAATTGCCAACTCTATCACGTGGGTTCCCTACACCCCGGACTATCTGACAGTTGGATTCGAGGATGGATTCTGGACCGAGTTAGAGTTTACATTGGCCACTCGTAGGATTCCCCTTTTGACCGATGGAGGTTGGGAGCTTTATTTGGGAGAGAACGCTATTAGGAGCGTAACGGGGGAGATCCGCATTCCACTCCCTCCTCCTGATTGGCATCATTGGCCCTTAGCAGCCAGTCACAAATATTCCCTTGGTGGTCTTAGATGGCTTTATCCTGTCAGAGGTTCCTCACAATCAGGAGACTTTTCATCGCTGGTGGAGTCCTCGCACTATTAGGACTCAGACTCGTGCCACCCAGTTTATGGCAGACATGGTGCCTGGGTCTGTTATGATGACAGACTAGATAGCTTGCCTCAGAGAGCCTACTCATTTGGAGCAGATTTTAGGTTTGACCTAGCGGTTGCAGCGGGCATAGTTTTTTATCAGGCACCTTGGCAGGGATCCTTCAGAGGCAGATTCGTTTGATCCTTCCAGCTCCGAAGCTGGCCCCTCATAAGGTCAATATTCTGACAGTTATGCAGGTGCCGATGTAACAAACGAGAATTTTGTATATTAGTTTTAAATATTTATTGAATTAAATAAATATTTTAATTAATTTATTTATTAATTTAAATAAATAATTGATGTGATTATGTATGGAGTAATTTAAAAAAATTAATATTAAATATTAAATTGACGTGTAAGCAATTTTATGGTGTAGTTGTAATTTAATTGAGATAATTAAATTAGATGAATATTATGTGGTAATTGTTACATGAGATTATGATTAGTGAGTAATTATAATTCTGTAGCAATTTAGCATTATGTGGCAATTTTAATTAATTAATTAATGTTAGCTTGTATTTAATTAAATTAGAATGTTAGAATTTAATTAAATAAAGTTTGACATTGGAAACTATGTGTTAAAGTATTTATTAAAATAAAATAAAATGATTTTAAATTAGTTTTGCCAAACAAGGCCCTTACATCTGTTTTAATCCTGTTTTACCAAATAGGGCCTTAACTACTAAAAATCTATTTTTGAAAATAAATAGTTTTTGCCAAACAAGCCCTAGTGGCTTTTGTTTTTCAAAAATATATAACTGATGTATTTATTAGGTTGATTAATGTTTATCAGTTATATAAATTATGTAATTATATGTTTAATAAATCAGTTATATTATATCAGTTAGTGTATTATACGTTAAGTTAGAAAATAAGAACAACAGAGAAAGAGAGCAGAGAGCAGAGAAAGAAAGAGGAAGAAGAAAGCATAGAGAAATCAAAAGCAAGATAATCATCATCATCACCATATTCATCTTCTTTTTCTAGAAACAAAGGTATAACCTAATTTTAATTATGTTCTTCCATTGTGTTTATGAAAAATATATTTTTAGAACTTCTCTGTAAAAATAGTGTTTCATGAAATTTATGTGACTATGAAGTATACATGTTGTATTGTATATACTTACTATTATATATGTGATGTATGATAATTTAAGTGGTTAAATTCATGTAAATATGATAAACATGAAGAAATCATGTTCATAGCAATTTACAGTGAACTTATTTTGAAAAATAGTCTTAATTATCAAAATTTGTGTTTGATTATGCTATGTTGTATAAATTAAGTTTAGATTGTAATAATATGTTAAGAAACAAAATTAACATGCTTTGAATTGTGTGATTTGGTTTAAAAATAAAGTCATAGTGTTCATTTTCTTCAAGAACGCTTAACAATGGTTTTTTCTTCAAAATCATGAAATTAAGTGTTTTGATTATGTGTTGTGGTGTTTGTGTATATTAAAAACATGTTAGAAGATTAATATTATGTTTTTATAAAGTTTCATAGGCATTGTGTTAGTTAAAATTAGAATTTGGTGCGAAGAAATAAGCTAAATTGGCTTTTTCTCTGCATAATTCGCGAACCAGGTTTTCCACCAGCAAGGGGACCCACCCCAGCGAACTTTTTGCCTTGTAAAATCTGCCCCAGCAGACTTTCCTGCTATCCAGAAAGTTGTGTTGTGTGTTTTAAGTCCTAACTTTATGAAAAATTGAATGTAATGAATTTGATGACATGTTAAGTATATAGAACAATAATATAACATATTGTTGACATATATGAGACAATTTGAAGTCTCATATTAACATGTTATGTGTGAACTGAGATATTGTTATAATAGAGTATGATTATGATGGTTTAAAATGTTATACACGTGTGATATGCATGTTGTGAGTTTAGACTCACGTTATGTGGTTAGTTAGCGAGTTAAGTTTACAAACCACGTTGTTAAGTTGAACTTAAGTAAGAAGTTCAACGGTTAAACATAGTGGTTATAAAACTAATCGATATTGTAAACGTAATGTAATATCACTATAAGAAACAGGCCAATCAGCGACCAATATTATCTGCGACCACCGAATTTCGTCACTAATATCAGATTTAGCAACCGCTACTAGCGACGGCTATCCAAAATAGTCGCTATTTGTTACTAGCGACCACCTTGCGGTCGCTAACCAGTCGCCGAGTTGAGTTTACCGCCTTAAATTTTGGTGCCTGAGTTGGCGGGGGAAATTAATTCAAGTCTGCGACCGCATCCAGTTGCAGATAGTGGTCGTAGAACGGTTTGACTTCCTCAGAAGCTCGACCGTCTGTCAATGAAAAACCAGCGACCGCGAGCGGTCGGCTAAGGCGATCGCTGATTCTTCTTAAATAGATCATCTCGCTGCAGAAGACGTGAACAGAAACAGAAGAGAAAGAGGGAGGGAGGAAAGAAAGAAGAAGGCGAAGCCGCCGCACGCCCGCCCGCCTCCGCCTCCTGCTGTAACGACCATGAATTTTAAACTCCTTATTTATTAAATATGTGATTTAATTTTAACGAGTAAGTTTTGTGAGTTTATTTAAACCTTATGTGGTGGTGAGAAATTATGAAATGATTAAAGGAAGTCACTAATGAGTTATTTAAATTAGTCGACTGACCTTAAGGATTTAATATCAGAGAATTGATGAGATTATTAATAATTAAATATTCAACTTATTTGAATATAGTGGCATGAATTGAACATAGTGATTAATTTCAATATTGAGTAATTAATCGATAACGTATGAAATTATTATTGTTGGAAATAATATATTAATGAACAAAGAAGCAATGAATATAATATGTAATTATGTTTACTTGATTTACTGTTATACACAAGCATGCAATACTAAACCTCTACTATATGGTAGCTATCTATATTATACATAATGCAATATGACATATTAATGTGGTGAATATTGCATATATGGACTATATAGTAAGATGAGATAAATTGAAGGTATGTGACACTATGTGGACATTCATGTATACCCTATTGTCATATAATAAGATCAAGTATTAATTTATAATGATTTTATTGAGTTATTATAATGATTATAATAATGAGTAATAATAATACCCAATTGCTTTACATTCGGTATTAATGAAAATGTGCATGGATTATATGTTGTGTACCTATTCATTATTAATTGCTATATGAGATAACATAGCATCACTCATTTAAATGTATATGGAGTAAATACATATAACTTAAGTATATACTATGTGTATATATAAAGTATACAACTTAGTGTATTAGCAAATGCTGAGTTACATTGTTCCTAAATAAGAGTCCATTTCCTCTTCACTTCTCCCACACGTGAACAAATAATAAGCTAACTACACTCTACATTCATATCAAAATCAACAAATCTAGCTAATAAGTGGATGAGGAGTGGGATTCATGATTGAGTTTACCAACTCTCACCTACCATTTCTTATCCATTGTACATTCTTGCAATCCTTTGATTAATTTTGAAGGAGAATTGCATTGACTGGTTATTGAATTGTCTATATAATGAGCTTCCTCGTTCTCATTTACACTTGCTGAGATTTTCATGTAAGTGTAGAGTTGATAGTGAGTGAGATATCAGTGAAGGAGATTTGTTAATTCAAGCAAACCAATTACAGAGGTATATCATGTTCTTCATTTTCTGATAAATTTCTAAATCCTTGATTCTTGAGTTAAGCAAGTATTAGTAGATAATTTATTCGATGTATGTTTGCTGAGTATTATATAAGTTGCTATGCATATTAGCTCTTTAATGTAGCATGTCTAGAAAGGAATTCGTATAAAATTTCTGAGATGGGTTGCTAGTTCTGCCGAAGCAGTTCAGGTTCTATCTTTGGCCAGACACCGGCACAGCTGCGCTGGGTTTAAGCTTGATAGCTGCGCAGGTTCCTGTAAACTGTTTCTGCTTCTATTAAACTGCTGTGATATACTAACATGTGATGTACCATTGAAACAAGCTTGTGAACATGATTTAAATGTAGATATTAGTACAATGACATGATATAAGTATATATTCGTTGATGCTATAGGTATATGCCATGACCATATGTTTTAAAAAGGGAAACTTGTAATTTCAAAAGTAAACCTTGTCTTGGACGTATCACGTGAACAATCTAATTTTGTAAACACAATAGTGTGGTTTATATTGTCATGAAATACGAGTCTAAAGTGTGTTCACACACTAGCATACATGATTGCAAGATTCGGACGATTTCAAAATGAGAAACTTAAGACTTTTGAAAACAAACTTGACCAAGACTTAATGTCTTTTAGATTCTGACCATTTGAGAACGTATATGTGGTTTATATAAGAGTTCTAAGATATACGAGTTATGAGCACAAGGCACTTAACATGTATTATGATACCTTGTTGACTTAGTGTGACTTTCAATGAGAAAACTTAGAATGTGAAAGCTAACGACATTGATTACCATATGGATTACGTATTGATTATACAAGCATGTACATTAAAGTTCGTTATACCTATAAGCATATTAACATGGACCTCGTTTGGTTAAAGCATGGATTTCACATATGCATGTATTCATAGGAAATTAATTTCTAAGGCATGAAATAGATGGATTAAAGTATACATGTATAGTGTACGCATGAGCATGCATGTTATGTATTGTTTAGCCTTGTTATGTGATAACATGACCTTAGTAACCGATCTTGAAGCATGAACATGTATTAGTTAAAGTATGTGAATTAACGGCATGAAAACATGACTTCGAATTGAATATAGAAAGAGCATGCTAGTTTCGAATGAGAAATTTTAACTTGATAAGCATGTGTATTGGTTTAATGTCAGTAGTTGCAAGCTAGAGTTACGCCGGGACACTTTCAGGCCCGAATAATTTGCTTAAGTCTGATTTTCACAGTTACCATATTATGATGCTATAAATGGTATGTTTGATATTGAACGTGGTCTTATGTGATACAATTAGTTTATAAATGCTAATTGAAAGAACGACTTATTAATGTTAGGTCATTTCGACGCAAGTTAATTAAAGCTAGAACTTAATTGTAGCTGAGCAATCAGGCAAGTTTCTTAACTTCATTTAATTGTTATATTGAATGCAAGTATTCTAAATTCTTGCACTACCTTATTCAATGAATCGTGTAAGCGAGTTTCTTAACTTCACTTGATTTGAATGCAAGTTCTCTTACACTCTTTATTGTGCAAGTTCCTATCCTTCTCATATTGTATTGAGCAGGTTATTACCGTATTGACAGTTAATTATTTAAAGCTTGAACTTTATTTCCAAGCATGCTATTAGGTGGTTTAATTACTTTACAATTATTCCACATCGATATTATTGTTATTCGCACTTGGTGCACTTGAGTTCGTACAGTCTTGGACTTGTACATCATTTAAAGTTCTATAATTCTTGAACTATGTCAGATAGAGTCTGAACCCTTGTTCGGTCAGACAGGTATATGAAATTTTATAAAAGCTATCCAAACCAATTGATGGTAAGGATTCTTAGACTGAAAGAACACCCTTAAATTATAAGGGAGTAGCAGGTATCTAATATAAGATACAAACAGCAGAGTTGAATGTTATGCATATACATGGTGTACGCGAGGCTGATCCCCTCAAGTACTATTCTGTAGCCAGTAACCAAAGGGTCAATCAGCTATTGATTTCGTTGGAGTTTTATAGTTTGAAGTCTATTTGACTATCAGTTATTCTAAAAGCAATCATTATTCTTGCTTTCGATATTTATATTGTGAAATTCATTGTCAGATATTTTCTATTCATCATGATATATCCTTCATTGTTGTATTTAAACTTGCTTAGCAAACTTATTGCTCATTCTTGCTATATCATGACTTATATTGTAGTTAAGCCCGAGACTTCAGGGAAGGACAAGGGTAAAGGGAAGATGTGGGATTAGTTTGCAAGGAGCAGACTTTATCTTTATGTTTAATTAAATTACTGTTATGTAATATGAACCCTAATGACTATTCTAGGGTATGTTTGTATTTAAGGTTATCGAATCTTGGGACTAGTAACACTTTTTGAATGAACGACGTACGTTTATTATATTCCGTACTTTGGTTATCGTATGTTGTTTAGAGGTGGATGTTTAGTATTGTTTTGTGACGACCGGACCGGGGTCAGAGGACCCGGATTCGGGGGTGTCACGCCTGCCGTATGCTGGCTGCCGTCTGCCGTCGTCGTCCGTTGTCGCCGACAACCCCATCTAGGTATCATTTCTCTCTCTTTTCTTTACTTTAATTAGTTTATATATATATATATATATATATTTGAAATTATATATATATATATATATATATATATATTATGTGTTTATATATGTTTTATTTGCCTATTTAGTTTGAATATGGGTTAGAGTTTTATATATGTGATATTTAGTTTCAATTTGGCTTTAATTTATGCAATTTGAGTGCATGCATGTTCATAATATAATATTTTGAGTGCATGAGAGTTCATAATATGATATTGAGGCTTATGTTAGTTTATTATTATATAATATTAATTACTAAAATATATAAATTAAATATTAATCTACATTAAATTAAATATAATAACATATAAATATAATAAAATAACAGAAATTAATACAAACTAAGTTTAATACAAAATAAATTAAATGAAATATAATAACATATATTACTTAATTAGTTAATATATAACATATATTACTTAATTAATTAATATAATAACATATATTACTTAATTAGTTAATATATAACATATATTACTTAATTAGTTAATATAATAACATATATTACTTAATTAGTTAATATAATAACATATATTACTTAATTAGTTAATATATATAACATATATTACTTAATTAGTTAATATAATAACATATATTTCTTATCTAGTTAATATATAACATATATTACTTAATTAGTTAATATAATAACATATATTACTTAGTTAATATCTACTAAAATCTACTAAGTAGCATTTACTTAGTTTTCACTCCTAAATTTATAACTATTTAGTTTGAATTAGTATTAATATTACTTAGTTAATATTACTTATATTCCCAATATTAATTTACTTAGTTAATATTACTTATTATATACCCAATATACAAATTAAAATAAATTAATTAGTATGGGTCCAGTCCATGAAACAAACAGCTTTTAACCACTCCGAATTCCTCAAATGGGTAGTTCTCACAGAAAAATAGGTGAGACGTTCTGTTCAACAACTTAATGGCCCTCTTTCGGGATGTTGTCATCTGTTATGATGGAACATTTCGGAATGTCTACATTAATTCTATTAATTATTATTCGAGTATAGGGCACAAACAAGAACTACACAACCCTATTTTTTTGGCTGCCGAGGAAGTTGTTGGAGTATTAGCTGCAACTGCTATGTCGAATCCTGCATACAAGAAAGTTCTTGACTCTAATCCTAGTAATCATTACTCATGGGCGATGATGAAGGTACGTATTTATGTTACATTATATATAATTTGAAGTTTCAATCTAATTGTGACAGATTATATTTCATTAAGGGCACACTTTCATCTTTCTCCCTTATTGTTGTATATATTTCGGAGATACAGCTTTGTGGAGTCAGATTCAAGACTAATTAAGTTAATTGATTGCAGATTCATATGATATAAACTTTCATGATGATAGAGATTGTGAGAGAAAGTATTTTCCAAGAAAATGCTGATATTTGGTTACAAAACATTCAAAATATTAAGTAAATCTTAATGATGCTGCAGTTGAGTTATTGATAGAGTATGCTCTCTCTTTTATTTATTTTAATTAAATCATTGTCATTCTTTTTTTGTATTACATCGATCGTTGTCATTTGAGTATATAAACATATATATATATATATATATATATATTTCTGTATTTTATATACACATCTTGATGATATTATATTTTCAAAAAGATTGCGATTTCTTATCATTCACTATATATAGATTCAAGACTAGCACGATAAATTTTCCCCCCTATACTCCTTGAAAAGTGTAAAAGTTGGTTTGTCCCACCTCTCCATAAAATCGGGAAACATCCTCGGTTTTAAAGCCCTAGGCCTTTTAGTTGTTACTATTTTTTTTGCAAAATCAACTGCCATAGAGTGAAGGGTTGTCAAGTGAGACATTTTTTACTCATAGTCTTATCTGACTCAAGGTTTGCATATAATATGAGAGACTCCTTGAGAGTTGCATGAAATTCAACAGTTCCTATTAACTGGTTCAATTAATTCAACTGTACTTCCTGTTGAACTCTTGAACAAAGTGGTTCATTAACGGTTCGGGAGTGAATTAACACTTTGTTCGATAATTAACCACTTTGTTTTAGGAATTCGAGAGGAAGTACAGTATGGTGAAATACTTAATGAAAATTGTTGAATTTCCTGCAGCTCTTCCTTTGTCTCTCATACCTTGAGTCAAATAAGACTACGAGTAAAAAATATCGAATTTGACAACCTTCCACTCTATGGAAGTTGATCTTGTAAAAACAAGAGTAAAGCTGAAAGGCCTAGGACTATAAAACCGAGGATGTTTCCCGATTTCATGGAGAGGTGGACCACAACTAGCTTACGCTTCTCTAGGAGTACTGGGGACAAACTTTATCGACGTACGATGACGACAGACGACTATATATATCAAGATTGTAATATACTTCTTACACTTGGCATGGATATCGATGATAACATCGAGGTAATTTTGTCATAAATTTAGCTTTATGCATGCATGTTTAGTTAATTATGGAATTCTTCTATTGTATCTTTTTTTCAGGAAGCTGTTTCTCTTTGCAGGAGGTCCATAAATATGACTGGTAAGAGTTTCTAATCGTTTGCTTGTTGAGTTCATCGTTGTCAAAGGCAAATGTCCATAATTATAGTTTTAGATTCAATATATATAGTTTATATAAATTTTAGTCGCTCGAGCGATTTGTTTATTGTGTTGGTTAATTTATGGACGTGGATCGATTAATTTAAATAGTTTTGGTGATTTATATATACTATTGTGTGTTGATAAGATATAAAACAGGTACAAACAGGTATAATTGTTTTGAGAAATCCACAAAACATGCAAAAAAAAATTATTTTATTAATCAACGACCGCATCCAGTCGCAGATATATATCTGCGACCGGGGTGACTTAACTGTATCAATGATCTGTAGTGGTCGCTAATGGTGGTCGCGGACACGTGGGCCACGTCAACAACGAGACGTGACTCAGCTTAGCGACGATGTCGGTCGCTATATGTAAGTCGCTGATATGTCGGTCGCTAAAAGTGGTCTTTGACATGCAGTCAGCGACCAGATAATATGCTACCACTATCTGCGACCGTATACGGTCGTAGAAAGCCATCTGCGATCGGTGACGGTCGCAGCTGGGCGGTCACTAATAAGCCTTTTTCTTGTAGTGTATGTAGGATAATTGTGGAACGTGATTGTAAATTATAGCTTGTGCACGAGGCAAGATTTCATTCCCTAACTCGATTACGATTATACAAGTTGTTCTATCCTTTCTTGTTATAATTATGCAAGTTATTTTACTCTCTAAATTCCATATTGAGCAAACATACTATTGAAGTTCGTTATTGAAATAATGAGACCTTGACTTAATTGTTCAAGTATGGTCTATTGAATCTTTCAAATGCTTTAAGTTTAATTCTAAAGCATTACTATTGATTATGTGTCTATTGTTATGATTCATAGTATTTGTCGAATTCTTAATTATTGTAAGTTGATTCAACTACTCCTTAGTTGATGATAGTTGAACTCCAAATTACCATGTAGCTTATCCAAACCAAACTTTCATTGGTGCGGACTTGTTATAAAATACTGAGATGAACAACCCTATTTAATAGGGGAATATCATACGAAAGCGTTAAGATGTTAGTGCACAATACATGGTACGAAGGGCTGATCCCCCTAAGTACGAGTTAAGAGTCCATATAGTCTAACGACTGTTAAAGGTTTTAAATAGAAATGTTTATAACCTAGGACTAGTTCAAGGTCTTATGACCCTTAGATGAATTCTAAATCTTATTCTTCATTATCGATGAATGAAATATTATCTATTCAGTTGAAGCTATTCAATACTATGCCATCACTATTGTTTGCTATTTCAAGTGAGCTTTTGGTTGCTCACTCTTGCATTATATAACCCATGCAACTAGAGTTGATAAAGTTGACGAACCGTCAACTAGCAAAGGCAAGGGCAAGATGAACAAGTGAAGACTTGTTTATATATTTGATTACAAATTGTAATAAGACTTAATTTTATTATGTGATGTTTTATTTCTGCATTGACGATGTTAAGGTTATATAACCCTGAGAATATTTTTTAATAAGTTGTAATCCTTTTATAAGGAATATTTTTTTATTTGTTTATAAAGGTTGTAATTTATTTTACATTCCATATTTATGGGCAGTAGTTATGTTTTGTTTCGATAGTGAGCACCAAATCACGTGGAATTGAAGTACCCGGATTTGGGGGTGTCACAGGATGGTATCAAAGCAGTGCTTAGGTTATGAACCTTAGGTGGGGAAACCTTAGGTAGTAGCCTTATAGGAGATCAAAAAGATAGTGATGATAGCTAAAGATAATAAACTACCTTACGTGCTATGTGTTTACGTTTATGTACGCGAAGAGTTTCGATCGATGACACATAATAATTAAACTTTAAAATTTGTCGTCAAGATAACGAATGTTGGAGAGTCCAGTTAGGCTAGGGAGGAGTTACCCCAGATGCCTAGGGATGAGGAGCCCCGAAACATCAACATTTTCTGGGAGTAGTTGGTTCAGAGAGAGCCACCTCCATTGATCATCGTAGTTGGTCAGGAGCATGAGATAGTCTTTGACCAAGATGACGAGGATGAGTCAGAGGAGGAGGAGGAGGATCCTGAAGAGGAATTTCCACCAAACTCTACTAGCGCTGTGATGTACGAGGAGGTCTACGACCGTAACATTGAGCTACATGGTCGAGTCGGAGAACTAGAGGAACTGGTAGACAAGAGTTGGACTACCATACAACAGAGAGAGGAGATGATTTAGGAACTGGACGATGAGCTTGGAAACACGAAGTGGGATCTAGTGCACGCGAAGAGTGAAAGGGATGATGCACTGGCAGAGCAAGCAAAACTGAAGAACAACATCAAAGAAGAGTCAGTGAAGCGTGCCATAGCAGAGGATACGTGCTTGAGGGCTACTCTACGTGCAGATTGAGTTGAAGACGAGGTTCAAGTGAAGAAGGCCAAGCTGAGGGAGACGGAATACGCTTTTCATTCGGCAATAGATAGGGCCCAGGATCGTGTCTTTTATTACCCAGCTCAGTTTAAGGATTTGTCGTGGTTTATAGGTGGATCACAGAACAGTGTTTCGGGTAATGGAAGAAAAACATGAAGAGGCTATGCGACATCTTAACATGCCTAGATAGTAGAGTATATACTATGTGTTTCCTTATTTAATAAATAAATGTAAATCCCAAAAATTGAGATAATAATGGGATAAGATAATGATGTAATCCTGCAACTAGTTCAGTTCACGAAAGATGATGTAAATAGTAGAGATGCTATCTATTCTATGTTTTAAAACTATGAATAAATAAATAACAAATTTTATTGACGTGCTATGTGCTCAAGTGTGAATTGATTTATTTTAAATGTTTAAGTTGAACATGAATATTTAAGAGATAAGTAAGGGATCTAATAAGAGTATGTCTTAACAAAAAGATGCCTCCTAGAAGAAGACCTACACGTCAACACCCAGAGGGTTAGACTAATAACAACAATAAGGACAATGACAGGATGAACGCCAATTCAGTTCAACAATTGGTGAACCTACTGAAGGGAGCGCTTGTGAATCAGCTGTGAGTTCAAAACACGACTGTTCAAGGAGTTCAAAGCAGTAGGACCGCCAGAATTCCAGGGATCAGTGAACCCGATAAAGGCCCGGACGTGGGTGATGGAAATGGAGAAGGTCTTCGATGTGCCCAGAGTTAGAGATGACCAGAAGACGGCTTTTGTGACATTCATGCTGAAGTTGAAAGCTAGCTTCTGGTGGCAGGCCAACAAGACTAGAGAAGGAGAGGGTGTTATAGTGTGGGATCGATTCAAAGAGATGTTCTTTGAAATGTATTTCCCCATAAGCTCGCAGAACCAGATAAAGGTTCAGTTCCTAGAGCTGAAGCAGGGAATAATGACGGTGCCGGAGTACGCACTGAAGTTCAACGAGCTGGCCAGGTTTGCAACGTACCAGGTCAGTACCGACGAGAGGAAGGAGACAAGGTTCGAGCAGGGATGAAAGCCCTGGCTGAACACGTTTGCAGCTATGTTGGAAAAGGCAATCATCACAGAAGGTGGGCGCGATGCCTTGACCAAGTACAATCAAGACCTGAAGAAGAAGAAGAAGAATGAGATAGAAAATAAGACTGGTGGTAGCAGTGCTAACAACCAGAAAAGGAAGTGAAACGATAATTCATCTGCTGGGAGTCAACAGGGAAGCCAGCAGAAGAGAAGGATTGAAGCATGTGCTACATCCGGGAAGAATCACACTGGAGTCATGTGTCTGAAGGGGAAGCGAGTATGCTTCAACTGTGGTCAGGAAGGTCACATTGCACCAAATTGTCCTAACCCGAAGAAGGGAGCTTGCTACATATATGGATCAAAGGATC
This sequence comes from Panax stipuleanatus, assembly GCA_020205555.1. Lineage (NCBI taxonomy): Eukaryota > Viridiplantae > Streptophyta > Magnoliopsida > Apiales > Araliaceae > Panax > Panax stipuleanatus. The sequence continues at coordinate 112,071,404 of CM035125.1, read as the reverse complement.
ACATGGCCCAAAGTTGCCCAAGGAAGCCAGCAGGAGGGTCAACAAGAAATGGAGGAAATGGCAGCGGCAACATTTTGGCTATCACTAGACCACCACCGACGAGCCGACCCACTGCCAGAACATTCAACATGACGGTGCAGGATGCTGTGCAGTCAAAGGATGTGGTGTCAGGTATTATTTTGGCCAATAGTATTAATGCATATGTATTATTTAATTTGGGTGCTACTTGTTCATTCATATCTGATGACTTTGCTAAAACCCTAGACTTACCTAAAGAGGAATTAGTTTACCCCTTGAACATAGAGATTGAGAATAGGGAGGTTATTCCTGTTAGGTTTGTATACAAGAACTGTAGGTTGGACATTAAGGGTCAAGAATTGAGGGTAGATTTGATTCTGATTAAACTTGGGGAGTTTGATGTCATACTGGGTATGGATTCGTTGTTCAACCATAGAGCGGTAATTGATTGCCAGAAAAAATTGATAAACCTTACGACTCCATCGAAGGTAGTGTTTTATGGTAGCAAATCGCCTAGACAAGCGAGTTATCTAAAGATTATGCTAGCCAAGAGGTTATTGAAGCAAGGTTGTGTAGGGTATTTAGCCTACATAGTGGATACTCGTAAGGAGAGTCCGAAGATAAAAAAGATATCAGTGGTTAGGGAGTTTGTGGGCGTATTTCAGAATGATTTGCCAGGACTTCCACCATATAGAGAGATAGAGTTCAGTGATCAACTTAGCAATGGGGACTGCTCCGATATCAAAAGCCCCGTACAGAATGGTTCCAGTTGAGATGAAGGAGTTGATGGTTCAACTGCAGGAATTGCTGGAAAAGAAGTATATTCTGGCGAGCGTATCACCGTGGGGAGAGCCGGTATTGTTCCTAAAGAAGAAGGATGGATTGATGCGACTATGCATTGATTATAGGGAGTTGAACAAAGTCACGATTAAGAATAGGTATCCTTTACCTAGGATTGATGACTTGTTCGATCAACTGAAAGGTGCTAGATACTTCTCGAAAATAGATTTGAGAAGTGGATATCATCAGTTGAAGGTAAGAAGAGAGGATATACCGATGACGGCTTTTAGGACTCGGTATGGGCATTACGAGTTTTTGGTGATGTCATTTGGTCTAACGAATGCACCAGCGGCATTTATGGACTTAATGAATATGGTGTTTAAGCCATTCCTAGATATATTCATAGTGGTGTTCATAGATGACATTTTGGTTTATTCCAAAATGGAGGAGGAACACACTGAGCATTTGAGGCTGACATTAGAATCGTTGAGACGGGAGAAGTTGTATGCAAAGTTCTCAAAATGCAAATTTTGGTTAGAACGTGTGCAATTTCTTGGCCACGTGATTGACAAAGATAGGATTTCAATAGATCCGTCGAAGGTTGAAGCTGTAATGAATTGGGATCAACCAAAGACACCGTCAGAGGTGAGGAGTTTCTTGGGATTGGCAGGTTACTACAGAAGATTTATTCAAGACTTTTTAAAATCGCAACTTTGTTGAAAATTTTGACTAAAACAGTTAAGTTTGTTTGGATGGAAAAGTGTGAAGAAAGTTTCCAAGAACTGAAGAAGAGATTGAGTACTGCGCCTGTGTTGTCATTACCTGATAGTACATAAAATTTTGTAGTATACAGTGATGCTTCACATAAGGGATTAGGCTGTGTGTTGATGCAGAACGGTAAAGTCATTGCTTATGCATCACGTCAGCTAAAGAATTATGAGAAAGGGTATCCGACCTATGACTTGGAATTGGCGGCAATAGTGTTTTCTTTGAAGATATGGAGACACTACTTATATGGAGAAAAGTGTGAGATATACACAGATCATAAGAGTCTGAAGTACATCTTTACATAGAAAGATTTGAACATGCGCCAAACGAGATGGTTGGAACTCATCAAGGACTACGATTGCGAGATTCTTTACCATCCGAGTAAAGCTAACGTTGTTGCCGACGCTTTAAGCAGGAAGGGTCGTGAGAAGTTAATGTCGCTAACTGCTCAGGAACAGTTGGTAAACGAGATGGCTAAATTGGAGCTGGAAATTAAGCATCCGAATGAGTCGGATGAGATTTTATTCTAGATAACTACCGGTTCAACTTTGGTGGACAAAGGTAAAAGAAGCCCAACTATATGATTAGGAGTGCGAGAAGATCCGGGAGAGAGTAACCGATGGGGAAGAGATAAACTTCAAGATGGATAATGAAGGACTGTTACGATTCAAAGGAAGAATCTGGGTACCGTCTGTACCAAAAGTCAAAGAGGAGATTTTGGCCGAAGCTCACAGTTCAAGATATTCGATTCACCCTGGAGTAGGAAGATGTACCAGGATCTCAAACAGCATTTTTGGTGGCCGAATATGAAGAGAGACGTTGTCGAATTTGTTGCGAAGTGTTTGACATTTCAGAAAGTTAAAGCAGAACACCAGAGACAAAGTGGATTGCTACAACCACTGGAGATTCCGGAATGGAAGTGGGAGCATATCACGATGGATTTCGTGGTTGCTCTTCCAAAGACTCAAAAGAGTTTTGATGCAGTATGGGTTATAGTGGACCGACTGACGAAGTCGATGCATTTCTTACTGATCAAGATTAAATTCAACTTGGATCAGTTGGCGAAGCTGTACGTTAAGGAAATTATTTCGAGACACGGTGTTCCAGTATCGATTGTGTCCGATAGGGATTCGCATTTCACATCAAATATTTGGAAGCGATTACAAGAATGCTTGGGAACGCAGTTGCAAATGAGTACGGCGTACCATCCTTAGACAAATGTCCAGAGCAAATGAACTATTCAGACTTTAGAAGATATGCTAAAAGCTTGTGTTATGCACTTTAAAGGAAGTTGGGATGATCATCTACCGTTAGTGGAGTTCGCCTATAACAACAGTTACCATGCAAGTATTGGCTTACCGCCTTACGAAGCATTGTACGGCAGGAAATGCAGGACTCCATTGTTCTAGGATGAGGTCGGTGAACGACAGTTGTTGGGACCAAAATTAGTGCAACAAACTGGTGAGATCGTCAAGATAATCAGAACAATATTGGTTGCTACTCAAGACAGACAAAGGAAGTATGTCAATCATCATCGACAGAATCGAGAGTTTGGAGTAGGAAGCTTCATTTTCCTGAAGGTATCTCCCTTGAAGGGGAAGATTCGATTTGGCGAGAAGGGGAAGTTGAGTCCCCGATTCATTGGACCTTTTGAGATACTGTGAAGGGTTGGCGAGGTTGCTTACGAGGTTGCGTTACCTCTAGAGCTAGATAATATACATAACGTCTTTCATATTTCTGTGTTGCGACCTTACAAACACAACTACAAGCATGTGATAGAGCATGAGCCTTTATAGTTTAATAAAGACTTAACTTATGAAGAAGTTCATGTTCAAATAGTTGACAGAAAAGAGCAAATACTTAGAAATAAAGTGATACCTTCTGTTAAGGTAATCTGGATGAACCACATTGTTGAAATAGCTATGTGGGAACTCGAAGATCTAATGATGAAAACTTATCCCCAATTATTTGTTTAAATTTCTTGTATATCGATTCTGGGGACTGAATCTTTTTAAGGGGGAAGAGTGTGACGAATGAGTTTTTTAAGTTATAATTTTTAAGTTGTGATTCTGGGGACAGAATCCTTTTAAGGAGGGAAGATTGACAAATGAGAATTTTGTATATTAGTTTTAAATATTTATTGAATTAAATAAATATTTTAAATAATTTATTTATTGAGTTAAATAAATAATTGATGTGATTATGTATGGAGTAATTTAAATAAATAAATATTTAATATTAAATTGATGTGTAAGTAATTTTGTGGTGTAGTTCTAATTTAATTGAGATAATTAAATTAGATGAATATTATGTGGTAATTATTATATGAGATTGTGATTAGTGAGTAATTATAATTCTGTAGTAATTTAGTATTATGTGATAATTTTAATTAATTAATTAATGTTAGCTTGTATTTAATTAAATTAGAATGTTAGGATTTAATTAAATAAAGTGTGACATTGGAAACTATGTGTTCAATGAGTTATTAAAAAAATAAAAGAGTTTTAAATTAGTTTTGCAAAACAAGGCCCTTACATCTGTTTTAATCATGTTTTACCAAAGATGGCCTTAACTACTCTAAATCTATTTTTGAAAATAAATAATTTTTGCCAAACAAGCCCTAGTGGCTTTTGATTTTCAAAAATATATAACTGATGTATTTATTAGTTTGATTAAATGTTATCATTTATATATATTATGTAATTATATGTATAATATATCAGTTAAATTATATCAGTTAGTGTATTATACGTTAAGTTAGAAAATAAGAAGAATATAGAAAGAGAGAGAGAGCAGAAAAAGAAAAGAGAGAAAAGGAAAAGAAAGAAAGAGGAAAAGAAAGATTAGAGAAATCAAAAGCTAGATAATCATCATCATCACCATATTCATCTTCCTTCTCTAGAAGCAAAGGTATAACCTAACTTTAATTATGTTCTTCCATTGTGCTTATGAAAAATATGTTTTTAGAACTTCTCTATAAAAATAGTGTTTCATGAAATTTATGTGATTATGAAGTATACATGTTGTATTGTATATATATATATATATACTATTATATATGTGATGTATGATAATTTAAGTGGTTAAATTCATGTAAATATGATGAACACGAAGAAATCATGTTCATAGCAATTTACAATGAACTTACTTTAAAAAATAGTCTTTAATTATCAAAATTAATGTTTGATTATGCTATGTTATATAAATTAAGTTTAGATTGTAATAATATGTTAAGGAAAAAAATTAACATGCTTTGAATTGTGTGATTTGGTTTAAAAATAAACTCATAGTGTTAATTTTTCTTCAAGAACGCTTAACAATGGTGTTTACCCTAAAATCATGAAATTAAGTGTTTTAATTATGTGTTGTGGTATTGATGTATATTAAAAACATGTTAGAAGATTAAGATTATGTTTTTATAAAGTTTCATATACATTGTGTTAGTTAAAATCAGAATTTGGTGTGAAGAAATAAGCCAAATTGGCTTTTTCTCTGCACAGTTCGTGAACCAGGTTTTCCACCAGCAAGGGGACCCACCTTAGCGGACTTTTTGCCTTGTAAAATCCGCCCCCAACGGACTTTCCTACTATCAGGAAAGTTGTGTTGTGAATGTGATGACATATTAAGTATATAGAACAATAATATAACATATTGTTGACGTGTATGAGACAATTTGAAGTCTCATATTAACATATTATGTGTGAACTTAGATATTGTTATCATAGGGTATGATTATGATGGTTTAAAATGTTATACATGTGTGATATGTATGTTGTGAGTTTAGACTCACGTTATGTGGTTAGTTAGCGAGTTAAGTTTACAAACCACGTTGTTAAGTTGAACTTAAGTAAAAAGTTCAACGGTTAAACATAGTGGTTATGAAACTAATCGATATTGTAAACATAATGTAATATGTAGGATAATTGTGGAACGTGATTGTAAATTGTGACTTTTACACGAGGCAAGATTTCTTACCCTAACTCGATTACGATTACGCAAGTTGTTCTATCCTTTCTTATTATAATTATGCAAGTTATTTTACTCTCTAAATTCCATATTGAGCAAATATACTATTGAAGTTCGTTATTTAAATAATGAGATCTTGACTTAATTGTTCAAGTAAGGTCTATTGAATCTTTCAAATGCTTTAAGTTTAATTCTAAAGCATTACTATTGATTATGTTGTCTATTACTATGACTCATAGTATTTGTCGAATTCTTAATTATTGTAAGTTGATTCAATTACTCCATAGTTGATGATAGTTGAACTCCAAATTACCTTGTAGCTTATCCAAACCAAACTTTCTTTGACTTGTTATCAAATACTGAGATGAACAACCCTATTTAATAGGGGAATACCATGCGAAAGCGTTAAAATATTTGTGCACAATACTTGGTACGAAGGGATGATCCCCCTAAGTACGAGTTAAGAGTCCATATAGTCTAACAACTGTTAAAGGTTTTAAATAGAAATGTTTATAACCTAGGATATAGTTCAAGGTCTTGTGACCCTCAGATGAATTCTAAATCTTATTCTTGATTATTGATGAATGAAATATTATCTATTCAGTTGAAGCTATTCAATACTATGTCATCATTATTGTTTGTTATTTCAAGTGAGCTTCTGGTTGCTCACTCTTGCATTACATAACCCATGCAGCTAGAGTTGATAAAGTTGATGAACCGTCAACTAGCAAAGGCAAGGGCAAGATGAACAAGAGAAGACTTGTTTATATATTTGATTACGAATTGTAATAAGACTTAATTTTATTATGTGATGTTTTATTTTCGCATTGACGATGTTAAGGTTAGATAACCCTATGAATATTTTTGAATAAGTTGTATTCATTTTATAAGGAATATTTTTTATTTGTTTATAAAGGTTGTAATTTATTTTACATTCCATATTTATGGGCAGTAGTTATGTTTTATTTAGATAGTGAGCACCAAATTCCGTGGAATTGAAGTACCCGAATTTGGGGGTGTCATAACCGATCCTTTTTTTTTATCGATCAGACATTCCTACTGGCAGAGATTTTGTGACTCAAGAGGAGTTGCAGCAGGTTGATAGCCTAGATGCAGATATCATAGACTTCTTTTGATAGATTTCTCGCTATATCTTTTGATAGGCCTCTGTTAGATATTGGGTGGCTGTGCCCCATTTCTTGTTATCTCTTTTGATAGGCCTTTGTTAGTCATTGGGCGGTTTGGCTCCATTTTCCTGTACTTTTTATTTTAAAATTTATTAGCAGACCGAGATGATGCTTTCAGTAGACAGTGTATTTAGAAATGCATGATACTTCCTACTTAGTGCATCCTATTGTCATTTATCATTATCATTTATCATAATACATGCATTATGTCATTGATATGCTTTTAGACAGGTGAGTTTAGCTTTGACCCCTAGATGGTTTCATGATACGGTTCTACAGATGTCTTCATCTACCGTTAGCAGTATTGAGCACAAGCCACCTTCATTGATAGCATCTTCTTTGAGATCCTGGTATAACAGTTTGCCTCCCATAGACAGGGCGACAGTTGATCAGATGCTGGGGCAATCTATAGCCATCTTGGCTTTTCAGGTCCCACTAGGATTTATGGACAGATGTTATTATATTGGATACCTGAGCGCCAGGTTTTTAGATTTGGCATCCATGGGCTGACTCCTATGTTGGAGGAGTATGAGTGTATCACCGGTTTGGCATTGGATCGGCCTTGTGCTAGTATGGCCCTTAGTGATATAAGATGACAGTTCATTACCATAACTGGTTTGAGGCGCAGAGTCGTCACGAATGAGATTACTGCGGGGCATGTGGTGTCCATGGACTTCCTGATTGATCACTTTGGCTTGTTGGATTGCTGCACGCGATATTCAGGAGACTTTATCATCACTACAGATGAGTGGCAGATTACACGCATGGATGTTCTGTGGATGTGCGTCACCGCTTACCTATATATGCCACTGTATATAGGACCACTTGGACATTGGCCTGATTACAGTGGTTCGTGCTCTCAGAAAGGGTTGTACCATCCTACCTATGATATTAGCAGAGACATTGAGGTCGGCTACAATCTATTATACCCATCCTGTGGGGTTTTTAGGGGTAGTGCCGTTTTACAATACGTGTGGTTTATGAAACACTTAAGACCCATCGGCACCTTTAGACATCATGGGTACTACTTTACTCATGAGATAGCTATGTCCTACTCCTTTCAACAGGCAGAGTGTACAGATGTGGCATCGTGATTGGCCTTTTTGACGGTGATCGAACGTCCATTTTTGATATTGCACTGCTCAAGGCTTAGCTCCCCTTACCGCTTCATTACTCATGCAGTTGACATGCATTATCTGCCCCTGGCGGGTTTGAGAGGGGTGACCACATATCATTCACTAGCTGTCATGGGACAATTTGATTAATTTCAGGACATCCACCACTTTAAGGGGGCTTTGGATCAGCGGCTATCAGCTTTGTCTTTGTCATCAGCTAACTTGACCAGGATTTATGATTGTTGGACTCGTCGTGAGAGGGATAATTTTTTAACTAGTCATCTGGATCGTTCTCCAGAGTATTTTGCATGGTTGGAGGCAGACATTGCACTGGCTATGGTTTTTCACTCAACTCCGAGCATTGATTCTAATAAGGAGGAGCCTATGAAGGACCCTGATTCTCCCATCGAGGACGAGTTATTTGCTGGTTTGACAGTAGCTTTGGTCGGGATGGATCCATCTCTTATAAATTTGTTAGCTCGATGACTTTTGAGAAGGATCAGGCTAGAGCGTTGATGTTGACAACCTTTTCTAGCAGGGATGCAGTTTTTATCTATAGGGACGATGCTCGAGCTACTTGGGATGCCGCTTTTGTTAAGATTGAGGAGTCTCTAATTTCTCGGGATGCTACTTTTATTGAGCGGGATGAGGCCCTAGCTACCCAGGATTCTTACATCGCTGATAGTACTGCACTCAGGTCCTATACACACAGCATCATTGCAGATATGAGTGCCTTCATAGATGATTATAGTAGCACTATGCAGATGGTTGTAGATCTTCTAGCTCACATAGAGACCTTAGGATATGAGCTTACAGATGCATCTCCATCTTCTAAGAGGGATGTTATGTTGGACTTGCTATCCCGTTTATTTGCGGGTTTATAGACTAGCTTTCATTTTCCTGCATAGACTAGATCAGCCATTTTTGTCATGTACAGGATACATTGTATATATTAAACAGTATTATATAGCAGGGAAATATATTTTGATTCACTTCCCTTTTAGATATGTATTGTCATTGCTGAGTGATTACCACTTTTTTCATGAATTGCTGTCTTGATGTGTTATGAGCTTTTTCGTGATGGATTGGCATTGAGATATCTGAGAGTACCTCAGCAGCGCCTGTTGATCAGGAAGGCTTGATAATATTTGGGTTTTATATAGGGTTTCGGTGTCTTGGGATTGGTGTTTAATAGGGCCCTATTTTTTTTCTTAAAGGTTAGACTGCACCAGGAATGGTTGCCTACGTACTCCCGGATTGAGGGAGATTAGGTCATTCGTAGTTCAGGCTTGGCCTGAAAGATTTGAGAAGTGTTTATTTGGTGTTTGAGCTTGGTTTGAGGGGTTTTTTATTATTTTTTTGTTTGGTTTGACCGCACCATAAATGGCTGCCTACGTACTCCCAGGTTGAGGGAGATCAAGTCATTCGTAGTACAGGCTTCTAGTGAAAATCTAAATTGATTTAATTAATTTTCCACAAGTCCAGGATGATGTCTTGCAGGTGCTTCAGACATAGTACCTCTTCACGGTGTCTGAATTGATGAGCTGGGGAAATTCTTTCCCATCCACTTCTTGCAATCTGATGGCTCCTCCTGTCAACACTTCTTTGACAATGAAATGGCCTTCCCAATTTGGGCCAAACTTTCCCTTGGCTTCATCTTGATTACAAAGGACTTTCTTCAGTACCAAGTCATTTTCTTTGAATTGTCAGAGTCGAACTTTCTTGTTATATGACCGAGCAATCCTTTGCTGATATAATTGCCCGTGAAATATGGTTGTAGCCCTTCTTTCATCTATTAGGGATAACTGGTGGTATCGCTCTTGCAACCACTAGTCTTCTTCCATCTGAGCGTCTATTAACACCCTCAATGACTCCATTTCTACTTCTATGGGGAGTACTGCTTCCATGTTATAGACTAATGAGTAGGGGGTAGCCCCAGTAGATGTACGCATTGACGTTCTGAATGCTAGTAGAGTCAGAGGCAATAGGTCAGGCCATCCTTTGTGATTGGCAGACATTTTTTGCATGATCTTATTGATATTTTTGTTGTCCGCTTCTATAGCACCATTCATCTTGGGACGATAGATGACGGAATTGAGATGCTTGATTTAAAACTTGTTGCATAATTCTCTCATCATCCGGTTGTTTAACTTCTTGGAATTGTCTGATATGATCACCTCCAGTTGTCCATATCGACAAATTACATTATTTCGGATGAAACCAATGATTACCTCTTTGGTGACTTTGGGAAAAGATGCAGCTTCAACCCATTTGGTGAAGTAATGGATCTTGGTGAAGATTAATCGATGACCATTATTGGCTTTGGGTTCTATTGGCCCAATCACATCCATTCCCCACATGGAGAAGGGCCATGGAGAACTCATGTTGTGCAGTTCGTTCGAAGGAGCGTGGATGGCATTTTCATGGACTTGGCATTGGTAGCATCTCCTGACGTGATCATCACAGTCAGCTTTGAGAGAGATCCTAGTAATGTCATGTTCTCAATATCTTCCTGGTAAGCAAAGGACCGCTCATGTGTTGACCACAGACTCCTCCGTAGACTTCATCCATCAGTATTTGAGCTTGATCCTTATCCAAGCATCTTAAAAGGCCTATTCCAGCATCCCTTTTATAGAGTGCATCTCTTCTCAGATAGAATTTCATAGCCATTTTATGAATCCGCTTCCTTTTAGCTTGACTTGCCCCGGTAGGCGTAGACCCATCTCGAAGATATTCTTTTATATCTTGGTACCAAGGCTGTTTGATAGGAAGTGTTTCATCTAATACTTCTTTAATGTAATTCCCATATGTCGGAGCCTTTTGTCTTGCAATTTGATGTCAGGAATTCCCATCCTATTAGATATGTGTATCAAGGAAGCCAACATTGCCAATGCATTAGCAAAGTCATTCCTACCTCAAGGGATGTGGATGAAGGTTATTTCTTCAAACTCCATGGATATCTTGATAACTTGTCGATGATAGGGCAGCAAATGCAATTCTTTGGTATGGTATGCCCCGGTGGTTTATTTGATAACCAAATCGGAATCCCCAAAGACTAGTAATCGCTTGATACAGATGGATTGGGCTAGTTCAACCCCATTATACAGCCTTTATACTCAGTTGTGTTGTTGGTGTTGACAAACTGCAACTTGATGGCCACAGGATACTGTTCTCCTGTAAACGAGACACAAACTGCCCAGCTCCGGCACCTTCCATGATCACGTCTCCATCAAAATATATTTTCTAATACTTAACTGTATTCTCTTGAGGGATTTGTTGAATTATCATTATCCCATCATCTGGGAAATAAGTTTCCAAGTGTTCAAAATCCCCTAACAGTGCTTCGGCCAGTTGATCTGCAATTCCCTGACCGTTGACAGACTTCTGAGTCACTTAGATAATGTCGAACTGTTGTAGGATCAACTACCATTTGGACAATCGGCAATTCAACATGGGTTTGCTGGATACGTACTTCAATGGATCCATGTGGGATATGAGATAGTTCGTGTGCCCATGCAGATAATGTTGTAATCTCATGGCGGCCCAGGCTAACGCACAGCAGGTCTTTTCAATCAAAGTGTACTTCTGCTCGCCCCTATTGAATCTTTTGCTGAGGTAATAGATAGCTCTCTCCATGCTTGTATCATCCTTCTACCCCAACATACAGCCCATGGCATTGGCATTGACTGACAGGTACATAAATAAGGGAATCTCATCCTTTGGGGGTACCAAGACAGGTGCTTTGATCAACTGCTTCTTGATGGAAAGGAAGGCTTTTTGACAATCTTCATTCCATTTTATGGATGAATTCTTCCTTAGAAGCTTAAAGATAGGTTCACAAGTTGCCGTGAGTTGAGAGACGAATCTGCTTATGAAATTGATTCTCCCTAGAAATCCCGTATTTCTTTTTCTGTTCGGGGCACATGCATCTCGGTGATGGCTTTAATCATGGCGGGATCCAGCTCAATGCATCTGTTGCTTACTAGAAATCCCAATAACTTTCCTGATTTGACACCAAAAGCACATTTGGCCGGATTCAGCTTTAGGTTGTACTTACGCAGCTTGTTCAAAAGCTTTTTGAGAATGCTGATGTGGTCATCCACCTTTCGGGATTTAACGATGATGTCATCCACATAGACCTCTATTTCTTTATGCATCATGTCCTAAAAGAGGGCCATTATGGCTCGCTAATATGTGGCACCAATATTGATAAGGCCAAAAAATAAATGTCTATAATAGAAGGTTCCTCAGGGAGTGATGAAGGTTGTTTTCTCCCTGTCCTCTTCAGCAACCATGATTTGATTGTATTCGACAAAATAGTCCATAAAATAATATATGACATACTGTGTCGTGTTGTCTATCAGTATGCGGATAAAAGTTACTGGGAAGTTATCCTTGAGACAAGCCTTGTTCAAATCCCGGTAATCCACGTATACTCGTACTTTCCCTCCGGGCTTAAGCACGGGAACTATGTTGGATTACCACTCAGGGTAAGTTGATACCATGATGATACTGGCTTTGAATTGCTTGATAATCTCTTCTTTAACTTTCAGACTCCACTCAAGTTTCAATCGCCTAAGCTTTTGCTTGACTGGCTTGAATCCATCTTTAATGGGCAGTCGATGGATGACAATGTCAGTAGAAAAACCAATCGTGTCTTCATATTACCATGCAAATGAAAGTAGTGTGTACAAGACAATCATGCATGATGATAAAGCCTATACTTTGGAGACAATCTTATTTATTATTAATAAAAGTATTCATTTATTAAAGGCATTTAATTATCTACATTGTGCTATTTTTATAATATGTAAATAACCCATAGTTTTAAGCAATACTTTTAGAATCATGATGTTGATTATGCTAATGAGATTTAAATTCTTAGAAAGCTTAAAACTAAAATAGTTCCCAATCGTGGGATTACTAAAAAGGAGATTAGTAAATTGGTACTATATGTTGCTTGCTCATTGGATGAGGATGATTGATCTCATGATCATTTGTGTGGAGACACTAAAGCAAGTATGTAGATGCTTATTGGAGAATAAGTTCACTGAACGTGACTCGCTATGGAATACCTAATGGAGTTTTACTCGCCTGTCAATAGGAATTCCTAATGTGATAGTAGTACAAGTGATCCTTGGACTTGAGATCATCATAGTATCTTGTATGTAATGAATTATATTTTGACTTATTCCTTAAAGTCATTTAGGGTATATAAAAGGGTATGCTTGGGTATAATGAGTTACATATGGAGATAATGAATGATCAATAAAGAATCTACCACCTCTAGTAAAAGAGGAGAAATGTCCTATGTGATTTGGTAAATGACAACCCAGGAATCCTTGGCCAGGGTGGAACTGAAAGTAGAAAGGAGTTTCTAATTTGCATTAAATGGGGTTGTGCATTTTCTAATCGAAATACATATAATTAAATAAAATAAGACTTGACAGTAATTCCATGTCTTATATTTAATTGGGACATTGTATGGTAGAAGGATTGAATTGTACGATAACTATTTACTCACAGGTTCTTTTATGATTAATGTTGAAATCTATATTACCAAGAAAGTTATTGAACGCTAGGGAGGCTTATCCCTATTGTAGAATAAATATTATTTATTTAAATAGATTATTAGTTTAATTTATTTATTTAAATAAGATTAGAATTGTTCTAATTGATTTACTCACAACCGGTTTAATATGGAGAACCTAAAGGGTCACACCATAAAAGGAAGAATAATTATTTAAGAAGGTAATGACATAATCGTAATAATGCATTAAGCGTAATTAATTTAATCTATGGTGATAGAATAAATTAAATAGCTTAATGTTTATTATTTAATATTTTAGAAATATTAAATATAAATTAATAAGATGAGTCTTATTAATATTATTACAATTACTATTATTTTAATTTCTATAGGAGTTTAGTAATTAATTTAATATTAGTACTCTCATTTATTCCTAATAAGATTAGAAGACAAATTAATTAAATAAATGTAATTAATTATTCCCAATGTGGTAGGAAGCCTAAATTAATTAAAGGAGTTTAATTAATTAAATGAAATCCCATGTCTAATAGGATTAGAAGGGTTGACCAATATCTATATAAGATGAGTCTTATAATAGATATCAGTTGATGCAATTCCAATTGTTGAAGAGTACTCCTTTTATATAGAGGATAGAAAACTAAGCCAACCACCCTCCTTCTTGATAATTCCTCTTCTTTGGTGGATCACCTCTAGAGGCCAAACACTTGGGTGCTAACGTTGATCAAAGGAAGGAATCTAACCCGAAAATTCAAGGAGATCACGAAGAACAAGGAGTTGAACTCGTTCCTGTGGAAGCTTCGTTCTACAAGGGTATTATTCCATAACTTCTTATTTATCGTTTTAAATTAATAATTTGCATAAAGGATGATCCGGGTAATGGTTTTGTAGAAAATTTTAAACTCTGGTATACTATGCTTCCGCTAATTTTTGCAATTTGATTGTATCACGATTTCGTACAAACCCAACAGTGGTATCAGAGTCAAACCTCTATATAATTATTAATTCTTTTGATTCCATATATGTATGGGTATGTATTTAGAATAATTTATTGGGCATAATTTTATTATATAAAATTATTTTATGAAGAAAAAAAAAATCAAGTTCGCGAAAAGTATTGTTTTTTTTTTTTGCGTTAGTCGCGAATTTTCAGTATGCTGTGATTGCTTGAAAAACGGAAGTGCCGCCTGGTCAATTAGAAAGGTTTTAAAAAGGGTGACAACGTTTATTCCTTTTCAAAAGTTACCCAGATTCTTAAAAAGGTTAATATGTTAACATATTATATTTATTAAGTATTCTAATAGATTTCAAAAAGGAACCTCCAGTGGGCATTACGCAGAATGTATTATATATATATATATATATATATATATATATAGGGTCCGTCTCTCTAGCGAACCATAGGGAGCGAACTAATGACGAACCGGCTATAGCGACGGTTTTTTTTTGTCGCTATAACATAAAAAACTGACTTTTTATGTTATAGCGACGGAAAAAACCGTCGCTATAGCCGGTTCGTCATTAGTTCGCTCTTTATGGTTCGCTAGAGAGATTGAACCTATATATATATATATATATATATATATATATATATATATATAATATTCTTAATAATTTTAAAATTAAAATAAAGAGTTTATTTTAATCTTGAAATTGGATTTCATACAAATTAAAATTACCCATTAAATGATACTCATATATATATGGAATGGTTTTAATTCATGAGATAAATATTTATTTATTGATATATATGGTGATATGTATAATAATAAATAGGGATTGATTATGGGACTATTGACCAATGTGATTGAATTTTATTTTAATTGAATGCTTGAATGAATGGGTTTTATTAAATGAGGTTTGCGTACCTCATCTTCTCTAATTTTTTCTTGATGTGTAAAATTCTATCTCCATCCTATGTACTTCCCCTTGACTGCTGATCAAGGTTTCTATTTAAATTAAATAGTTTAATGTAATAGAAATAGTTAGAATTATCTTGAAGAAATTGGAGACCAAGGAGCAAGAAGCGCGTGAAGACCCGTTTATATGGAGCACGGGTTTAAATGTAATAGTTACGTTTAAATTTAAATTTTTGCACTCCTAGATTTGATCTTTTGGTTCACTTGGTGGCTCTAGTGAATCAAACTAGAATAAAAGTTCATAATCAATCCGGGTAGAATATAATATTCTATATGTGCATGCTAAATATTATATATATTATATTTTATGCAAACATGCTTTGTATGTTTAATAAAATGACGCGTATTTTATATATATATGTGTGTGTGTGTGTGTGTGTGTGTGTGTGTGTGCATGCGCGCTAAATAAGATGACACAAATAACAACAAACCCCTCAAAGAAATAATATTAAGTCCGAAGCGTTCAAAGATATTTGGAATATCGAACGTCGCCTTCTAGCATGATAAATTAATAGAGTATTAAATATTTAATATAAGCTTGTTGTGCTATCCACAAGGCGAGTATTAAGTATTTAAGATGTTAATTAATCACATTTGATGCTTATCAAGAAAATTGAACGATCTAGTATTGTTGTGCTATCCACAAGGACGAACATTTTTTTTTTTTTGAATTTATGGAAGTGCTAGGCTGGACTTAACTTAAATCATTTTAGTTCGGATGTGCACACACTTGACCATTATGATTTAAGAGAAAAAATAAAAGGAGTTACATGGTGATGTAATTGACAAGAGTTGTCTACCTATTTATTTGTATATCGCTTGTTGTGCTATCCACAAGGTTATATACATTTGAAATGGGATCCTTATTCTCACTAGCAAATCTTTAATTAGATGTTGCCGAACTATACTAGTGAGGGTAATATAGTTTGATAAAAATAGTGGGAGATACCAATTTAAAATAAAGACCTAAATTTATTTTGTTATGCAAAAATTAATAAAAATGAATGTTTGCTAAAATGTTGTCTTTTCACATGCAGAATTTTTAAAATGTCAAAATCACTAATCTCACTACGTAGCATATTTGATGCTAATAAACTAACTGGATCGAATTACATGGACTAGTTAAGGAATTTGAGAAAAGTTCTCACTGCTGAAAAGATTTCTTATGTCCTAAATTCACATGTCCCTATAACTGTTCCAGAAACAGCCTTTGAGGAAGAAATTGTCGCCATTATAAAGTGGCAAGATGATGCATTTATGGCTCAATGCATCATGCTCGCATCTATGAATAACGAGTTTCAGCGTCAGCATAAAAACATGGATGCTTCTATTATGTTGTTTCACCTCAAAGAGTTGTATGGTGAACAAAGTAGGACTGCTAGATATGAGATATATAAGGAGCTCTTCGATCTCGGATGACCAAGGGCAAGGTCAACATAAAGGAACAAAAGAAACCTGATCCAGCTAGCAAAGGAATGTGCTTCCATTGTAACGAGTCGGGTCATTGGAAGAGGAACTGTAAGAAGTTTCTGGTAGAGAAGAAGCTTGGAGAAGTTTTGACTTCCAATCAAGGTTTGTTTATGATTGAAATTAATTTTTTAGAAAGTCAACATTCTACTCGGGTATTGGATACTGGCTGTGGTTCTCACATATGTAATACTGTGAAGGAACTGGTCAGAAGTAGAAAGCTGAACAAGGATGAGTTTGTCCTACGAGTGGAAAATGAAGCAAAGGTTGCTGCATTAGCTGTAGGTACTTATTGTTTAGCACTGTCCACGAGCAAGTCTATTTATTTAAATAATTATTATTTTGTTCCGAATATCATTAGAAACATTATTTTAAATTCTGTATTAGATATGGATGGATTTGAAATTATAATAATGAACAACAATTGTTCAATTTATAAAAATAATATTTTATATGGTATTGGAAATCTGTGAAATGGAATTTATATACTTGACTTGCATGAAAATATACTTCAAATAGAACAAACTAAGAAAAGAAAAAGAGATGATATTAATTATACTTTATGTGGCACTGTAGACTCGGTCATATCAATGAGACGAGATTATCCAAGTTGCATAAGGATGGGCCCTTAGAGCTATATGATTATGAATCATATCCAACTTGTGAATCTTGTCTCATGGGTAAATGACTAAATCTCCTTTTAGTGGAAAAGGAGAAAGAGTTACAGAGTTGTTAGCGTTGGTTCACACAGACGTTTGTGGACCTATGACAGTGATTGCACGGGGTGGGTATTATTATTTTATTACTTTCACAGATGATCACTCAAGATTTGGATATGTGTATTTAATGAAATACAAATCAAAATCATTTGAAAAGTTCAAAGAGTTTAGAAGTGAAGTAGAGGTAACAAACGAAAAAAGTATTAAGACTCTTCGATCAGATTCGAGATGGAGAATACTTAAGCGGTGAGTTTCTCAATTGTCTCAAAGAAAATGGTATAATCTCACAATAGACTCCACCAGTACACCATAGTTAAATGGAGTATCATAAAGGAGAAATCGAACATTTTTGGATATGGTTTGTTCCATGATGAGTTTTACCGATCTTCCAATTTTATTCTGGGGTCATGCCCTAGAAACGGCTCATATCTACTAAATAAGGTCCCCACGAAATTCGTCCCCAAGACTCCATATGAGATGTGGACAGGGAGAAAACCTGGTCTTAAGCATGTTAAGATCTGGGGATGTCTAGCTTATGTGAAAAAATTTCAAAATGATAAGCCAGGGACAAGATCTGATAAGTGCACGTTTGTGGGATATTCTAAAGAAAGTTTGGGATACTATATCTACAATCTTACTGAGCAAAAGGTGTTTGTTGTGAAACACCCTGCCTTCTTGGCAAAGGGGCTAGTAAGAGAAAATAGATCTTGAAGAAATTCAAGAACCACAAACCACTACAGATCAAGTGGATGAACCTGTCCAAGTAGAAACACCTACTGTACAACACTCTATTCATAAATTTGGAAAAGTACCTAAGATACCTAAAAGGTATGGATTTGTCATAGAGGATGACGATGAGGTACATATCATGGATGATGATGATCCATTGAATTATGAACAGACTATGAGTAATAAAGACTCAGAAAAATGGTAAATGACCATAAAATCTAAAATAGATTGTGAAGCTATGCTCAAGTCCATTTGGATTTTATTTGCGATTACAGCTTATTTTTACTTAATCTGGCAAAATGGACGTGGAGATGCCCTTCCTCAAATATACATTATTAGAGGAGAATGTATGTATGATACAGCCAGATGGTTTTTTGTTTCAATGGTTGAAGAAAATCATATATATGAGCTACAACAATCCATTCATGGATTGAAGCAAGATTCTCGTAGATGGAACATTCATTTTGATGAGACAATAAAGAGTTTGATTTTATCAAAAATCAGGATGAGCCATGTGTGTACAAGAAGGTTAGTGTGAGTGTTATTTCATTCATGTATTATATGTTGATGATATATTACTGATAGGGAATGAAATTCCTATGCTAAAATTGATCAAAATAAAGTTGTCTAAACATTCCTCATGAATAATTTGGATAGAACATCCCACATTGAGGATATAAATCTGTATTAATAAATTTAAAAGGATGTTCGGCTTAACCCAAGGAAACGTATATTTATTAGATGCTAAAGGCGTTTAGCATGACAAACTCCAAAAGGTGCCTCATGATGATGAGCCATTAAGTGTATCTCTCTAAAATTGTCCTCAGTAAAAGAGAGAGATTGCATGAGTTACTATCATGTATACAATGAAATATACGAGACTTGATGTTGATCAGTCATATTCTGGAGGAGATCACTGTGAGACAGTGATAAACATCTCAAAGTACTTAACTGACACTAAGAATGTCATCATGACACATGATGGGTTTGAATTAAAATAGAGTGCTAAACAGACTCAAGTTTTCAAACTGACCAAGACGATATCAAATCCACTTTAGGGTAAGTCGTTACCTTAAAAGATGGTGCAGTGAATTGAAAAGGTTCCAAAAAATAAAAGGTTGTTGCTTTAGTGACAAAGACAAAGTATATAACTGTAAGTGAAGCTGCAAGTTGATGTTTCAGATGAAAAGTTCATTACAGAACTAGGAATAGTTCCTAAGTCTCATCTTGAATCTAAACATGTGTTGCGGCACCTTGATTAAAGAAATCATTGAAAGAGGAGCATATAGACTCTCAAGACAACATTGCAGATCCATTTACTAAAGCTTTAACACAACAGCAGTTTGATCGTCACTTAGAGAAGATGGGTATGAGATACCAAGGCGATTGGCTTTAGTGCAAGTGGGAGATTAAAAGTAGTATGCATACAAGCCAATCATGTATGATGATAAAGCATATACTTTGGAGACAATCTTATTTATTTATTAATAAAAAAATTTATTTATTAAAGGCATTTAATTATCTACATGGTGCTATTTTTATAATATGTAAATAACCCATAGTTTTAAGCAATGCTTTTAGAATCATGATGTTGATCATGCTAATAAGATTTAAATTCTTAGAAAGCTTAAAACTAAAATAGTTCCCAATCGTGGGATTACTAAAAAGAAGATTAGTAAATCCGGATAGATTGGTACATATGTTGCTTGCTCATTGGATGAGGATGATTTATCTCATGATCATTTGTGTGGAGACACTAAAGCAAGTATGTAGGTGCTTATTGGAGAATAAATTCACTGAACGTGACTCGCTATGGATTATCTAATGGAGTTTTACTCGCCTGTCAACAGAAATTCCTAATGTGATAGTAGTACAAGTGATCCTTGGACTTGAGATCATCATAGTATCTTGTATATAATGAATTATATTTTGACTTATTCCTTAAAGCCTTTTAGAGTATATAAAAGGGTATGCTTGGATATAATGAATTACATATGGAGATAATGAATGATCAATAAAGAATCTACCACCTCTAG
Organism: Panax stipuleanatus; assembly: GCA_020205555.1. Taxonomy (NCBI): domain Eukaryota; kingdom Viridiplantae; phylum Streptophyta; class Magnoliopsida; order Apiales; family Araliaceae; genus Panax; species Panax stipuleanatus. The sequence goes on along the minus strand of CM035125.1, from coordinate 112,051,152 downwards.
TAAAAGAGGAGAAATATCCTATGTGATTCGGTAAATGACAACCCAGGAATCCTTGGCCAAGGTGGAATGAAATTAGAAAGGAGTTTCTAATTTGCATTAAATAGAGTTGTGCATTTTCTAATCGAAATACATATAATTAAATAAAATAAGACTTGACAGTAATTCCATGTCTTATATTTAATTGGGACATTGTATGGTGGAAGGATTGAATTGTACGGTAACTATTTACTCACATGTTCTTTTATGATTAATATTGAAATCTATATTATCAAGAAAGTCGTTGAACGCTAGGGAGGCTTATCCCTATTGTAGAATAAATATTATTTATTTAAATAGATTATTAGTTAAAATTATTTATTTAAATAAGATTAGAATTGTTCTAATTGATTTATTCACAACCGGTTTAATATGGAGAACTTAAAGAGTCACACCATAAAAGGAAGAATAATTATTTAAGAAGGTAATGGCATAATCGTAATAATGCATTAAGCGTAATTAATTTAATCTATGGTGATAGAATAAATTAAATAGCTTAATGTTTATTATTTAATATTTTAGAAATATTAAATATAAATTAATAAGAGGAGTCTTATTAATATTATTACAATTATTATTATTTTAACTTCTAAAGGAGTTTAGTAATTAATTTAATATTAGTACTCTCATTTATTTCTAATAAGATTAGGAGACAAATTAATTAAATAAATTTAATTAATTATTCCCAATGTGGTAGGAAGCCTAAATTAATTAAAGGAGGTTAATTAATTAAATAAAATCTCATGTCTAATAGGATTAGAAGGGTTGACCAATATCTATATAAGAGGAGTCTTATAATAGATATCAGTTGATACAATTTCAATTGTTGGAGAATACTTCTTTTCTATAGAGGATAGAAAACTAAGCCAACCACCTTCCTTCTTGATAATTCCTCTTCCTTGGTGGATCACTTGTAGAGACCAAATACTTGGGTGGCTAACCTTGATCAAAGGAAGGAATCTAACCCGAAAATTCAAGGAGATCACGAAGAACAAGGAGTTGAACTAGTACATGTGGAAGCTTTGTTCTACAAAGGTATGATTCCATAACTTCTTATTTATCGTTTTAAATTAATAATTTGCATAAAGGATGATTCGAGTAATGGTTTTGTAGAAATTTTTAAACTCTGATATACTATGCTTCCACTAATTTTTGTAATTTGATTGCGTCACGATTTCGTACAAACCCAACAACAAACTCATCCTGGAACTGAGTTAAGAGTTCAATCAGGTATGCTCTTTGATTTTGGGTAAGGTCCATGCCTATCTGGATTTCTTTAAGATTTTCTAAGGTTTCGATATTGACAATGATTGTTTGGTCAAGGTTTTGTTTGGGTTTATCTTCGACCCATTCTTTGATCTCCTCGGGCACCTCATAATCATCTATCTCCTCTTGATCAACTCCATCAAGTCGAAGTCCAGTTCTACATCAAAGTTGTAGTCACTATGAAAATTTGGCATCTCATCAGCAGGGACAAACAAATCCAACTCTGGAGTCCTGAAAACAAAATGCTTTCACTTTAATATATAAATCGGTTTGATCTTACAAAGCATTTAGCAAAAGCATGACAAAAGTAACTGTTATCGCTGTGCAACACAAATAAGCAGTAAATAAAACCACGCTTCAGGGCAGATGGACTTTCTGCCCTTTTACCCTTTTTGAACGAGGCATGGAGTGCTACTCCAGTTGTCTAGAGTTAGGTCCTCATGAACAGGGAAGATAAAGGAGTTGTTGTTGTCTGTCTCCTCTTTGATGATGACTGAGACAACATTCATATCAGGGTCAGTGCTTCTCTTTGACTTGCTCCTCTTATCCCTAACGATGCCGAGGAATTAGGAATTAATCTTATGCATAATCATCATCTAGGATATTATCGTTCATACCCTCAGTGTTCACCAGAAAATACATATTTCCAAATGGGTCTCGCCCTCCTGGCAGGAACTTTTCTTTGCCTTTTTTTCTTTCCCCATCAGGCTTTGGGACTCTCATTTAACTATTCGTCTTGACCTGAGAAATCAGCATACTTAACACAGCAGCAGGAATCTTCCTCATTGGTTTCACAAATCCTGCATCAGTGAGGTTTGGTAGCAGGATGGTGGAGGCAGGAACTGTTGGATGCTTATGTGGGTTCCGGTGGTTTGATATGGATGAATAGCCTACTTTAGCTTTCCCTATCTTGCTAGGGATTTGCACTGGACTTCTGATTCCTTGTTGACTTTTCCCTAAACCTTTTTTAGGGCAGAACCCCAAGGATACCATTTCCTGACTGACTGTCATTACTTCGATGGAAACTTTTGTATTTAAGGCTGGTGCGCCAATAGGTTGGTACTGAGTGTTGCTCACCTCCAGAGCTTGAAAACTGACAGGCTCCACCCCTTCATCGAGACTAATTACCAGCATATTGCTTTGTATGTAGACAGGGTATTCTGGCTCGGCACTTATAGTGATCAGATTGCCATCAATGATGTACTTGAGTTATTGATGAAGGGTGGACGGAACTGCCCCTGCCGTATGTATCCACGATCTTCCCAACAGTAAATTATATCCTGTGGTAATGTTTAGTACCTGAAAGGATATGTAGAAAGTATGGGGACCAATCTCCAATGGAAGCTCGATCTCTCCCACAGACTCTCGGCGAGATCCATCAAAAGCCCGGATGAATAAATGACTAGTCCGGATTCGATTTGGATTGATCTTCATTCTTTCCAATGTGTCGTAGGGACAGGTGTTCAGGGATGATCCTCCATCTATCAGCACACCTCCGATCACATATCATGAGGACATCACTGCTATGTGCAATGACTTGCAATAACCCATCCCTTCTGCTGGTATATCATCATCAGTGAAAGATATCGCATTACTATTGAAAATGTGCTCTATCATGTGATGAAACTTCTCGGTATTTATCGTTTTTGGCAGATGTGCTTCTTCTAGTACTTTCACCAGAATCTTGCAATGATCATCCGAAGATAAGACCAAATCCAAAATGGTTATCTGTCGGGGTGCCTCTTTTAAGATTTGCACCACTTTGACTTCATTATGCCCTATCTTGTTGAGGAATTCTTCAATTTTCTCCTCAGACACTCTTCCATTGGCTTTAATAACCGAGTTGATGACTCGCTGAGGCAGGTAAAGAGGGTTTTCATTTAATATAATAGAAATGTGGTTTGATGTTGATCCTTCATCTTTCCCATAATTCCATAGGACTTTCTTCAGGCTGACTATAGGATATTGCAGTCTGAATGGCAATATTAAAGGCTCGGGCACAACCAATTTCATATGATTCTTTCCTTCTTGGGCACTTTTTTCCTAAAGTATCAGGGGCATTATGGCTAGATCCTTCACACAGGAAATGACAACCACTACTTCTTTCAGATTCCATGCCATGGGTAGAAAGATTGCTTCCTTACCAGGATAACCATAATATTGGTTTACCTTCAGCAGCTCACCGCTTTCAATTAGATTTTGAATCAAGTGATGAAGTCCCCAACAGTCCTCAGTGTCATGACCAAGCGTGTTGGAATAATATTGATAGATCCTATCAAGTTTGAACTTCTTGGATCGAGGGTCCACCGGGGGTAACAATTCTGTGACTTTCCCCTTGTTGATCAATATTTGGAGAATTTCTTTCATAGGCTGATTCAAATGAGTGAAATTCCTTTTGAAGGCGAACTCCTTATTAGCTCAGAACTTCTCTTCCTTAAAAACCTTTTCGGCCTAGGGTTCATACACGTGGAATCGGTAATGATCCCTTCTGGCAATAGGAATAATTTATAACGTCAAAAGATTTGTTTCATTTTGGTTGGTCTAATTTATCAATTTCCTTGTTATCTGATGTTGATAAACTACTAGTTCTGCCAATTGTCCAATATGTTCCTTGATAGATTTGATTTCTTATTCTATCAGAAACTGCCTTTATGAATATTCCAAATTGTCCGGCCTATCTTTGTTGGTTTGGGATGACTCTCCGACGTACTGGAGGTATTTGATCCTTCTCCGTTTCTTATGCTGATCATATTGACGCTTTCCTCATTGAGTTGAGGAAGAGGATTGTCTTGAACATGTGTTTGTTCTTGTGTCGTCACTACAATATCCCCATTATCTATCAGGTCTTGGATTTTATGTTTGAGAGACCAACAATCTTTGGTATCGTGGCCCGGTGCTCCAGAATGATAAGCACACTTCTTACTCAGGTCAAAAATTCAGTCTGCATGAATTGGCCAACGGAAGGAGCTGGACAATCTTCTTTTGTGTTGTTAGAAGCTTCAGTACATTTTCCAGTGAGTCCCCTAAGGGTGTGAACGTTCTTCGACGTCTAACTTCCCTAGCTTTTTAAAAGAGAGGATTCAAAGATTGTGCAGGAGCTTGGAAAGGGGAATAATTTCTCATTTGAATGGGCAAGTTTGAACTGCCTCTCTGATTATATCCCTGAAGTATCAAGGACACATCCTCTTCCTTCTTTTTGTGGACACTCCGAGGATTACTCCCATAGCTTCTAGCTTGAATATGCTCGGCCAGTGCCTCCAAAGCTGTAATTAGGTCTTCGATCTTCCCAGACTTCAGTCTCATTTCAGCCATTTCTCCATATTTAATCATCTCCGAGAATTATTTTTTCTATACCTGCTAGGACCCTTTCATAATATGAAGCTTCCTGGATGTCTATGAAAGTCATGACTATCTCTATCTCTGTCATAGGCGGGGTGACTTGTGCAGCCATTCGTCTCCATCTTTGGGCATACTCGCGGATAGACTCGTTGCATTACTTTTTAACCTTGGTCACTTGATATCGAGCATGAGCCATCTGAGACTGGAAGCTGTATTGATTTAGGAAGGTGTGTGCTAGCTCTTCCTAGCTATGGATTTTGGAATTGTCGAGTCAGGCATACTAAGCTTAAGCATCGCCAGTCAGACTCTTTTTGGAATAACTGCATTCTGAGTTTTTCATCCTCAACATAGGATCTGAGTTCTCCAATGAACGCTTGTAAATGAGTGTAAGGATCCCCTAATCCGTCTTACTTTTCAAAATCAGGGACTTAAAATTTGTCTGGATATCGAGCCCTTGGAAATATACACAGATATGAGTAGTTCATGCTTCTAAATGCCCTAGTTCCTTTGATGAACCGGATTGTTTATTCTATTTATTGGACTTTTTTCTTAATATCACCAGTTTCTTGATCATCTCTGAGATTGGTGATTTCAGGGGTTTTCTTGGTCAGATCTTTGTTTTGAGGCTCAAGTGTCTGAGTATCTTTCTTGTTGGTATCTTGACTGCCACTTTGTGTGGACGATTTTGTTTGAACGGGTATTTGCTTACCATGCAAACTTTTGATTTGCTCTTTAAGGAAAATAGCCAATTCAGCTATCTGGCTCTTTAATCCTTTCGAACTCTTATGGTAGACCGAGGTGGATTCAGGTTGAGCACTTGAAGCCATGCATGGAGATGGACTTAGTGCCTTTTTAGACTTTGATTTGGTAACGGGGCCACTTTTTTCCTACAATAAAAGTAGGTATGTTAATTTTGATGTATATATCAACAGGGTGCATGCTATGCAATGTGTTATGATGTTTTGAAGTTTTTTTTAATCTTTTCCTGTAAAATAAAGGTCAGTTATTTTGATGACAGGATATCATGACAAGATTTACAAGATATGAAATGTATATTTACATAGAATTTGAAATTTACATTGAATTGGAAATTTACATTGAAAGGGGAAGGCATGAAGAGACTTCCTTTCGGATTTGGTTTATCAAAGGTTGGCCTATCTTAGGCTACTCTCGCGGCTTTTTGGCATGTAGGTCCCCAGTTCATCGTAATTTACTAAAGGGGAAATTAATACGTTCTTTCAATTGGAGCGAATTTGAGTGGCGTCTTTCTTGAGCCTCGCAGGATTAATCTCCTTTGAGTCCAGTAATCAATCACCGACGGGTTCGCCTTCTGGTGGAGGAATCACACATCATACATTCACATACATCGTGTCTTACCGTATGAAATGATGACATTGTGCGAAGCACTAATATAAAGCACAGTAAGACATTTATTTACATCCATTTAATGTAAACACAGCATCCACACACACGCGGATAAAAAGGGAAATTTTGAATAGATTGAAATGCGGCTTAAGCCCTCTACTGTCCCCAGCAGAGTCCCACCTGTCGACATCGGGAAAAATCTTTGCCAAATCTCCCTTTCCCTAATGTGTTTCTACCTTTATTTGTCTTATCTGTTTTATCTGAAGGGTGAATTTTAGGAAAAGGCCAACATGTATAATGTTGACGATTTGAAAGGTTTGATTTTACAGAGTCGCCAGTTAGTATGTTTGAAATGGTTGTACCAACTCAACAGAGTTTTATTTGATTTTGCAAGTAGGCCCAATTACTGGACTCTGTCTAAACTTGGCCTTGGAAATCGAGATTCATATAGTTCGGGGGCTTGATTAAGCGGGGGGGGGGGGGGGGGGGGGGGGGGGAAGGTGTTAGGCACCCCTCGACTTCCTTAAAACACGGTTACTGCATCTTTTCAATTTTCCTATTTTATTTGCAGTGTGTGTGTGTGTGTGTGTGTGTGATTGCAGTAATTTAGCCTACGTGCTTGATTTGAAAGTAGTGTTGTGCTTTGTTGAACCTATATACTAAGGGTTTAATTTGATGAAAAATCCATTTTTAGATAAGATATGAAAGTGAAGTTTTAAAAGATGTTTTTCAAACCCTTTCGCTAACATAGGAATTGAAGCCTTTTGATACTTCCATTGTATTCTGCCCTCGGCTGATCTTAATTTTATTGTCGGAATGCGAAGCATCCTCAACCAAAGAATGTATATACTAGTGTCGAGCTTTTTATGGGCATAAAAGCCATCGAAGTGACCCGAACACTACAAACCACAATTTACTATATTGAGACCATAAATTCGGATAACTGTTTTAAGGTCCCTTTGATTTACATTATACAAAAGGACATGCAGGTTGTATTTACAGTGCAAAGTTGTCCATCGTGAGAATCGGATCTAGATCCATGTGATTGATTGTACATCCCATGATTCCTAGGCTCACAGAATATTATCAATAAAGCATGCACAGCAAAGATATTGACATAAAAAAATAAATTTAAATCTAAACGTCGCAAGACAAAGGATTCATCAGTTAAATCCTTGCATGCGCGTAGCCGAAGCTTCTCATTCCCTCTAGATATGGATCTAGGGTCACGTAGTCGCTTTATTATTTACCAAAACTAGAAAGAAAGCTAAATTTAAATAAATCTTAGCCCTTTTAGCTCAACGATTCCAGTTTGACAGCTTTTGAACAGGTTAAAAGTTAGAAATGGGTAGATTTAGATGAATCTAGTCCACAAAATTTGCATTAGAATAGATTCATACCAAATGAACAATTAAAACAGATATTTAATCACATTGAGAAAAGAATATATATATATATATATATGAAAGCTGGAAAGAGCAACGGATTTCCAATCCAGGCGTGACTGAATTGAATGTTAATATATATATATATATATATATATATATATATATATAGTTAGTTATATATATAATAAAGCTGAAAAGGCCACGGATTAGCAATCCAGGCCAAACGAGTTAGTATATATATATATATATATATATATATATATATATATATATATATATATATATATATATATATATAAAACAAACTGTATATATACTAACATTTAATTTTGTCAAGCCTGGATCGTAAATTCGTGGCATTTACTGCTTTCGTATATATATATATATATATAAGCAATAAAAAGCCACAGATTAGCAATCCAGGCTGCAAAAGTAATTAAAAATGTATATATATACTTATATATACATAAAAGTAAGCTAGAAAGGCCATGGATTGAAATCCAGGCGAAACTAGAACTAATATATATATATATATATATATACGCTCATATATATATGATAAAGCAGTAGAAAAATCCTGATCGTAAAAAATCTTACAGTGTGTAGCGATACGGGCTTTAAACCACTTGGAGAGCTTCAAAACTTCGTTTCCACCGGTTAAAACTTGATATGCTGCTATATATACGTATGCAAACGTATTGGAAGAATAAAATTGAGGTTTGGAGCACTATAGGTAGGGCTAAAGGTCGAAATGGGCAGAGTTTTGTTTCTTTTCTTCTTTTTTTCTTTTCTTTTTTGCTAAGTGAGGGATCTTATTTATAGACCAGATGGTCGCGGGTCTACTCGTGTAACAAATGAGATTTTTATAAATTAATTTTAAATATTTATTGAATTAAATAAATATTTTAGTTGATTTATTTATTGAGTTGAATAAATAATTAATGTGATTATGTTGTGGAGTAATTTAATTAAGTGCAATATGTTAATTAAATTGATGTTTGATAATTTGTGGTGAAGTTCTAATTTAATTGAGATAATTAAATTAGATGAATTGTTATATAGTAATTTGGTAGTAATGATTTAATGAGTTGATGAATAATTATAGTAATGTCTAATTTAATTTAAATAATTAAATTAGAGATGTACTAATTTGTTACATGAAATTATGATTAATAAATAAATTATGATTGTGTAGCAATTTAGTTTATTTGGTAATTTTATTCAATAAATTGATGTTAGCTTTAATTTAATTAAATTAGAATATTGAAATTTAATTAAATAAAGTGTGACATTTAAACTATATAGTAAAGGAGTTATTAAAATAAATTAAAAAGGTTTTAATTTAGTTTTACCAAACAAGGCCTAAGTCTTTTAAAATTCTATTTTAAATTAGTTTTTGCCAAACAAGCCCTAGTGGCTTTTGATTTTCAAAATTTAGTAACTGATATGTATTAATAAGGATATTATATTTTATCAGTTATTATATTATATTATATCTATATCAGTTATATGTATATTTTATACTATGTAAGTTAGAACAAAGTTAGAATATCAGAGAAAGTTAGAGAGAAAAGAGAGAAGAAGAAAGAAAGAAAGAATGAGAAAGCTCTGTGATTCAAAACAAAAACTCATCATCATCATCATCATCATCATCTTCTTCTTCTTCTTACATCAAAGGTAATCATCTAACATTAAAATTGTGAAGTTTTGTTCTTCCTTGTTCTTCATATTTTTACTTCTCTGTGTTTAAAGTTTTTCATGATAATCATGTGAATATGATTTATATATGTTTAATTGTATATATAAACTATTATATATGATTTGTGTGAGTAATTAAATTGTCTAATTCATGTAAATATGATGAACATGAAGAAATCATGTTCATAGCAATTTACAGTGAAATATTTTGAAAATGGCTTCTTTGATATTAAAATTGATGTCTAATTATGCTATGTTATGTAAATTGATCATAGATTGTAATAATATGTTAAGAAACGAAAATAACATGATTTGAATTATGTGATTTGGTTTAAAAACAAAGTCACAGTGTTTATTTTTGTCAAGAACACTTAACAATGGTTTTTTCTTCAAAATCATGAAATTAAATGCTTTTAATTAAGTGTTGTGATGTTTATATGTGTTAAAACATGTTATAAGAATAAAGCTATGATTCTGTGATGTTTTATCTAGATTATATTGGTAAGATTTGCAGTTTGATCGGAGAAAATATGCCAAATTGGCTTTTTTCTACACAGTTCGCGAGGCAATCTACTCCTAAGTTATTGTAAGTTTGATTCAACTACTCCTTAGTTGATGACAGTTGAACTCTAAATTACCCTTTTAGCTTATCCAAAGTAAACTTTCTTTGGTGCAGACTCGTTAATTAAAGCTGAGATGAACAACCCTATTAATAGAGGATTACCATGCGAAAGCGTTAAGATGTTTGTGCATAATACATGGTACGAAGGGCTGATCCCCCTAAGTATGAGTTAGCGTCTATATAGTCTAACGACTGTTAAAGTTCCAAGTAGAAATACTTACAACCTGGACATAGTTCAAGGTCTTGTGACCCTCACATGAATTCTAAATCTTATTCCTAATTATCGATGAAAGAAATATTATTCAATTCAGTTGAACTTATTCAGTGATATGTCAGCATTATTATTTGTTATTCAAGTGAGCTTTTGTTAGCTCACTCTTGCATATATAACCATTGCAGCCAAAGTTGAGAAGGTTGACGAGCCGTCAACCAGCAAGGGAAAAGGCAAGATGAACAAGTGAAGACTTGTTCATATTTATTATGGGATTTTGTAATCAGCCTTAATTTTTTTATGATGTTTTATTTCCGCACTATATGTTATTTAAGGTTAGAAACCTGAGAACATTTTGACAAGGTTGTAATCCTTTTGTAAGGAAGATTTTTAATAATAAGGTTGTAATTTATTTTGCATTTCTTATTTATAGGCAGTTATTTATGTTTTATTTAGATAGTGAACACCAAATCCTATGGAAATGAAGTACCGGGATTTGGGGGTGTCACAAGTTGGCACCAAAGCTTTAGGTTATAAACCTTAGGTGGGGAACATTAGGTAGTAACCTTATAAGAGATCGAAAAGATAGTGATGATAGTCAAGATAATAAATTATCTTATGTGTTATGTGCTTATGTTTACGTACTCTCGAGTATCGATGAGTATCGAAGGGTATCGATCGGCATCACGTAATAATTAAACCTTAAAAAAATTTTGTCAGGATGACTATTGTTGGAGAGTTCAGTCAGGCTAGGGAGGAGTTACCTCAGATGCCTAGAGATCAGGAGCCCCAAGACATCCATACTGTCTGGGAGCAATTGGTTCAGAAAGAGACATCTCCATTGATCACAGTGGTGAGTCAGGAGCATGTGCCAGTCTTTGACCAAGATTATGAGGATGAGTCGGAGGAGGAGGAGGATCCTGAAGAGGAGTTTTCACCTAACTCTATCTGCGATGTGATGTATGAGGAAGTCTACGATAGCAACATTGAGCTGCAGGGTAGAGTTGGAGAACTACAGGAACTGGTGGATGTGTGCCAGACCACCATACAGTAAAAAGAGAAGACGATTCAAGATCTGGATGACCGTCTTGGAAATGTGGAATGGGATTTAGTTCACGTGGAGAGTGATAGGGATGATGCACTGGCTGAGCTCGAGAAACTGAAGAACAACATTAAAGAGGAGTCGGCGAAGCGTGCTAGAGCCGAGGATGATTGCTAGAAGGCTAATCAACGTGCAGATCGTGCTAAAGATGAGGTTCAAGTGAAGAAGGCCAAGATGAAGGAGACGGACTATACTTTTCATTCAGCGGTAGACAGGGCCCAGGATCGAGTATTCTATTACCCAGCTCAGTTCAAGGATTTACCGTGGTATATGGTGGATCGTAGAACAGTGTTTCGGGTGATGGAAGAAGAACGTAGAGAGGCTATGCAACTTCTTAACATGCCTAGAGAGTAGAGTAATAAACTATGTATTTATTTATGTATTAAATAAATGTAAGTCCCAAAATTTAAGTTAATAATGGAATAAGATGATGATGTAATTCTGCAACTTGTTTCAGTTCAGGAAAAAATGATGTAAATAGTAGAGATGCTATCTATTCTATGTTTAAAACTATGAATGAATAAAAATAACAAAGTTTATTGAAGTCAAGTGTGAAATTATTTATTTTAAATATTTAAGTTAATCTTAAATATTTAAGAGATGAGTAAGGATCTAATAAGAGTATGTCTTAATAGAAAGATGCCTCCTAGAAGAAGACCAATACGTCAACAACAGCAAGAGGGTTCTACGAACAACAACAACGATGAGGCGAATGTCAATCCAGTTCAGCAACTGGTGAATTTACTGACAGAAGCACTTGCAAATCAGCCGCAAGTTCAAGCTGCTACGTTTAACGAATTCAAAGCGGTAAGACCATCAGAATTCAAAGGATCTGTGAACCCGATAGAAGCCTAGACGTGGGTGATAGAAATGGAAAAGGTCTTCGATGAGGCCAGAATCAATGACGACCAGAAGACGGCTTTTGCTACGTTTATGCTGAAGTCGGAAGCTAGCTACTGGTGGCAAGCTAACAAGACTCGAGGAGAAGAACGCATTATAGCATGGGACCGATTCAAAGAGATGTTCTTTAAAATATACTTTCCGATAAGCTCACAGAACCAAATGGAGGTTCAGTTTCTATAGCTGAAGCAGGGAAGGATGACGGTGCCAGAGTATGCTGCAAAGTTCAACGAGCTGGCAAGGTTTCGAGCAGGGATTGAAGCCCTGGTTGTACAGTAAGGTTTTCCTGTTCCAACTGAACACATTTCCAGCTATCTTGGAAAAGACGATCATCGCTGAAGGTTGAAGCGATGCCTTGACCAAATATAACCAAGATCAAAAGAAGAAGAAGAAGAAGAATGAAACCGAGAATAAAGTTGGTGGTAGTGGTGCCAACAGTCAGAAGAGGAAGTGGAGTGACACTATTTTTGCTGGGAGTCAACAGGAAGTCAGCAGAAGAGAAGGTTTTAAACTTGTGCTACGTGTGGGAAGAATCACACTGGAGTGTGCTTAATGTTGGGTTTGTACAAAATTATGGCGCTAGTCAAATTGTAAAAATTAGCGGAAGCATAGAAACCTTGATCAGTAATCCAGGGGAAGTACATAGGAGTGAGATAAAATTTTACATCAAGAAAAAACAAGAGAAGATGAGGTACGCAGACCCCATTTAATAAAACGCATTCATTCAAGCATTCAACTAAAATAAAATCCAATCACATTGGTCAAATAGTCCATAATCAATCCCCATTTATTATCATACATATCAATATATGCATCAATAAATAAATATTCATATCATGAATTAAAATATTTCATATATATATATATATGAGCATCATTAATGTGTAATTTTAAATTGCATGAAATTCAATTTCAAGATTAAAATAAACACTTTATTTTAATTATGAATTTATTTGAAATATAATATATAAATGTATAAATATATATCATATATTATATATATATATATATATATATATATATATATAATAATACCGTACTAGTATATAATATATATATATATATATATATATATATATATATATATATATATATATATAATAGTAGTCTACATAAAAAAAATATCCTTCAGGTGATCACTTTTCGAGACTAAGCTTCTTGGTGAATTCATTCAAGAATAATATATATATATCATATATATATATATATATATATATATAATTCGTTAATATACATCTATAAATATAAAATACTTTTGAAATCCTTCCTACTTTGAAATCCTTCCTGCTTTGAAATCCTTTTAATAAAGCTTTCATGATTCCTTTTTTTCTTATGAATCACCAGGATGCGCCTTTTTATTTTGTGATTCCTTGGGTCATGTTATAACAGGTTAACGAGAATATGCAGGAAAACTTGTGAATCACACGGTCTCCTTTAAAAAAACCAGGAACCACCTTTTAATGAAAACTGATTCAGTCGCCCCCTTTTATTTTAATAGCACGAATCCCACAACGAAGGAAAAAAAATTGTTTCTTTTTTTTCATAAAACATAATGTTATACAACTAATTATGCCCAATAAATTATTCTAAATACATACTCATAAATATATGGAATCAAAACAATTAATAATTGTATAAAGGTTTGGCTCTGATGCCACTGTTGGGTTTGTACGAAATTATGGAGCAATCAAATTGCAAAAATTAGCGAAAGCATAGTATATCAGAGTTTAAAATTTTTTACAAAACCATTACCGGATCATCCTTTCTGAAAATTATTAATTTAAAACGATAAATAAGAAATTATAGAATCATACCCTTGTAGAACGAAGCTTCCACAGGTACGAGTTCAACTCTTTGTTCTTCGTGATCTCCTTGAATTTTCGGCTTTGATTCTTTTCTTTGATCAACGTTAGCTACCCAAGTGTTTGGCCTCTATAGGTGATCCACCAAGGAATAGGAATTATTCAAGAAGGAGGGTGGTTGGCTAAACCCTAGTTTTCTATCCTCTATAGAAAAGGACTACTCTCCAACAATTAGAATTGCATCATCTAATATCTAAAATAAGACTCCTCTTATATAAATATTGGTCAACCCTTCTAATCCTATTAGACATAGGGTTTTATTTAATTAATTAACCTCCTTTAATTAATTAGGCTTCGCAACATATTGGGAATAATTAATTAAATTCATTTAACTAATTTTTCTCTTAATCTTATTATAATAAATGAGAGTATTAATATTAAATTAATTTCAAAACTCTTTTAGAAATTAAAATAATAATAATTATAATAATATTAATAAGACTCCTCTTATTAATTTATGTTTAATATTTTCAAAATATTAAATAATAAATATTAAGCTATTTAATTTATTCTATCACTCTAGATTAAATTAATTACACTTAATGCATTATTGCGACTATATCATTACCTTCTTAAATAATTATTCTTCCTTTTATGGTATGACCCTTTAGGTTCTCTATATTAAACCAGTTGTGAATAAATCAATTAGAACAATTCTAATCTTTTTTAAATAAATAAATTAAACTAATAATATATTTAAATAAATAATATTTATTCTATAATAGGAATAAGCCTCCCTAGCGATCAACGACTTTCTAGATAATATAGATTTCAACATTAATCATAAAAGAACTTGTAAGTAAATAGTTACCGTACAATTCAATCCTTCCACCATACAATGTCCCAATTAAATATAAGACATAGAATTATTGTCAAGTCTTATTTTATTTAATTATATGTATTTTGATTAAAAAATGCACAACTCCAATAATGCAAATTAGAAACACCTTTCTACTTTCATTCTGCCTTGGCCAATGACTACTAGGTTGTCATTTAACGAATCACATAAGACATATCTCTTCTTTTACTAGAAGTGGTAGATTCTTTATTGACCAGTCATTATCTCTATATGTAACTTATTATACCCATACATACCCTTTGATATACCCTAAGGGTCTTAAGGAATAAGTCAAAGTATATTTCATTACACACAAGATACTATGATGATCTTAAGTCCAAGGATCACTTGTTGATGAAGAATGAAATATGTTATATTTTATTCCCTTAATACTTAATCTTTTATATCTCTTTTGTATCTAAGTATATTCATTTATCTTATATTTATATTTTAGGTACAATTGAGCTAAGGAAGCAAAAGGGATGAAAAAGGAATAAATTTGTGGGCTTTTTAACCCAAGTAGGAAATTGCAGTTAGCTTGAATAAATGTTACATGGGCCAAGACATGAGCAACTCATGTTACTTCACCAGGTTGCAAAAGGTATCACATATGGGCCCACGAAATAAGCATAACAAGTCCACTAAATCAGCAGCTTAGGTCCACGTGCATGCAGTCCAAATTAAATAGCAGCTCTCGATTTCTAAAGCAACGTGGCAACTAATTATGTGTATGATCATGTGGGCTAGTGAGTGGGTCACGGGTTGCAAAGCTATTACAAATTGGAGAAGGATTTCATACATTCCTTTTTAGAGGAGCTTTAGAAGTCCTGAGCAGATCACGTGCCAAATGAGAACCAAAGTGGGATCACGTTTTTTACATGTTACAAATTGAAGTAGCTCACTCCTAATTGAATGCTCTATGGGCCGAACAAGTATCTCACGGATCAGCAGCTTGGAAATGGATCAGCAATTCATGTGGGGATGCTCACTCATTGCAATTAACGAATTTGAGCAGCTTAAGCATGTGGGCCAGCCTTGTACTTACATATTCCATACAAGTTAATTAGCATATCATGAATTATAGCAGCTCACGGTTGGAAGCTTGGAGGAAGGAATGCTAGATGGGCCACACACATGCTAAGTAAAATAAAGCAGCCTAGCCTTGTAAAATTCTAGAAGCCCACGAAATTGAGCAGCTTGGTAAACAAATTGGAGAAGGTTGTCATGGGTTCAGCAACTTGCATAATATGATCACAATTCCTAGTAGCACACGGATTCCTAGGCATGATGGCAATTAAATCTTGATCAGTATATATTATATGATGTGGGCCGATTTTGGCATATTACCAATTGGAGCTTGGAATTGTAGTATGCTAAGGATTTATTAGCAACTCACGTGGGCATCATCATGCTTGCCAATTCCTAGTGGGCCACGGTTGCATGCCTTCTAAATTAGCAAAGGAAAAGGAATGGGATTTAATGCAAAGGGGCCCACGGTTCAGCCTTGCATGCAAACTAATTAGTATGTCATATATTAACAAAGTGGCAGCCACGTAATAAGTAGTAAAGAATGTCCAGCTTGCTTCAAAACTCAAAGTAGCTCACGTGCCATATGGCTTGTAAAAGGAGACTCAGCAAATATCATGAAGCGAATTGATAAAGCCGGACAGAATGTTTCCCAGCTGGGGCGGGGCAGTTGGCATGGAGTTTCCCGCTGGGGCGGGTAGGCGGATGGTTCAGCAGCCTTTACCTTTTGCGAAACGGACTTGGATGCAAGATAAGGGATATTAGGACCGTAATTTTATATATAAAAGAAACAGGTAGTAACATATGAAAGGATCCTCTCCCTTGTATTTTTATTTTTATTTTTTTCTTTCATATTAGATCTAGGTTTGTTTGGAATTATGAACTAATTCTTTCAATTCAGTTCTAAAGGGATGTTGAACCTTATTCATAATTAATGGTTTGATCAAGTTTATTTTATTTATTCCTTCTTACATGAGATTTATTCTGATAATCTACTTTAACTTATTGTGTGTTATTCAATTTACTAACATGATTCTGCAGGATTAAATTAGTGAGTTAATATCATCTGCTAGATTAAGATTGGTATTACGTGTAATTGATATCTGTCTTCATCACAAGTAGTAATTAGTAATACCTGATTGTGGACAAGCTTTTGAGTATTGCTATGATTATCAGGAAACAAGTTAAACAAATCGAGCTTATGTGTTTGTTACTTGGAATAGTCTAATTCCCTATTTCTTAATGCTTCTGTTATATTAAATCTAGAGAGCTTGTTCTAGGTTATATTGCAATTCGAATCTGGTGAAGAGCTTGTTTCATACAGTGACGATCTAAAGAGAATTTCGGGTAGCAGAGCTTGTTGTTACCTAGGGCTATTAGTTTCATTGAAGGGTAAATAATGTTATACTTGATTAATCTATTGTTATGAAAAGGTGATACTGAACTGAAGAACTGAAGCTTTTTATTCATTGTTATCTCTTATCAGTTTATTATTGTTAATTTAATTAATCAACTCAAAACCCCATTTTCTTGGAAACAATTGAATAGATATAAAATAAATCACTCTCTGTGGGATCAATCCTTGCTTACTACTGTGCTCATTATTTAAATTTGTGAATGTAAAAGTGAGGTTAATTTAGGAGTGTAAACGACAGCTCCCACTTGTACTACTATCACATTAGAAATTCCTATTGACAGGCAAGTAAAACTCTATTAGATATGTCATAGCGAGTCACGTTCAGTGAACTTATTCTCCAATAAGCACGTACATACTTGCTTTAGTGTCTCCACACAAATGATCATGAGATCAATCATCCTCATCCAATGAGCAAGCAACATATGTACCAATCTATCCGGATTTACTAATCCCCTTTTTAGTAATCCAACGATTGAGAACTATTTTAGTTTTAAGCTTTCTAAGAATTTAGATCTCATTAGCATGATCAACATTATGATTCTAAAAGCATTGCTTAAAACTATAGGTTATTTACATATTATAAAAACAGCATCATGTAGATAATTAAATGCCTTTAATAAATAAATACTTTTATTAATAAATAAATAAGATTATTTACAAAGTATGTGCTTTATCATCATATATGATTGGCTTATTTAAGAGAGATACACTCCATGGCTCATCATCATGAGATACCTTTTTGGAGTTTTTCATGCTAAACGCCTTTAGCATCTAATGAATATACATTCCTTGAGTTAAGCTGAACATCCTTTTAAATCTATCTATACAGATTTATATCCCCAATGTAGGATGTTCTACCCAAATCATTCATGGAGGAATGTTTAGACAACTTTATTTTGATCAATTGTAGCATAGGAATGTCATTTCCTATCAGTAATATATCATCAACATATAATACAAGGAATGAAACAGCGCTCCCACTAACCTTCTTGTACACATATGGTTCATTCTCATTTTTGATAAAATTAAACTCTTTGATTGTCTCATCAAAATGAATGTTCCATATTTGACAAGCTTTCTACAACCCATAAATGGATTATTGTAGCTCATATACATAATTTTCTTCAACCATTGAAACAAAACCATCTGGCTGTATCATACATACATCCACCTCTAATAATGTATATTTGACGAAGGGCGTCTCCACGTCTATTTTGTCAGATCTAGGAATAATAAGCTGCATTCGCAAGTAAAATACAAATGGACTTAAGCATCTCTTTAAAGATCCATTTTAAATTTTATGGTCATCTACCAATTCCTTGAGTCTTTATTACTCATAGTCTGTTCGTAATTCAATGGATCATCATCATCCATGATGTGTACCTCATCGGTGTCCTTTATGACGAATCTATACCTCTCAGGTATCTTCGGTACTATTCTAGATTTACAAATAGGGTGTTGTACAGAAGGTTCTTCTACTTTGTCAGGTACCTAACTTTGATCCGTAGTAATTTGTGGTTCTTAAACTTCTTCAAGATATATCTTACTTCCACTGACCTCTTCATGGATAAACTCCTTATCCAAGAAGGCAGCATGTTTCGCAACAAATACTTTTTGATCAGTTGGATGATAGAAATAATACACTACAGTTTCGTTAGGGTATCCCACAAATCTATACTTATCGAATTTAGTTTGTAGCTTATCATTTTCAAATTTTTTGACATAAGCTGGACAACCCCAAGTCTTAACATGCTTAAGATTTGGTTTCCTCCCTTTTCACATCTCATATGAAGTCTTTGGGGCGGATTTGGTAGGTACCTTGTTAAGCAGGTATACAGCCGTTTCTATGGCATAACCCCATAATGAAATTGGAAGATCAGTAAAACTCATAATGGATCGAACCATGTCCAACAATGTTCGATTTCTCCTTTCAGATATTTCATTTAACTGTGGTGTATCTGGTGGAGTCCATTGTCAGATTATACTATTTTCTTTGCGACAATTGAGAGACTCACCGCTTAAGTATTCTCAACCTCGATCTGATCGAAGAATCTTAATACTCTTGCCCGTTTGTTTCTCTACTTCACTTCTAAACTCTTTGAACTTTTCAAATGATTCTGATTTATATTTCATTAAATACACATATCTAAATCTTGAGTGATTATAAGTGAAAGTAATAAAATAATAATACCCACCCCGTGCATTCGTTGTCATAGGTCCACAAACGTCTGTGTGAACCAACGCTAACAACTCTGTAACTCTTTCTCCTTTTTCATTAAAGGGAGATTTAGTCATTTTACCCATGAGACAAGATTCACAAGTTGAATATGATTCAAAATCAGATGGCTCTAAGAGCCCATTCTTATGCAACTTGGATAATCTTATTTCATTGATATGACCGAGTCTACAATACCACATATAGGTATAATTAACATCATCTCTATTTTTTTTCTTAGTTTGTTCTATTTGAAGTATATTTTCATGTAAGTTAAGTATATAAAGTCCATTTCGCATATTACCAACACCATATAAAACATTGTCTTTATAAATAGAACAGCTGTTGTTCTTTATTATAATGTCAAATCCTTTCATATCTAATACGAAAATAGAAATAATATTTCTAAGGATATTCGGAATAAAATAACAATTATTTAAATAAATGAACTTGCCCGAAAGCATTGCTAAATAATAAGTCCCTATAGCTAATGCAACAACATATGCTCCATTTCTCACTCGTAGGACGACCTCATCATTGCTCAGCTTTCTACTTCTGACCAGTCCCTGCACAATATTACATATGTGAGAACAACAGCCGGTATCCAATACCCAAGTATAATTATGAATTTTAGAAAAATTAAATTCAATCATAAACAAACCTTATTTGGAAGTCGAAGCTTCTCCAAGCTTCTTCTCTGTTAGAAACTTCTTGCAATTCCTCTTCCAGTGTCCCGGCTCGTTACAATGGAAACACATTCCTTTACCAGCTGGATCAGGTTTCTTTTATTTTTTTAAGTTCAAATTTTCCTTAGCCTTCTTAGATTTCTTTTTTCAGAAGACACCTTGGGCCTCTTTCTTTTATTGGAAGAATCCACCATCAAGATATGGTTCTTCTTGGATGGGAAGTGACCTTCTGCAGTTTTCAACATGTTAAGTAACTCAGGCAAGCTGACATCTAACTTATTCATGTGGAAATTTACAACGAACTGCGAGAAGGTCTCAGGGAGTGACTGCAAGACTAAGTCTTGACTCAACTCCCCATCCATGACGAACCCAGGCTGTCCAAGGTGTTCAATCAGATTGATCACCCTAAGAAAATGAGTCTCGACGGCTGTGCCCTCGATCATCCGAGATCGAAAGAGCTCCTTAGATATCTCATATCTAGCAGTCCTACTTTGTTCACCACACAACTCCTTGAGGTGAATCAACATAGTAGGAGCATCCATGTTTTCGTGCTGAAGCTCGTTATTCATGGATGCGAGCATAATGCATTGATCCACAGATGCATCATCTTGCCACTTTACAATGGTGGCAATCTCTTCCTCAAAGGCTATTTTTGGAACAGTTCCTGGGACAAGTGAATTTAGGACATAAGAAATCTTTTCAGCAGTGAGAACTATTCTTAGATTCCTTAACCAGTCCGTGTAATTCGACCCGGTTAGTTTATTAGCATCAAGTATGCTACGCAGTGAAATAAGTGATTTTAACATTTTTAAAATTCTACATGTGAAAAGACAACATTTTAACAAACATTTATTTAATTAATTTTCATACCAAAATAAATTTAGGTCTTTATTTTAAATTGGTATCTCCCACTATTTTTATCAAACTATATTACCCTCACTTATATAGTTTGGCAACATCTAATTAAAGATTTGCTAGTGAGAATAAGGATCCCATTTCAAATGTATATAGCCTTGTGGATAGCACAACAAACGATATATAAATAAATAGGTAGACAACTCTTTGTCAATTATATCAACATGTAATTCCTTTTATTTTGCCTCTTAAATCATAATTGTCAAGTGTGTGCACATCCGAACTAAAATGATTTAAGTTAAGTCTAGTCTAGCAATTCCATAAATTCAAAAAAAAAATATTTGTCCTTGTGGATAGCACATCAAAATAATATTGTTCAACTTTCTTAATAAGCATCAAATATGATTAAATTAATATCTTAAATACGCAATACTCGCCTTGTGGATAGCACAACAAACTCATATTAAATATTTAATACTCTATTAATTTATCATGCTAGAAGGCGACGTTCGATATTCTAAATATCATTGAACGCTTTGAACTTAATATAATTTCTTTGAGGGGTTTGTTATTATTTATCTCATTATGTTTAGAGCGCATGCACACACATACATATATATATATATATATATATATATATATATATAATACGCGTCATTTTATTAAACATACGAATCATGTTTGCATAAAATATAATATATATAATACTTAGCATGCACATATAGAATACCATATTCTACCCGGATTGATTATGGACTTTTATTCTAGTTTGGTTCACTAGAGTCACCAAGTGAACCAAAAGGTCAAACCTAGGAGTGCAAGAATTTAAATTTAAACGTAACTATTACATTTAAACCAGGGCTCCATAAAAATGGGTCTTCACGCGCTCCTTGCTCTTTAGTCTCCAATTTCTTCAAGATAATTCTAACAATTTCTATTACATTAAACTATTTAATTTAAATAAAAACTTTGATCAGCAGTCAAGGAGAAGTGCATAGGAGGAAGATAGAATTTTACATCAATAAAAAATAAAAGAATACGAGGTACGCAAACCCCATTTAATAAAACACATTCATTCAAGCATTCAACTAAAATAAAATCAAATCACATTGGTCAAATAGTCCATAATTAATCCTCATTTATTATCATACATATCAATATATGCATCAATAAATAAATATTCATATCATGAATTAAAATATTCCATATATATATGAGTATTATTTAATGGGTAATTTTAAATTGCATGAAATCCAATTTCAAGATTAAAATAAATATTTTATTTTAATTATGAAATTATTTGAAATATAATATATAAATATATATATCATATTATATATATATATATATATATATAATAATAGTCTGCTTAAAAAAATATCCTTCAGGTGATCACTTTTCGTGACTAAGCTTCCTGGTGAATTCATTCAAAACAATATATATATATATATATATATATATATATACTAGTACGGTAATATTATATATATATATATATAATATTACCGTACTAGTATATATATATATATATATATATATATATATATATATAATAATAGTCTGCTTAAAAAAATATCCTTCAGGTGATCACTTTTCGTGACTAAGCTTCCTGGTGAATTCATTCAAAAACAATATATATATATATATATATATATATATATATATATATATATATATATATATATAATACTTTTGAAATTCTTCTTGCTTTGAAATCCTTTTAATAAAGCTTTCATAATTCCTTTTTTTTTTCTTATGAATCACCAGGATACGCCTTTTTATTTTGTGATTCCTTAGGTCACGTTATAACAGGTTAACGAGAATATGCAGGAAACTTGTGAATCACACGGGTCTCCTTTAAAAAAAATCGGGAACCACCTTTTAATGAAAACTGATTCATTCGCCCCATTTTATTTTAATAGCACGAATCCCACAACGAAGGAAAAAAAATTATTTTCGTTTATTTTTCATAAAAAATAATTTTATACAACTAATTATGCCCAATAAATTATTCAACATACATACCCATACATATATGAAATCAAAATAATTAATAATTGCATAAAGGTTTGACTCTGATGCCACTGTTGGGTTTGTACGAAATTATGGCACAATCAAATTGCAAAAATTAGGAGAAGCATGGTTTATCAGAGTTTAAAATTTTTTACAAAACCATTACCCGGATCATCCTTTATGCAAATTATTAATTTAAAACGATAAATAAGAAGTTATGGAGTCATACCCTTGTAGAACGAAGCTTCCACAGGTACGAGTTCAACTCCTTGTTCTTCGTGATCTCCTTGAATTTTTGGATTTGATTCCTTTCTTTGATCAACGTTAGCCACCCAAGTGTTTAGCCTCTAGAGGCGATCCACCAAGGAATAGGAATTATTCAAGAAGGAGGGTGATTGGCTAAACAATAGTTTTCTATCATCTATACAAAAGGAGTACTCTCCAACAATTGGAATTGCATCATCTAATATCTAAAATAAGACTTCTTTTATATAGATATTGGTCAACCCTGTTAATCCTATTAGACATAGGGTTTTATTTAATTAATTAAACTCCTTTAATTAATGAGACTTCCCAACATTGGGAACTATTTTAGTTTTAAGTTTTCTAAGAATTTAGATCTCATTAGCATGATCAACATCATGATTCTAAAAGCATTGCTTAAAACTATGGGTTATTTATATATTATAAAAATAGCATCATGTAGATAATTAAATGTCTTTAATAAATGAATACTTTTATTAATAAATAAATAAATAAGATTTTTACAAAGTATGTGCTTTATAATCATACATGATTGGCTTGGATGCACACTACTATCACTTAAGAGGAAGGCGGGTATGTTTCAACTATGGTCAGGAGCTTGGTTTATATATGGATCGAAATATCACATGGCCCGAGATTGTCCTAAGAAACCAGCTGGAGGGTCGACAGGAGGAAGAGGAAATAGCAGCGGCAGCACTTTGACTATCACTGGACCACCGCAGAGCCGACCCACTGCCAGAACATTCAACATGAACGTATAGGATGTTGTGCAGTCAAAAAATGTAGTGTCAGGTATCATTCCGGTCAATAGTATTAATGCTTATTTATTATTTAATTCAGGTGCTACTTGTTCGTTTATATCCGATGACTTTGCTAAGAAGTTAAACTTACCTAAGGAAGAATTAATTTACCCTTTGAACATAGAGATTGTGAATAGAGAGGTTATTCCTGTTAAGTTTGTACACAAGAACTATAGATTGGTCATTAAGGGTCATGAGTTAATGGTAGACTTAATTTCGATAAAAATTGAGAAATTCGATGTTATATTTGGAATGGATTGGTGTTCAACCATGGGGCGGTAATTTATTGCCAGAGAAAATATGTAAACCTTACGACTCCGTCGAAGGTAGTATTTTATGGCAGCAAATTGCCTAGACAAGCGAGTTTTCTGACGATTATGCAAGCCAAGAAACTATTGAAACAAGGTTGTGTAGGGTACTTAGCCTACATAGTGGATACTCGTAAGGAGAGTCCGAAGATGGAAGATATATCAGTTGGTAAGGAGTTTGTGGACGTGTTTCTGAGCGATTTGCCGGGACTTCTGACGGATAGAGAAATAGTGTTCGTGATCGACTTAGCGCCAGGGACTGCTCCGATATCGAAAGCCCCGTACAGAATGGCTCCGATAAAGATGAAGGAGTTGATGGTTCAACTGCAGGAATTACTGGACAAGAAGTATATTATGTTGGGTTTGTACATAATGCATACATGCAATCAAATTACACAATAAGGGAGGAAGAGCGATAAATTAGGCTTTAAAATTTTTTATACAAACCCTCACCATAATCATGCTTTGTGCTCAATTATCAATAACAGAAAAGTAAGAATAAATCAGAATCATACCCTTGTAGAAACTAGCTTTCACATGTACGAGTTCAACTCATTGCTCTTTGTGATCTCCTTGAATCTCCTGTATTGGCTCCTTCCTTTGACCAACGTTAGCCACAAGTGTTAAGCCTCTAGAGGTGACCCACCAAGGAAGAGAAATTGCTCAAGAAGATGGGTGGTTGGCTAAACCTGCTTTATATTCTCTATAGAAAAAGAAGTACTCTCCAACTCTTGGAATTACGTATATTGATATCAGATATAAGACTCCTCTTATATAGATATTGTTCAAGCCTACTAATCTAATTAGAATTGGGTTTCATTTAATTAATTAATTAATTAAACTCTTTTAATTAATTAGGCTTCCCAACATATTAGGATTAATTAATTAAATTCCTTTAATTAATTTGCCTCCTAATGTCATTAGGAATAAGTGAGAGTACTAATATTAAATTAATTTCTAAACTCCTTTAGAATTAAAATAATAATATTAATAAGACTCCTCTTATTAATTGATATTTAATATTTTCAAAATATTAAATAATAAATATTAAGCTATTTAGTTTATTCTATCACCATAGATTAAATTAATTACACTTAATGCATTATTACGATTATGTCATTATCTTCTTAAATAATTATTCTTCCTTTTATGGTGTGACCCTTTAGGTTCTCCATATTAAACCGGTTGTGAATAAATCAATTAGAACAATTCTAATCTTATTTAAATAAATAAATTAAACTAATAATTCATTTAAATAAATAATATTTATTCTACAATGGGGATAAGCCTCCCTAGAGATCAACGACTTTCTAGATAATATAGATTTCAGCATTAATCATAAAAAAAATCTGTGAGTAAATAGTTACCGTACAAATGTCCCAATTAAATATAAGACATGGATTTTGTGATGCCCCCAAATTCGGACCGCCACTTGGTCACTCGAATTCGGTTCGTCACATTCTAATACCTAATATCACAATAAATAATACGACTAAATGTCGCATTACACAGCGGAATAATACACAACTACTACCGAATAGATTACATTTAATTAATATGATTTATTCACGTCCCAAGGTCTCGTAACTTAAATAGTGATTACATAGTTTAAACATAACTTAAGCGTAATTAACCTTAACTAGTACATAATATCATAATTTCTTTATTACAACCAAAAAGTGCTACATAAATAAAGCTACTCAGTAGCCTTTCCCTTGCCCTTATCTGTGCTTGAAGGTCCGCTCTGCTCTGCCTTAACTGAAATGTTTTTAGAAAAAATAAGAATGAGCACAAATTGCTCAGCAAGTAATATACAATAAGGGTGAGTAATATAATTGTCGAATCCCCACAAGGTATAGCAACGTATGGTAGTTCAAGGATAACAAGAATATCAACAGTTCTCAACAACAGTCGCTAAGGACAGAATAATATCAATATGATTCAATAATAAATCAATTCAAGATTTCAAGGTAACTGAATACTGAGCAGTCATTAAGGACTATGAATTTCTACTAGAATTAACAGTATTAAACTGATAACCTAATTAAAAACAAGTACAACAGGTGATCAGTCTAAAGTACCCTACGGTATGCATATCGTTCAATCGTACTTAAAGTGTGCGCACGTCGGTCTCCCGAAAAATATATATCCCCTTCAAAGAAGGTTGTTCAACTCAGTTAACACAAGAATTCCGCACCATTCAATTGGTTTGGACAACTTTCTAATCATGTTATAAGTCTAGCCGAATCAATTGGCATAGACGGCTATTTAAATGAATAAGCGAACAATTATAAGTTCGATACTCGAGTCAAAGTTCAAGAATAAACAACTTTATTCTATTATATCATAGGATAAGAATTATGCTTTCAATTATTTACTTGTATAACTAATAATAGTACAAGCTTCAGAAATGTTCAATAAAGAGTAGGGTTCAAGTACTTGCCTTTAGCGTAGTTTATCCACGTTAAGTAAACCAATAATTTTGAATCCCTATCGTAATATAATTACGTATATATATATGATATTCATTAGTCATATAGTTTAACGTCATATTTTATCTTCGGATATACGATCGACACATAAGTTAAGTTTTAACCTAGCTACACAGTTATACCACATATAGTATCATATTAATATAACTTTTATCCTTATCGTTCCTCTTGTTGAGTTAGACATATTCTCATATCATCAATATCACATAAGATTCCGACGAATAACAAACATACCCCTTTTTATAGTATTATTATAAGTTAACCATCAAATCGGATTCAAGCATCAACATATGATATCACATGGCATGTATATATATTAAAGGATACTTTTATGCTTCTCAAGTTTATCTAAGTTCTCTCTTTCATGATATGGTTTTAAGTTAACACTTTTGACAACTTACGGTCATTCAAGGTTATAAAGTCACAAAGTCTAGCATTGCTTCTTAACATATAAGGTAGTCATATAATTCATATTAGACAATCTTGTGAGTATCCATATCACATATGTGTAATTAGCATTGTCTTGGTTTGAAAATATGATTCGTTTATGCTTCACTTGAATTACGATACCTAAGCATGGTATATATACATTTATGATACATGAGTAAGTCTAAGAGTATCATCAAACATGTTCACAACTATCAGTTTCTAACTCTCAAAGTAGCATGTTAACATTCATGTTCAAAGTTTGTATTTTCATTAGTAAAGCTTACTAATAAGTCCAACATGTTCATGCTTCATTACGAAATCCATATACATAAGTTAGTATGTCCGACATGCATTTCAAAACCATACTAACATGCTTGCAAGATAGGAATATCAAAACAAATATAATAAGTCAATGTCCATTTTGAAACTCTAAGTGTTCATTGGCATGTTATCAATGTCCTCTAGTATGTTAAACTACTTTACTTACTATACATCATGCTCGCATGCTTACGTACAATTGAAATCAGACCATATTAACACGTCTTCAGGTTAGAATTTTAAAGTCCACATGGTTTATTGAGCTTGCATATTGAAAACTCAAGTTTTATTTGAAATCAAGCTAGGTGAGTGATTATATGAAAGGCAACATAACTAGTATGTCAAGGACTGAAATAGGCCTAACTAAGTTGTATTAGCATGCTCCGTAAACCAGATATCACAACACAATAACCAACAAAATCTGCAGAGGGGCACGCCCGCACCCCATTTATACTTGGGAGACGCGCGACCGCGCGACTCCGTTTCCAAACCAGGACAACAGCCAGCAACGGCAACTCACAAACCCAAACACAGAATTTTTCTACGAAATTGCTATCAAACCGACTACATTACCTTACTAACACATATATAAGCTTATATAACCATCAATTAACATCCTCAAATCACAAATTCATGAACTCTAACTAGAATCAAGGATTCAATAAATCTCAGAGACAGAAAATGAAGAACATAAATGAAGAGCATGGAAAGAATTATACCTCTGCAATTGCTAACTCCCACTTCCTCTACTTATATGTATATATAAGTACTCACCTTTAGAATACTTGTATACTCTCAATTCACTCAAGAAACTCAGCAATTAGAAATGAGGAAGAATGAGTTATATTTATAGAAAAATCCTTACACAAACAATGCTATTATACCCCAAATCAAACCAACGAGATTTATGAATTGCATGGAGGTTAATAGAGAATAGGTAATTAGTTGGTGATGGACACTATTGAGGCCACTCCCCATGCCATGATTACTAGCTATGTTGCTGAGAATTGGGAGAAGAAAAGGAAAATAGGCCTTAGCCTTTTGTCAAGCACGTGTAGAAGAAATGGGTCTAGTATTATGGGACAAGCAATATCAATCTCAATATTCTAGCAATTTGTACAATGTTATAACATATATTATACACTTAGGTTATCACATATATACACATACTATATATTTAGATTACAATTAAAATTACAATGTAATTCCAATAATACTACCATGTAATTCATATAATGTAGTAAATGTAATTTACTCACATATAATCCATGTACATCTTTACCACTAACGAATGTACTTTAATTGGGTATTATTCTACTACATCATTCCAATTCTATTGTTCAATTCATATTAATTTATTGAAGTATTCATAATTTAATAGTTGTTTACAATACCCTCAAGGTGTATTAATTTAATGTATACTTGCCTACATATTGTCATATAGGCATTTCATGAGGTATTCATAACATATAGTTTCAATATGTCCAATCACATTGCTACATGTAATATAGTTTCATAAATCTTAATATATGGTTTCTATACAATATAGCCACACCACACTTTACACTTTGCATACTATATAGTTAACTACTATACGTTATACTTTTAATATCGCACGCTTGTACATAGGAGTAAATAAATTACTTATCTTATTAATTAATTAATAATAATATTAATCAATCCATTTCTCATAAATCAATGAACTTATTAATCTCTACAATAATTGGTTGGCACTTACATGATTAAATATCACATGAATATAAAGCTTATTATATTTATAAACACGTTGCTTATTTTTATTATATCTCTTGTAATAATAATCACATATTATTAATTAATCACTATTAGTATTTAATAACAATTAATTAATATTCTACAATAACAATTATCAATTAATATATATTAATTGTTCACTTAACTAATTCTTTCGTTAATTAATATAATCATTAATCTTTCTCATCACTGTGCCACACAAGGCATTCAACTAGTTTATCGCAAACTCCACATTTCCTCAATTATTATAATTATTCAATTTAATATAATTGAGTTAACTCACAAAATTATTTATTTTTAAATAAATATTCATTTCCATTAATATATTCATTTAATAATATATGAAAATTCTCGGGTATTACATCCTCCCCCCCCCCCTTATAAAAATTACGTCCCGAAATTTCTATAAGGTTACACAAATAGATGGGGATAGTCCTTCGTCATCTTATCTTCTAACTCCCACGTAGCCTCCTCGACATCGTGGTTATGCCAAAGTAGTTTTACAGATGAAATAATTTTATTTCTTAAAGTTTGCTTTTTCCTATCTAATATCTGGACAGGAATTTCTTCATACGTCAAGTTCTTCTCCACTTGAATGGGCTCGTAAGAAATCACGTGCTTGTAGTCGGCCTTGTATGGTCGTAACATGAAAATGTGGAACACGTTGTTGATGTGCTCCAACTCGGGTGGTAACGCAACTTTGTATGCCACTTCGCCCATTCGTTTCAGTATCTCGAATGATCCTATGAATCTTGGACTCAGTTTTCCTTTCTTGCTAAAACGGATCTTTCCCTTCCATGGAGATACCTTCAAGAATACGAAACTGCCAACTTTAAAGTCTCGGTCCTGCCGATGCAAATCTGTATACTTTTTCTGGCGATCTTGAGCTGCTACTAGTCTGGCTCTCATTACTGTCACCACGTCTGCAGTTTATTGTACTAGCTATGGTCCGAGTATTTGTCGTTCTCCGACTTCGTCCCAACATAATGGTGTTCTGCACTTTCTTTCGTATAGAGCCTCGTACGGTGGCATGCCGATACTCGCATGGTAACTATTATTATACGCAAATTCGACTAAGGGTAGGTGGTCGTCCCAATTTCCTTTGAAGTCTATCACGCAAGTCCTAAGCATGTCTTCCAGCGTTTGTATTGTTCGCTCACTCTGTCCGTCTATCTGAGGATGATAAGCGGTACTCAACCTCAACTGCGTTCCCATTCTCTCTTGCAAACTCTTCCAAAAATTTGACTGTGAAGTACGGATCTCGATCAGAGATAATTGACACTGGCACTCCATGTCGTGAAACAATCTCTTTTACGTACAGACTCGCTAACTGATTCAAACTATGCCGGATCTTGATTGGTAGAAAGTGTGCAGTCTTTGTAAGTCGATCCACGATAACCCAAATGGCATCATAACCTTTCTGCGTAACTGGAAGTCCCACCACGAAGTCCATCGTAATATGCTCCCATTTCCACTCTGGTATTTCCAATGGTTGTAGTAAACCACTTGGCCGCTGATGTTCTGCTTTAACGCGTTGGCAAGTTAAACATCTACTAACGTACTCTGCGACTTTTCGCTTCAGATTGGGCCACCAAAAATATTGCCTCAAGTCTCGGTACATCTTAGTGCCTCCCGGATGAACGGAATACGTCGTATTGTGTGCCTCGTGCAAAATCTCTTCCCTTAATTCGATTACTGTTGGTACCCACACTCTTCCTTCGAATCTCAAGATACCGTCTTTATCCACTCGGAATCTTACTTCTTCATTTTCGGCGATCCACTTTCTGATTTTCTCGCACTCTTCATCTTTCTACTGTGCTTCTTTTACTCTATCCAACAATGTCGGACAAGCTTCCATTACAAATAACTTCTCTCCAGACCTCTCTGGCCCTTTTACCTCTATTTCTAATTTCTCCATTTCTCTTATCAACTCATCCTGAGTCGTCAAATTAAATAATTTCTCCCTTCCTTTTCTGCTCAGAGCGTCGGCAACCACGTTTGCCTTACCCGGGTGATAAAGAATATCGCAGTCATAGTCTTTGATTAATTCTAACCACCTTCTCTGCTGCATATTCAACTCCTTCTGCATGAAGATATATTTTAGAATTTTGTGGTCCGTGTATATCTCACATTTCTCTCCGTATAAATAATGCCTCTATATCTTTAACGCAAAAACTACTGCCACTAACTCTAAGTCGTGAGTAGGGTATCGTTTTTTGTAATCCTTCAATTGACGTAACACATACATAATGACCTTACCGTGTTGCATGAGCACACAACCAAGTCCCTTGTACGATGCGTCACTGTACACCACAAAATTTCCCGCATCATCTGGTAGTGATAATACAGTTGCCTCGCTCAATCTTTTCTTCAACTCTTGAAAACTTTCTTCGCATTTGTCTGTCCATACAAACTTCACTGTCTTCCTCATCAGATTGGTCAACGGGGTTGCTATCTTAGAAAAATCTTAGATGAATCTTCGATAGTACCCAGCTAACCCTAAGAAACTTCTTACCTCCATCGGTGTTCTCGGTTATTCCCAATTACTTACTGCTTGAGATTCCATTCTTATCCACCACGTGGCCTAAGAATTGAACCTTCTCCGTCCAAAATTCACACTTAAAAAATTTTGCATACATCTTCTCCTTCCTTAATGCTTCCAAAACAATCTTCAGGTGTTCGGCGTGTTCTTCCTCTGTCTTTGAGTAGATCAAGATGTCGTCGATAAAAACTACCATGAATTTATCTAAGTATGGCTTGAAAACTCGGTTCATCAAGTCCATAAATGCTGCCGGAGCATTAGTTAAACCAAATGACATTACCAAAAACTTGTAATGTCCATAACGGGTTCGAAACGCAATCTTTGGTATGTCCTCATTCCGTACTTTTATTTTGTGATATCATGTCTGTAGGTTGATCTTCGAGAAACACTTTGCGCCCTTCAATTGATCAAATAAGTCGTCTATCCTCGATAACGGATATCTGTTCTTGATCATTACTTTGTTCAATTCTCGATAATAGATGCAGAGCCTCATCGATCTGTCCTTTTTCTTAACGAATAACACTGGTGCTCCCCAAGGAGACACACTTGATCGAATGTAACCTTTATCCAACAGCTCTTGCAGTTGTATCATCAATTCTTTCATTTCTACTGGCGCCATACAATATGGAGCTTTCGAAATCGGTGCCGTTCCCGGTGCTAAGTCTATTACGAACTCAATTTCTCTGTCTAGCAGAAGACCAGGCAGATCGTCCTGAAATACATCTCGAAATTCATTCACTACGGATATATCCTTAATTTCTACTCCTTTTTTCCGAGTATCAACGATGTAAGCTAAATAACCTACACATCCTTTCCTTAACAATTTCTTGGCCTGCATCATTGTAACGCAACACGATTGCTTAAGTGATGAGCTACCATAAAATACTACCTTAGACTTACTCGAAGTCTGAAGGTTCACACATTTACTCTGACAGTTAATTACCGCAGCATGGTTATACAACCAATCCATTCCCAGTATTACGTTAAATTCTCCCAGTCTAATAGGAATCAAGTCTACGCTCAGTTCATGTTCTCTAATGTTTGCGCGATAATTTCGATAAACGTATTCTACAGGGATTACTTCCTTATTCGCAACTTCTATGTTCAAAGGATTTTCTAATCGTTCTCGGGGTGTACTAAGTCTACTAGCAAATTCTTTAGATACAAAAGAACAGGTGGCACCCGAATCAAATAATACATAAGCATTTATATAATTGATTGGGATTATACCTGACACCACGTCCTTTGCAGCCACTCCGTCCTGGACGGTCATGTTAAAAGTTCTGGCAGTTGGGCGATTGGATTGTGTCGGTTTGCTGATCATCAGCTTGTTTCCCCCTTGTTGGCTCCCTCCGTTACTTCCCTTCTTCGGGCAGTCCTTAATCCGGTGCTCTGTCGAGCCACATGCAAAGCATTCTTGTATCTTTTTCAGTTTCGGGCAGTTGGGCGAGATGTGCCCTTTCTGTCCGCAGTTGTAGCAAGTGTCCGCGCCCCTTCCAGCACTCACCCTGATGGTTCTTCCCACACTTCGGGCATCCTTCAACCTTCTTCTTGAAACCTCCACAAAAGTTTCCGATTGATTGTGGTTGTTTTTGTTGTTGTTGTTGTTATTCTCCCACTTTCTCTTTCCCAAGTTGCTTCCTCCACTACTGCTTCCTCCAGTACGGTTCTCTCCTCCAGTATTCTTTTCTTTCTTCTCCTTGTTATACAGACATAAGGCCTCACTGCCACCTTCCGTAATGATTTCCTTTTCCTAGCAATGTTGCAAAGGAATCAATTTGAAGAATTGATACCTTATTGAACAACCACGGCTTCAGCCCTTGTTCGAATGGTCTCGCCTTCCTTTCCTCATCTCCAACTTGGTGTTCCGCAAATCGCGCTAGTTCGTTAAACTTAGCCGCGTATTGCGCCACCGTCATCTCACCTTGTTTTAGTTCTAAAAATTTCACCTCCATCCTATTCTTCATACTCTTTGGAAAATAGTTCTCGAAGAACAGCATCTTAAACTTCTCCCATGTTATCGTCCCTTCTCCAACTCTTTGCTGATTAGTCTCCCACCAATAGTTTTCTTTGCTTCTCATCATGTATATGGCAAATACTGTCTTCTGGCCTTCACCCACGAGAGCTATAGTGAAGGCCTTCTCGATTTCCTTGATCCAGGTTTGCGCAACTATCGGGTCAGTAGTACCCTCGAACTCTGGGGGTCCTACACTCCTAAAATCTTTGAAGGTTGTTACTGGGACAACTTGAGGGTTGGGGCCAATGGGTTCAGTGTTCCTTCCCCTTAAAGCCTCTCCTAACAAGTCTACCAGTTTCTGGATTGGGTCTACTTGTTCCCTCTCCTTATTCACTGACTCTTTAGGTGCAGTCAATCTACGTCTTGGTGCCATGATCTGCATCACAAATTTTCATTTTATTATTCAATTATATCACTTAAGTATTTTCTTTTAATACAAAAGACTAAATTTATAACACGTTTCTGAAATAAGATCATTTATATTAATATGCCAAATCGTTTCACTACATGATTTTTTCCTAGCATATTTCTATAAATGTTATCATATATACCCCTTAATATCACAAAAGATAGGGAATATACCAACCTACTACCCCTCTAACAAAAGCTTACTCGGGGTTTACATAACTATCCCACACTTTACACAAAAAGTTGGGATTACAACATAGTAATTACATCACATAAAGTAGATACTACTAAACTACTACTACACTGACTAAGGATCTCATCCCATCATTCCTCGCTCTACAACGCTCTTATACTCCATCTGTGCTATATATGCTACCAACTCTCGGCTCAAAGTATGTAGGGTCTGTCCCTGCTTTGCCGGCTAACGGTACACACCATCTATCACCCTCTCGAAGGCCGAACGGAACACGTACCCCATCTTGTTCATCTTCCTCTTCTTGCATCTGATCTCATCCTCTAGGTCGTCAGCTCTCTTATAGGCCGCCTCCCATTTCTCCTTGAAGTGTATCCTATCCATCACCTCTAACTCTAACTGAGTACGGAGTGCTTCCTTCTCAGTCTTCTCACTCAGCTCCCTCTGCTCAACCTCTTCTAGCTTTCCTGCCAGATCCACGTTCCTAGCCACTGACTTGTGAAACAAGGTCCCCATATGGATCCCTGCCTCCTTGCGATAAGCAATCTCTACCTATAGTTCTTGCATGGCCAGCTTCCTCTGATGGTCTTCATCCTTTAGCTTCTGAAACACCGACTCTCTCTCTTGGGCCTCTGCCTCTAACTCCTGGACTCTGCAGTCCAACTCTAGGATCCGCTCCTCATACTCGCCTAACATCTGCTCCTCTACAATAGCCTCATCAGAGTCCATCACTGGCTCATCCTCCATCGACTCCTCCTCTGGGTCGGACTCCACCTCTATCTCATCCTCGTCGTCAAACTCGGATGGTGCAATAACCTGCACTGGCACAGCCTCTAAGGGTGCCTCGTACACTACATGGATATCCCTGGGCTCCTCCTCATCCACTCTACTAGGTACTCCCATATCTGTCATCCTACAATCACAAACACAAGACAAACAACAGCAACTCCATTAGAATGTTAAATAAAACATAAATTCATTGTATAGAATGAAGTTACATTTCATAAGAGACTAAGTCTCTCAAGGAAAACTCTACATGAGTTTTATCTCCTTTCTAACTTCTAAATTCTCCTAAGTTATAATCTAAGGACACTCGCTCCTAAGGTTTATAACTACCGCTCTGATACCAACCTATGACGCCCCTAAATTTGGACCGCCACTTGGTCACTCGAATTTGGTTCATCACGTTCTAATACCTAATATCACAATAAATAATACTACTAAATGTCGCATTACACAGCGGAATAATACACAACTACTACCGAATAGATTATATTTAATTAATATGATTTATTCACGTCCCAAGGTCGCGTAACTTAAATAGTGATTACATAGCTTAAACATAATATAAGCGTAATTAACCTTAACTAGTACATAATATCATAAGTTCTTTATTACAACCATAAAGTGTTACATAAATAAAGCTACTCAGTAGCCTTTTCCTTGCCCTTATCTGTGCCCGAAGGTCCGCTCTGCTCTGCCTTAACTGAAATGTTTTTAAAAAAAGCAAGAATGAGCACAAATTGCTCAGCAAGTAATATACAATAAGGGTGAGTAATATAATTCTCGAATCCCCACAAGGTATAGCAAGGTATGATAGTTCAAGGATAACAAGAATATCAACAGTTCTCAACAACAATCGCTAAGGACAGAATAATATCAATATGATTCAATAATAAATCAATTCAAGATTTCAAGCTAACTGAATACTGAGCAGTCACTAAGGAACTATGAACTTCTACTAGAATTAACAGTATTAAACTGATAACCTAATTAAAATCAAGTACAACAGGTGATCAGCCTAAAGTACCCTACGGTATGCATATCGTTCAATCGTACTTAAAGTGTGCGCACGTCGGTCACCCGACAAATATATATCCCCTTCAAAGAAGGTTGTTCAACTCAGTTAACACAAGAATTCTGCACCATTCAATTGATTTGGATAGCTTTCTAATCATATTATAAGTCTAGCCGAATCAATTGGCATAGACGGCTCTTTAAATGAATAAGCGAACAATTATAAGTTCAATACTCGAGTCAAAGTTCAAGAATAAACAACTCTATTCTATTATATCATAGGATAAGAATTATGCTTTCAATTATTTACTTGTATAACTAATAATAATACAAGCTTCAGAAATGTTCAATAAAGAGTAGGGTTCAAGTACTTGCCTTTAGCGTAGTTTATCCACGTTAAGTAAACCAATAATTTTGAATCCCTATCGTAATATAATTATGTATATATATATAATATTCATTAGTCATATAGTTTAACATCATATCTTATCTTCGGATATATGATCGACACATAAGCTAGGTTTTAACCTAGCTACATAGTTATACCACATATAGTATCATATTAATATAACTTTTATCCTTATCGTTCCTCTTGTTAAGTTAGACATATTCTCATATCATCAATATAACATAAGATCACAACAAATAGCAAACATACCCCTTTTTATAGTATTATTATAAGTTAACCGTTAAATCGGATTCAAGCATCTACATATGATATCACATGGCATGTATACATATTAAAGGATACTTTCATGCTTCTCAAGTTTATCTAAGTTCTCTCTTTCATGATATGGTTTTAAGTTAACACTTTTGACAACTTACGGTCATTCAAGGTTATAAGTCACAAAGTCTAACATGCTTGCTTCTTAACATATAAGGTAGTCATATAATTCATATTAGGCAATCTTGTGAGTATTC
Organism: Panax stipuleanatus; assembly: GCA_020205555.1. Taxonomy (NCBI): domain Eukaryota; kingdom Viridiplantae; phylum Streptophyta; class Magnoliopsida; order Apiales; family Araliaceae; genus Panax; species Panax stipuleanatus. Next base: position 112,014,051 of record CM035125.1, on the reverse strand, counting down.
ATATCATATATGTGTAATTAGCATTGTCTTGGTTGGAAAATATGCTTCGTTTATACTTCACTTGAATTACGATACCTAAGCATGGTATATATACAATTAAGATACATAAGTAAGTCTAAGAGTATCATCAAACATGTTCACAACTATCAGATTCTAACTCTCAAAGTAGCATGTTAACATTCATGTTCAAAGTTTGTATTTTCATTAGTAAAGCTTACTAATAAGTCCAACATGTTCATGCTTCATTACGAAATCCATATACGTAAGTTAGTATGTCCGACATACTTTTCAAAACCATACTAACATGCTTGCAAGATCGGAATATCAAAACGAATATAATAAGTCAATGTCCATTTTGAAACTCTAAGTGTTCATTGACATGTTATCAATGTCCTCTAGTATGTTAAACTACTTTACTTCCTATACATCATGCTCGCATGCTTACGTACAAATGAAATCAGACCACACTAACACGTCTTTATGTTAGAATTTTAAGGTTCACAATGTTTATTGAGCTTGCATATTGAAAACTCAAGTTTTCTTTTGAAATCAAGCTAGGTGAGTGATTATATGAAAGGCAACATAACTAGTATGTCAAGGACTGAAATAGGCCTAACTAAGTTGTATTAGCATGCTCCATAAACCAGATATCATAACACAATAGCCAACAAAATCTGCAGAGGGGCGCAGCTGCGCCCCATTTGTACTAGGGAGACGGCTCAGTTTCCAAACCAGACAACAACCAGCAACGACAATTCACAAACCCAAACATAGAATTTTTCTACGAAATTGCTATCAAACCTACTACATTACCTTACAAACACATATATAAGCTTATATAACCATCAATTAACATCCTCAAACACGAAATCATGAACTCTAACTAGAATCAAGGATTCAAGAAATCTCAGAGACAAAAAATGAAGAACATAAATGAAGAGCATGGAAAAAATTATACCTCTGCAATTGCTAACTCCCACTTCCTCTACTAGTATGTATATATAAGTTGTGACGCCCCCAGAATAGGTCCATTCAACCCAACCCATTCTGAGTCGTCAAATACATGCTTTGAATAGTTGTGGACAGTTTGGGCTGATATGTCCCTCTTTCCCGCATTTAAAGCATACGACCGGTGGCCGTTCTCCTCCCCTCGAAACAGTTGATTCTGGTGCTGATGTTGACATCTTCGTGTTCTCATTGTTGTACCTTCTCTTCTTGAAATCTCCCCCCGATTCGCTTCTTCTACTATCATGGCCACGATAACCACCGGAGTGGTTACCGCTTCTGTCATACTTTCCTCCTCGCTGGTTGTCATTGCTCCGATGACTACTGCCACCAGTACGACCTTGGTTGTGGTCCCTCGGTTGAACATAATCATTATCTCGTTCCAATAACTGGGCCCTGTTTACTACATCCGAATATAAAGAAAACTTATGAGAAATGAGGTATTGACGTATTTCGGGTTTCAACCCTCTTAGAAACATCCGCGTCATACGTTCCTCATTCTCCACCAAATGAGGTGCAAACCTGGACAGCTCCGCGAACTTAGCCTCGTACTGGGATACCGTCATGTTGTTTTGCTCGAGTCTGATAAACTCTACTTCCTTCATATGACGAATACTTTCAGGAAAGTACTTGTCATTAAACAGTTTCTGGAACGCTTCCCAAGACATCTGGAGTGCGGCAGGCTGGGTACGCTTCACGGATTCCCACCAGTAATCTGCCTCTCCACGGAACATAAACGTGGCGAATGGAACCTTCTGTTCCTCTGTACATCCCAAGACATCAAATATCTTGGTAATTTGTTTAATCCACGTCTCCGCCTTGATCGGATCTGGCTTTCCCAGAAACTCTGGTGGTCCCAATTCTTTGAACTGCTTGGCAGTGACAGCTCGCGTGTTGTTATTATCTCCACCTGTATGTTGCACACGAGTCTCCCTCGTCTGATTTTGCATGAACTGCAAAAAACTTCTAAACATCTCACCGTTTATCGTCTGACCAGCGTTATTTTCAGGATGAACATTGCCTTCTTGTTGCACGTTCTCCTGGTTAACGATTAAAGGTGTCTCCACGGTCTCATTCACTTCGTTGTTAACGTTCTCAGCTGCCATTCTCAAATACTGCCATAAAACAAGGGTTAATTAAACAAGTCAACATATCACATATTAACCCTATGCTCCGACTGACCAATTAAATACCACATAAGCTTAGGTAGGACACACTAGCGAAGGATTTACTCGTCTCTCCCCTCCTAGTTCTATTCCCCAATCTCCGTCAGAGATCATATCCCTAAGCTCTGATACCAACTGTGACGCCCCCAGAATAGGTCCATTCAACCCAACCCATTCTGAGTCGCCAAATACATGGTACAGAATTCAAATACAAACTTAATATCACACGATCGTGCAAAATACGACCACACATCTGTGAGTGTCAATACAAATATGTAGAAAATATTAAGATTCAAACTAAGTCCTCATTACAATTATTATCACACTATTTATCAGAAATAGTGAGGACTACTACTGCTCTAACTCGGACCATCACTCTGTCCCCCGACTAGTCCCCGCAACATTCTCATTTCCTGAAGAGGACAACAGATGAAAAGGGTGAGCTCAACTAGCCCAGTAAAGAATATTATGACTAAGATAATGAAAAATAAATTATCGTTAGTCTTCAACAGTTCAGATAAAATATTATGGACAACAAGTTTTAGATCAATATTCGCAGCGGAAATAACAAATCATTAGAAGAGTTAAGCAGAGAATGAAGTCTACTATCTTCTATGATTTAAAAGTCCATCACCAATATTTTATCCCTGTAACATCAATAAATATATATCTCAAATCAAATATTCATCTTTGCACTACAGGCCAAAGATATTCATTTGCATCATCAGTAGTCATGTTCATCTCAACACCTGTCATCTTTGCACTACAGGCCAAAGATATTCATCAGGTAATCATTCATCTTTGCTCTACAGGCCAAAGATATTCAGTTACATCACCTTTTAGGACTGAGGATGATGAAAAACATTTTAAAGAGCGAATCCAGTGAGATAAAAGACAAAGATCAAATATTCGTATTTTAGTTTATCCAAATTCAAGAATAATCCATAATAATACTTTGTGAAGCAAAATTCAAGAATAAAGCCCAAAACTTGGATACAATCAAAGATAGTAACCTTAACAGACAATTTGGGCAAATAGAAGAAAAATAAATTTTCCCGTGAATAGTGCCGTATACGTGAATAGTGCCGTATACGTGAATAGTAACCCCGACAAAAAAAGTAAGAATTTCAACATAAAATTCATGACAATATTTTTGTATAATGATATTGAGAAGAATAACATCATTTACGAAAGAAATAACATCCCTTACCTCAAAAGAACAGTATCTCTGACTGGAATATCGGATATAATACCGACGAAAGCTTGTACTGAATAGTAATACTCAAAGTATTGAAATACTCACAAAAATACGCTCGATATTATAGAGAGAGAAAACTTCGAATTCTGGTGTGATTTTCAATTCTAATCCTAAGCACCCTATTTATAGGAAAAGCTTAGGATGCCAAAGGAGACTAAAATAATAAAATATTATTATTTTTTTCTTAGCCGCCGGCTGCTCCAAAAAGCCATCAGCCATTTTGTTTCAACCAAAAGTGGGTCCCACCCATTAAATAATATATTTATTTTCCAAAACTTCAATAATTCATAATAAATAGCCCCTTTGTCAGAAAAATACAAATTCTATGTCCTTCTATAGGAAATTTAATTCTCTACAACTTTGCAGAAGAAAATTTTTCCAAATTCCCAACATAAATTATCCGAAATCCACCAATAGATGATTTTTCACACCAAAATACTGATAAAAACACATCAGCACTAATTCCTTCTTTAATATCCACAAAATAAATATTTCCTTATCATATAAATCAATAATTAATTATTAACAAATAATATTATAGAACTACAATATTGACAACCAGGTCGTTCCCAGGAAAGAGGGGGCCTTCCGATAAGGACTTCTCCTTACTGGCGCGCAATTAAATAACCCCTCCTAGACAGAACTTCCTTAGACATTGTCAATAATGCTATCTAATAATATTATTCAAATAATATTAATTATTGAGTTGATAACGTGAAATACTGTGCAACGACAATTATTGAATCAATACTACACAATATCAACTGTAGCCATTATTGAATCAATCATAAAAAAAATAGCAACGTAGCAATTATTGAGTCAATAAAATATCAATGCAGCAATTATTGAGTCAATAATATAAAATATCAACGTAGCAATTATTGAGTCAATAATATAAAATATTGAACAGTAAATACTGTAACAATAATTGAGTAGGTTCCTTCTCACGTAAGACTCAATAATTCGAAATACTGTGCAATACCGTGTGCTACTGCGCACCACCGCGTACTGTATTTTAACCACCGGGTATTTCAACAGTACTAATGGTAACAACCACGCCGTTATCTTGTAAAAAGTTATTTCTGTCGCTTTCTATATCCGACAGTTATTCCGTTGTGGGGGCCCACAAATAGCTGCGCCGTCGTACGAATATTCCCCGACAACAAGAATATTTTATAACCACTTGCTCATTTTAAAAATATTTGCACATTTCACCCATAACTTTCATATTTATCAAATCAACACCTTACTATTTCAAAATAATATATAAAGAAAATTAAATCTTTATTCATAAAAGTTGGGGTCTTACATAAGTACTCACCCTTAGAATACTTGTATGCTCTCAATTCACTCAAGAGACTCAGCAATTAGAAATGAGGAAGAATGAGTTATATTTATAGAAAAATCCTTACACAAACAATGCTATTATACCCCAAATCAAACCAACAAGATTTATGAATTGCATGGAGGTTAATAGAGAGTAGGTAATTAGTTGGTGATGGACACTATTGAGGCCACTCCCCATGCCATGATTACTAGCTATGTTGCTGAGAATTGGGAGAAGAAAAGGGAAATAGGCCTTAGCCTTTTGCCAAGTACGTGAAGAAGAAATGGGTATAGTATTATGAGACAAGCAATATCAATCTCAATATTCTAGCAATTTGTACAATGTTATAACATATATTATACACTTAGGTTATAACATATATATATACATACTATATATTTATATTACAATTAAAATTACAATATAATCCCAATAATACTACCATGTAATTCATATAATGTAGTAAATGTAATTTACTCACGTATAATCCATGTACATCTTTATTACTAACGAATGTACTTCAATTGGGTATTATTCTACTACATCATTCCAATTCTATTGTTCAATTCATATTAATTTATTGAAGTATTCATAATTTAATAGTTGTTTACAATACCCTCAAGGTATATTAATTTAATGTATACTTGCCTACATATTGTCACATAGGCATTTCATGAGGTATTCATAACATATAGTTTCAATATGTCCAATCACACTGCTTCATGTAATATAATTTCATAAATCTTAATATATGGTTTCTATACAATATAGCCACACCACAATTTACACTTTGCATACTATATAGTTAACTACTATACGTTATACTTTTAATATCGCACGCTTGTACATAGGAGTAAATAAATTACTTATCTTATCAATTAATTAATAATAATATTAATCAATTCATTTCTCATAAATCAATGAACTTATTAATCTCTACAATAATTGGTTGGCACTTACATGATTAAATATCACATGAATATAAATCTTATTATATTTATAAACACGTTGCTTATTATTATTATGTCTCTTGTAATAATAATCACGTATTATTAATTAATCACCATTAGTATTTAATAACAATTAATTAATATTCTACAATAATAATTATCAATTAATATAGATTAATTGTTCACTTAATAATTCTTTCGTTAATTAATATAATCATTAATCTTTCTCATCACTGTGCCACACAAGGCATTCAACGAGTTTATCGCAAACTCCACATTTCCTCAATTATTATAATTATTCAATTTAATATAACGGAGTTAACTCACAAAATTATTTATTTTCAAATAAATATTCATTTTTATTAATATATTCATTTAATAATATATGAAAAATCTCGGGTATTACAGATTTACTGTCAAGTCTTATTTTTTTTAATTATATATATTTCGATTAGAAAATGCACAACTCCAAATAATGCAAATTAGAAACTCCTTTCTAATTTCATTATGCCTTAACGAAGGACTACTAGGTTGTCATTTAATGAATCACATAGGACATATCTCTTCTTTTACTAGAAGTGGTAGATTCTTTATTGATCATTCATTATCTTCATATGTAACTCATTATACCCAAGCATACCCTTTGATATACCCTAAGGGTCTTAAGGAATAAGTCAAAGTATAATTCATTACACACAAGATACTATAATGATCTCAAGTCCAATGATCACTTGTACTACTATCACATTAGGAATTTCTATTGACAGGCGAGTAAAACTCTATTAGATATTCCATAGCGAGTCACGTTCAGTGAACTTATTCTCCAATAAGCACCTACATACTTGCTTTGGTGTCTCCACACAAATGATCATGAGATCAATCATCCTCATCTAATGAGCAAGCAACATATGCACCAATCTATCCGAATTTACTAATCCCCTTTTTAGTAATCCCACGATTGGGAACTATTTTAGTTTGAAGCTTTCTAAGAATTTAGATCTCATTAGCATGATCAACATCATAGTTCTAAAATCATTGCTTAAAACTACATGTTATTTACATATTATAAAAATAGCATCATGTAGATAATTAAATGTCTTTAATAAGTGAATACTTTTATTAATAAATAAATAAGATCGTTTACAAATTATATGCTTTATCATCATACATGATTGGCTTGTATTCATACTACTTTCAATCTCCTACTTGCACTAAAACCAATCGCCATAGTATCTTATACCCATCTTCTGTGACTCCCCCAGAATAGGTTCAGTCAACCCAACCTATTTTGAGTCGCCAAATACATGATACAGAATTCAAATACAAACTTTTATATCACACGGTCGTGCAAAATACGACCACACAACTGTTAATGTCAATACAAACATGTAGAAAATATTAACATTCAAACTAAGTCCTCATTACAATTATTATCACACTATTTATTAAAAATAGTGAGGACTACTACTGCTCTAACTCGGACCATGACTCTGTCCCCCGACTAGTTCCCGCAACATTCTCATTTTCTGAAGAGGACAATAGATGAAAAAGGTAAGCTCAACTAGCCCAGTAAAGAATATTATGACTAAGATAATGGAAAATAAATTATCGTCAGTCTTCAACAATTCAGATAAAATATTATTGACAACAAGTTTTAGATCAATATTCGCAACGGAAATAACAATTCATTAGAAGAGTTAAGTAGAGAATGAAGTCTACTATTTTCTATGATTTAAAAGTCCATCATCAATATTTTATCCCTGTAACATCAATCAATATATATCTCAAATCAAATATTCATCTTTGCACTACGGGCCAAAGATATTTATTTGTATCACCAGTGGTCATGTTCATCTCAACACTGTCCATCTTTGCACTACGGCCAAAGATATTCATCAGGTAATCATTCATCTTTGCTTTACAGGCCAAAGATATTCAGTTATATCACCTTTTAAGACTGAGAATGATAAAAAATAATATAAATAACGAATCCAGTGAAATAAAGGAAAAGATTAAGGATTCGTATTTTAGTTTATTCAAGTTCAAGAATATTCCATAATAATACTTTGTGGAGCAAAATTCAAGAATGAAGCTCAAAACTTAGATCCAATCAAAGATAGTAACTATAACAGACAATTTGGACAAATACAAGAAAATTTAGTTTTTTCGTGAATAGTGTCGTATACGTGAATAGTAACCCCGACGAAAAAAGTAAGAATTTCATAATAAAATTCATGACAATATTTTGGTATAATGATATTGAAAAGAATAACATCATTTATGAAAGAAAATAACATCCCTTACCTCAAAAGAATAATACTTATGACTGAAATATCGGATATAACGCCGAAAGAAAGTTGCACTGAATAGTAACACTCAAAGTATCTAAATACTCACAAGAATACGCTCGATATTATAGAGAGAGAAAACTTCTGATTCTGGTGTGATTTTCAATTCTAACCTAAGCACCCTATTTATAGGAAAAGCTTAGGATGCCAAAGTAGACTAAATTAATAAAATAATATTTTTTTAAAAAAAAATTTCGCCGCCTCCAAAAGCCATCAGCATTCACCAACCAAAAGTGGGGCCCACTATTTTATAAAAAAATATTTATTTTCTGAAACTTCAATAATTCATAATAAATAGCCCTTTTGTCAGAAAAATACAAATTCTATATCCTTCTATAGAAATTTAATTCTCTACAACTTTGTAGAAGGAAGTTTTTCCAAATTCCAAACATAAATTATCCGAAATCCATAAACGGATGATTTTCCACACCAAAATACTGATAAAAACACATCAGCACTAATTCCTTCTTTTATATCCACAAAATAAATATTTCCTTATCATATAAATCAATAATTAATTATTCACAAATAATATTACAGAACTACAATATTGACAACCAGGTCGTTCCCAGGAAAGAGGGGGCCTTCCGATAAAGACTTCTCCTTACTGACGCGCAATTAAATAACCTCTCCTAGACAGAACTTCCTTAGATATTGTCAATAATGCTATCTAATAATATTATTCAAATAATATGAATTATTGAGTTGATAATGTGAACTACTATGCAGTGACAATTATTGAATCAATAATACAAAATATCAACTGTAGCAATTATTGAATCAATCATATAAAATAGCAACGTAGCAATTATTGATGTAGCAATTATTGAATCAATAAAATATCATGCAATTATTGAATCAATAATATAAAATATTGAACGGTAATTACTGTAACAATAATTGAGTAATGACTTCTTTCGTAAGAATCAATAATTCAAAATACTGTGCAATACCGTGTGCTACTGTGCAACACCGCGTATTACTGTATTTTAACCACCGGGTATTTCAACAGTACTAACGGTAACAACTACGCCGTTATTTTATAAAAAGGTTATTTCTGTCGCTTTCTATATCCGACAGTTATTCCGTTGTGGGGCCCACAAATAGCTGCGCCGTCGTACGAATATTTTTCGACAACAAGAATATTTCAAGACCAAACGAATATTCCCCGACAACAAGAATATTTTATAACCACTTGCTCATTTTGAAATATTTGCATATTTTACCCATAACTTTTCACATTTATCAAAACAACACCTTACTGTTTCGAAATAATATATAAAGAAAATTAAATCTTTATTCATAAAAGTTGGGGTCTTACAACCTCCCCTCCTTATGAAATTTTGTCCTCGAAATTGACGTACGTACCTGATATGTCGAAAAGGTGAGGATACCTCGCTTTCATTTTCGATTCCAACTCCCAGGTCATTTGCTCAATAGCATGGTTTCTCCACAAAACTTTAACTTGAGGTATAATTTTCGAGCGTAGGACATGCTCCTTCCTATCCAAGATCTTGACAGGTATCTCCTCGTACGTTAAATCTTCGGCTATCTCGTCTGGTTCTAACTCAATAATGCGGTTTGGATCTTTCATATATTTACGCAACACGGATATATGAAAAACATTATGAACACGAGACGTACTTGGAGGTAAAGCGAGTCTATAAGCCACATTTCCTACTCGGTCAAAAATCTCAAATGGACCAATGAATCGTGGATTGAGCTTTCCTCTCTTGCCAAACCTCGTAACTCCCTTCCACGGAGCTACTCGTAACAACACATGGTCCCCAACATTAAATTCCACGTCCTTTCAATGAAGATTCGCATAACTCTTTTGTCGATCTTGTGCGGTTTGTTTACATTGCCGAATTATTTGAATCTTTTCTGTAGTCATACGTACCAACTCCGGTCCCAATAATGTTGCTTCACCCACCTCATTCCAGCATACTGGAGAGCGACACTTTCTCCCATACAATGCCTCGAATGGAGCCACGCCTATACTTGCCTGATAACTGTTGTTGTAGGAGAATTCCACCAATGGTAAGTACTTATCCCAACTCCCTTTGAAATCTAAAACACAGAGTCTCAATAGATCTTCAAGAGTTTGGATAGTCCTTTCTGATTGTCCGTCTGTTTGAGGATGATAAGCTGAACTGAATCGTAAATTCGTGCCCATAGCTTTCTGCAAACTGATCCAAAATCGTGAAGTAAATCTGGGGTCACGATCCGAAACTATGGATACTGGCATGCCATGCAATCTCACAATCTCATTCACGTACATATGAGCAAGACGTTCAAGGGAATAAGTCTCTTGTATCGGCAAGAAATGAGCAGACTTGGTTAATCTATCAACAATAACCCAAATCGCATCTATGCCTTGAGAAACCTTGGGAAGACCCGTAACGAAATCCATCGTAATGTGTTCCCACTTCCATTTCAGAATCTCCAGTGGTTGCGATGGACCCTTCGGAACTTGATGCTCCGCCTTTACACGTTGACAAGTTAAACATCTCGAAATAAACTCAGCGATCTCTCTTTTCATATTGCTCCACCAAAATGTATGTCGAAGATCACGATACATTTTAGTACTCCCAGTATGGATTGCAAACGGTGTGTTGTGTGCCTCCATCATGATTCTATGCTTCAAGTCAGAATCGTTAGGAACACAAAGTTTGGAGTTGACTCGAAGTATTCCCTCTTCATCGATTCTTGCTTCTGGAATGGCACCTTCTTGCACCTTCTTCTTCATCTTCATCAGCTCCGGATCTTTAACTTGAGCAGCTTTAACTTCATCAATCAAAGCTGGTTCTACGCGTATACTTGACATCATCGCACTCGTTCCCACATATGATCTTCTACTCAACGCGTCAGCTACCACATTCACTTTTCCAGGATGGTATTGGATGGTATGATCGTAATCTTTCAACAGCTCAAGCCAACGTCGTTGCCGCATATTGAGTTCCTTCTGAGTGAAGAAATATTTCAGGCTCTTATGATCCGTATAAATCTCCACTTTCTCCTCGTACAGATAATGTCTCCAGATCTTCAATGCGAAAACGACAGCTGCCAACTCTAGATCATGAGTAGGATAATTACACTCATATTCTTTGAGTTGTCGTGAGGCATAGGCTATGACTTTCCGATGTTGCATGAGAACACATCCTAACCCTTTGCCCGAAGCATCGCTGTAATAACAAATCCATCCGAACCAGATGGTATTGTCAGAACAGGTGCCGAAATAAGTCTCCTCTTGAGCTCTTGGAAGCTCTTCTCGCATTCCTCGCTCCAAACGAATTTTGTATCTTTTCGAGTCAACTGAGTTAATGGAGTAACGATTCGAGAAAATCCCTCTACGAACCTCCGATAATAACCAGCTAAGCCCAGAAAGCTTCGTACTTCGATCACCGACTTAGGTTGCTCCCAACTTTGTATTGCTTCAATCTTCGTCGGGTCAATAGATACTCCACGTTTCGATACCACGTGTCTAAGGAATGCTACTTCCTCAAGCCAGAACTCGCATTTCTTCAGCTTGGCATATAGCTTGTTCTCACAAAGCTTTTGAAGTACCAACTTCAAATGGTGCTCAAGATCTTCACGGCTTTTAGAATAGATGAGGATGTCATCAATAAAGACAACAACGAATTGATTCAAATATTTCTTAAATACACGGTTCATCATATCCATGAAAGCAGCAGGAACCTTAGTCAATCCAAAAGACATGACTAAGAACTCATAATGCCTGTACCGAGTTCTGAAGGCAGTCTTCGGAATATCCTCAGTTTTAATCTTCAGCTGATGATATCCAGAACGAAGATCGATCTTTGAAAAGAATTGTGCTCCTTGCAACTGGTCGAACAGGTCATCAATACGAGGTAGCGGATACCTATTCTTGATGGTGACATGGTTCAACTCCCGATAGTCAATACAAAGTCGCATACTCCCGTCTTTCTTCTTTACGAATAAAACAGGAGCACCCCAAGGAGACGTACTAGGACGAATAAAACCGATGTCTAACAACTCCTGTAGTTGGACCTTTAACTCTTGAAGTTCAATAGGAGCCATTCGATATGGAGTTTTAGAAATGGGTTTTGTACTGGGTTCAAGGTCAATAAAGAATTCAACTTCACGTTCTAGGGGGTAGACCGGAAAGTTCTTCGGGAAATACATCAGGAAACTCATTAACAACGGAAATATTATTCAAATCTGAAGTATTTTGGTTTTGATCAGTGACATGAGCTAAGAAAGCTTGACATCCGTTTTTCAATAAACGAATAGCTTTGTAACTTGAAATGATATTGACTGATTTTAGTGGTTTGGTGGTTTGGATTCGTACAACAGGTTGATTAGGAATATAAAAACTAACAACCTTACGAAAACAATCAACTTTGGCATGGTAAGTGGTTAACTAGTCAATTCCTAAAATCACGTCAAATGCAAGTATTTTCAAAGATATAAGATCAACAAGTAAGGTAAGGGTACCAATCTGAATCAAGCAAGATTTGTAAATTGTGGATGTAACAAAGGTTTCTCCCAACGGAGTTTCAACAGATAAGTCAAAATCTAATTTATCAGAAGTCAAGTTCAAGCGTTGAGCACAAGCAGGTGAAATAAAGGAATGGGTAGCACCGGTATCTAACAAGGTATAGATTTCGCAAAAATTTATGATTAACTAACCCGTGATAAATTCATTCGGGTCCCTCTCGTTTTGAGCAATCACGACAAATGCTCTTCCATGAACCACCAACTTTGATTTGTCTGGGACAGTCTTTGGTGTCACTATCCCAACTGGTCTTGACTTTGGTATAAAGCTCATCCCACCCTCAACTACTTCGTCACACTCCTGATCCATGATTTGAATTATTACTCTTCGATCCATATCGAATTGGGATTGACCGCTATGCACAGGGTAATTCCAAACTCGATGTTGGATTCTTCCAATTGCTGTCCAAAAAGTGAAATCCATATCATCTATTTTGGCTTTCTTGGATCGGACGTCTCTTTCTAAAATATCAACGCGTCGTGCGGCTTTTACCCATGCATCTTCAATTCTCACTCGTTCAGTTGCTTATTCTTTCAACTGATCGTTGACATTTGCATTTTCAGATTCCAGCTCTAATATCATATGTTCTGCCAGAGAGAGCTTTTGTTCAAGCCTCGCATATCGAGTAGCAAAATCTTGAATTGTTGTATCCCTTTGTTCCACGGCTGTCTGTCGTTCTTCACCCTGCTCTTCTAACTCATGAATACGATTCTGCAGTTCAACATTTCGATCATAAAATTCTCCTAACAAATCCTCCTCCTCAGGTTCCTCTTCTTCCTCACTCTCAGCTGCTACCTCTACGACTAGCTCGGGTGCAACTATTAATTCTTCACCCACCACATGGATATTTCTAATCACATTATCCTGGTTGGTGATTAGCGGTGCCTCTACGGTCTCATTCACTCCATTGTTAACATTCTCAGCTGCCATTCTCAAATACTGCCATAAAATAAGGGTTAATTAAACAAATTAACATATCACATATTAACCCTATGTTTCAACTGACCAATTAAATACCACATAAGCTTAGGTAGGACATACTAGTGAAGGATTTACTCGTCTCTCCCCTTCCTAGTTCTATTCCCCGATCTCCGCCAGAAATCATATCCCTAAGCTCTGATACCAACTGTGACGCCCGCAGAATAGGTCCAGTCAATCCAACCTATTCTGAGTCGCCAAATACATGGTACAGAATTCAAATACAAACTTTTATATCACACGGTCGTGCAAAATACGACCACACAACTATGAATGTCAATACAAACATGTAGAAAATATTAACATTCAAACTAAGTCCTCGTTACAATTATTATCACACTATTTATTAAAAATATTGAGGACTACTACTGCTCTAACTCAGACCATCACTCTGTCCCCCTGACTAGTTCCCGCAACATTCTCATTTCCTGAAGAGGACAATAGATGAAAAGGGTAGGCTCAACTAGCCCAATAAAGAATATTATGACTAAGATAATGGAAAATAAATTATCGTTAGTCTTCAACAATTCAGATAAAATATTATTGACAACAAGTTTTAGATCAATATTCGCAGCGGAAATAACAATTCATTAAAAGAGTTAAGTAGAGAATGAAGTCTACTATCTTCTATGATTTAAAAGTCCATCATCAATATTTTATCCCTGTAACATCAATCAATATATATCTCAAATCAAATATTCATCTTTGCACTACAGGCCAAAGATATTCATTTGTATCACCAGTGGTCATGTTCATCTCAACACCTGTCCATCTTTGCACTACGGCCAAAGATATTCATCAGGTAATCATTCATCTTTGCTCTACAGGCCAAAGATATTCAATTATATCACCTTTTAGGACTGAGAATGATGAAAAATAATATAAATAACAAATCCAGTGAAATAAAGGATAAGATTAAGGATTCGTATTTTAGTTTATTCAAGTTCAAGAATATTTCATAATAATACTTTGTGGAGCAAAATTCAAGAATGAAGCTCAAAACTTAGATCCAATTAAAGATAGTAACTATAACAGACAATTTGGACAAATACAAGAAAATTTAGTTTTTTCGTGAATAGTGTCGTATACGTGAATAGTATTGTATATGTGAATAGTAACTCCGACGAAAAAAGTAAGAATTTCATAATAAAATCTATGACAATATTTTGGTATAATGATATTGAAAAGAATAAAATCATTTATGAAAAAAAATAACATCCCTTACCTCAAAACAATAGTATTTCTGACTGGAATATCGGATATAACACCGAAAGAAACTTGCACTGAATAGTAACACTCAAAGTATCTAAATACTCACAAGAATACGCTCGATATTATAGAGAGAGAAAACTTCTGATTCTGGTGTGATTTTCAATTCTAACCTAAGCACCCTATTTATAAGAAAAGCTTAGGATGCCAAAGTAGACTAAATTAATAAAATAATATTTTTTAAAAAAAAAATTCTGCCGCCTCCAAAAGCCATCAGCATTCACCAACCAAAAGTGGGGCCCACCATTTTATAAAAAAATATTTATTTTTCGAAACTTCAATAATTCATAATAAATAGCCCTTTTGTCAGAAAAATACAAATTCTATTTTTTTTATAGGAAATTTAATTCTCTACAACTTTGTAGAATGAAGTTTTTCCAAATTTCAAACATAAATTATCCGAAATCCATAAACGGATGATTTTCCACACCAAAATACTGATAAAAATACATCAGCACTAATTCCTTCTTTTATATCCACAAAATAAATATTTCCTTATCATATAAATCAATAATTAATTATTCACAAATAATATTACAGAACTACAATATTGACAACCACGTCGTTCCCAGGAAAGAGGGGGCCTTTCGATAAAGACTTCTCCTTACTGGCGCGCAATTAAATAACCCCTCCTAGACAGAACTTCCTTAGACATTGTCAATAATACTATCTAATAATATTATTCAAATAATATGAATTATTGAGTTGATAATGTGAACTACTATGCAGTGACAATTATTGAATCAATAATACAAAATATCAACTGTAGCAATTATTGAATCAATCATATAAAATAGCAACGTAGCAATTATTGATGTAGCAATTATTGAATCAATAAAATATCATGCAATTATTGAATCAATAATATAAAATAATGAACGGTAATTACTGTAACAATAATTGAGTAATGACTTCTTTCGTAAGAATCAATAATTCAAAATACTGTGCAATACCGTGTGCTACTGTGCAACACCGCGTATTACTGTATTTTAACCACCGGGTATTTCAACAGTACTAACGGTAACAACTACGCCGTTATTTTATAAAAAGGTTATTTCTGTCGCTTTCTATATCCGACAGTTATTCCGTTGTGGGACCCACAAATAGCTCTGCCGTCGTACGAATATTTCTCGACAACAAGAATATTTCATGACCAAACGAATATTCTCCGACAACAAGAATATTTTATAACCACTTGCTCATTTTGAAATATTTGCACATTTTACCCATAACTTTACACATTTATCAAAACAACACCTTACTGTTTCGAAATAATATATAAAGAAAATTAAATCTTTATTCATAAAAGTTGGGGTCTTACAACTTCTCTAAGTGACGATCAAACTGCTGTTGTGTTAAATCTTTAGTAAATGGATCTATAATATTGTCTTGAGAGTCTACACGCTCCAAGGTGACATCTCCTCTTTCAATGATCTCCCTGATCAAGTGAAATCGCCGCAACACGTGTTTGGATTTCAGATGAGACCTGGTTCCTTAGCTTGTGAAACCGCTCCGGTGTTGTCACAGTATAAAGGGATTGCTCCTCCAATGCTAGGAACCACACCAAGTTCTGTTATAACTTCTTCATCCAATTAGCTTCCTTTACAGCTTGACTTGCAGCTATATACTCTGCCTCTGTCACTGAATCAGCAACTGTTTGCTTCTTGGAACTCTTCAAACTCACTGCGCCTTCGTTCAAGGTAAATACATACCCCGAAACAGATTTATTGTCATCTTGATCCGTTTAAAAACTTGAGTCTGTGAAGCACTCGAGTTTTAATTCAGACCAATCGTAGAGAAGAAATACATCCTTAGTCCTTCGTAAGTACTTTAGGATACTTTTCACTGCCTTCCAGTGCTCTTCTCCTGGATTCGACTAATATCTGCTTGTTACACTAAGTGCATGAACAACATCTGGTCTAGTACATATCATATCGTACATGATAGATCCTATTGCTGAAGCATAAGGGATCTTACTCATACGGTCTCTCTCCTCAGGTGTCTTTGGGGCCTGTTTCTTGGAGAGATTTATTCCATGGCTCATCGACATGAGACCTCTTTTGGAATCTTCCATGCTAAACCTCGTTAGCATGGTATCAATGTACATTCCTTGGGATAAGCCAATCATCCTTTTAGATCTATCTCTATATATCTTTATCCCCAAAATATAGGATGTTTCTCCCAAGTCCTTCATGGAGAAATTTTATATAACCAGATTTTAATCGATTGTAGCATAGGAATGTCATTCTCTATCAGTAATATATCATCAACATATAATACAAGGAATGAGACAGTGCTCCCACTAACCTTCTTGTACACACATGGTTCATCCTCGTTTTTGATAAAATCAAACATTTTGATTGTCTCATTAAACCGAATGTTCCATATACTGAGAAGCTTGCTTCAATCCATAAATGGATCGTTGCAGCTTACAGATTTGATTTGTTCCAACCTTTGAAACAATCCCTCTGGCTGTGTCATATACACATCCTCCTCAAGTTTCCTATTGAGGAAGGTTATTTTCACGTCCATCTGCCAGATCTCATAGTCGTAATAATCTGCAATCGCAAGCAAAATCTGAATGGACTTGAGCATAGCTACTGATGAGAAGGTTTCATCATAGTCAACTCCTTATCTTTGTTTGAAACCTTTTGCAACCAGTCGGGCCTTATAGGTCTCTACCTTGTCGTCTGCTCTATTCTTTCTTTTAAAGACCTATTTACACCCAATAGGCTTAATGCCTTCAGGTGGTGAAACTAATTTCCATACTTAGTTTTCATCCATAGAGTCCATCTTGGATTTCATGGCTTTAAGCCATTTACCTGAGTCTTTATTACTCATAGCCTATTCGTAATTCAATGGATCATCATCATTCATGACGTGAACCTCATCGTCATCCTCTATAACGAATCCATACCTATCAGATATCTTCGGTACTCTTCCAGATTTACGAATAGAGTGTTGTACAAAAGGTGTCTCTACTTGGACAGGTTCATCCACTTGATCTGTAGTGGTTTGTGGTTCTTAAATTTCTTCAAGATCTATTTTCCTCCCACTAGCCCCTTCAAGAATAAATTCATTTTCCAAGAAGGCAGCATGTTTCGCAACAAAAACCTTTTGCTCAGTAGGATTATAGAAATAATATTCCAAACTTTCTTTAAGATATCCCACAAACGTGCACTTATCAGATCTTGTCCCAAGTTTATCATTTTGAAACTTTTTCACATAAGCTAGACATCCCCAAATCTTAACATGCTTAAGACCAGGTTTCCTCCATGTCCACATCTCATATGGAGTCTTGGGGGCGGATTTCGAGGGGACCTTATTTATTAGATATACAGCCGCTTCTAGGGCATAACCCCAAAATGATACTGAAAGATCGATAAAACTCATCATGGATCAAACCATGTCCAACAATGTTCGATTTCTCATTTCAGATACTCCATTTAACTGTGGTGTACCTGGTCGAGTCCATTGTGAGATTATACCATTTTCTTTGAGACAATCGAGAAACTCACCGCTTAAGTATTCACCACCTCGATCTGATCGAAGAATCTTAATACGTTGGCCAGTTTGTTTCTCTACTTCACTTCTGAACTCTTTGAACTTTTCAAAAGATTCAGATTTGTATTTCATTAAATACATATATCCATATCTTGAGTGATCATCAGTAAAAGTAATAAAATAAGAATACCCTCCTCGTGCATTTGTAGTCATAGGTCCACAAACGTCTGTGTGAACCAACGCTAACAACTCTGTAACTGTGACGCCCCCAAATTCCAGGACCGCCACTTGGTCTCTTGAATTCGGTTCATCACGTGCTCATGGTAATACATCACAATAATAATAATTAAATATCATACGATCACAACGGAAAATCTATTCTAGAATAATTTACAATGATTTATTATAATTATTCCCCCAAGTCTCGCAACCTACAGTACTTAATAGATTACATAATAATATCAGTTAACGACTTATTACATAATCTAACTTAAGCTTAAACATAATCAAATCTAGTCTTACTAGATCATCTTCATACAATATTAATATATTTAAAACATAACAGACATAAGCTAGTTGGTAGCTTTGCCCTTGCCCTTATCAACGCCCGAAGGTTCACCATGCTCTGCCTTAACTGAAATGTTTTAGGGAAAGCAAGAATGAGCACAAATTGCCCAGCAAGTAATATACAATAAGGGTGAGTAATAAGATTCTCAATTCTCGAAAGGGTATAACAAGATTTGATAATTCAAGAATAACAAGAATATCAACAGTTCTCAATATCAGTCGCTAAGGAAAGGATAATATCAATATGATTCAATAATAAGTCAATTCAAGATTTCAAATAATTGAATACTGAGTAGTCACTACGGACTATGAACTTCTACTAGAATTGACAGTAATAAACTGAAAATCCAACAAAAACAGGTACAACAGGTGATCAGCCTAAAGTACCCTTGTTATGCATAACAATCAACCATACTCAAGTGTGCACGTCGGTTCTCCGACAATTATATATTCCCTTCAAAGAAGGTTGTTCTTCTCAGTCAAATACAAGATCCCGCACCAATCAATTAGTTTGGGTCGCTTTTCAATAATATAAGTCTAGCCGAATCAAATGGCATAGACACTTTCACAATATTCAAGAACAATACTAAGTTCAACATGAATACTAGCTTTAATGAAATAAGAGTTCAAGTATGCTAATTCAATTCAACCGATTAAATAGAAAACTTGTTCGCAATACACAAGATAGGATACTTGCATAGTAAAAGAGTATAAGTTAGGAAGCTTTCACAATCATAGCTTTCCTTGCATAAAGTAAATGCGTAGGTTAGGATACTTGCACTTTAAGAGAGTGTAAGTAAGAGAACTTGCCTTTAGCGTAGTTTATCCACGAAAAGCAATCAACACTTTCAAATTCCTATCGTAATACAATTACGTATATATATGATATTCATTAGTCATATAATTTAACTTCACATTTTCTCTTTGAATATACGATCAACACATAAGCTAAGTTTTACCTAGCTACACAGTTATATAGAATAGAATTTCTATCCTTGACGTTCCTTCTTTAGAGTTTAAACGCATTCTCATATTATATAAGATCTCAACAATTAGCAAACATGCTTGCATATTATTAATATCACATAAGACCACAATCAATACTAAATATATTTCATTTTAGCAAGTTACGGCATCTCCTTAAGTTAACCGTCAAAATCGGGTTCAAGTAACATCATATAATATCGCGTAGCATGTATTCATATTTAAAGGATACTTTCATGCTTGTATAACTTTTCCAAATCCAATCGTACATGGTATAGGTTCTTAAGTTAATACTTAAAGCCATTCAAGGACACGAACTCATATGGTCTAACATGATTGCTTTTAAACACATAAGATATTCATATAACTTGTATTAGTCATGCTCATGAGTACTCGTATTGCATATATGTAGCTAGCATTGTTATTATCTTGAAAACATGCTTTGTTTATGCTAAACTTTAATCACGGCAACCAATCATGGTATATATATATGCATGACACATGAATGAGTCTAAGAGTACTATCACATGTGTCCATAAATATCAGAATTTAAATCTCCACGTATCGTGTTAATGCTCATGTGCAAGGCTTGTATTTCTATTGGTGAATCTTACTAATAGAGCCTAACATGTTCATGCTTCCTTACGAACTATATAAACACAAGTTAAGGCTTCATTCATATATTTCAAAGTTATCTAAACATGCTCATAACATCAAAATGACTATATAGCATTTACATGATCATATCCACCTTCAAACTTATATTTTTGTTAGGAATGAGCACTAGTTAGGTTCACATGTTCACATTTTATTACGGAACCAATATAGATAAGCTAACATGCACTTCATGTGTCTCTAGGTGGTACTAACGTGCTTGCAAGGTCAGTATGTAAGCATGCTTTATATATGTTAACGTCGTTTATGAAACTTTAAATTATTTTCCAAACTATGTGTCGTTTGGTTAACCATGTATGTTAATATACTAGAACATGCTTACATTGCCTCATTAGGTTTATATATATGTATTAATCATGCTCCCATGCTTGTTTAAACAAAAATCAAACAATTGGTACATAACAGTTTTGTTGCAGAATGCAGAAAACTGAACACAGAGGCTGGCGCTGCGGCGCGGCAATACTGGCGCTGCGTGCGGCGCTGCAGCGCGGGCTGCGGCGTCGAGGCAGTTTTCTGGTTCAGACTGCAGCGAAAACCGACCCAAAACCTCCCATCTCATCGAATTTCAACATACCAGACTAGTTTAACCTACTAACACATACATGTATGCTTATATAACAGTCAATAGCAATTATCAATTCCCAATTTCATGAACTCTAACTAATTTACGAATTTCATGTATTTACAGAAATTGAAGAGGAACAATGGAAACGAAAGACTATTCAGTGGTTCCATCATATGGGTATGTTCATATAACAACAATATAAGGGTTCTACAAACCAATCATGAACCAATTTGGCATAATCAAGAATTTCAACAAAACTCAGAGAACAACAATGGAGTTCTGTTGACAGAAAATGAAAATGAAGACACGAAGAGGATTTATACCTCTGTTATGGAGTAAGCTTGCTGATGCTACTATAGAAATTCCTTCTGAACTAAATAGGCAATCACAGTATACTCTCTTCTCTTAGAAATATTTCAGCAATGAAATGAAGGTGCAGGGAGTTCCTTTATATAGAAGAATGAATACACAGTCCAAGCTTCTAACTCCCAAATCAAACTAACGGATTGTCAAATTGCATGAAGGTTATAGAATGGTAGGTATTTAGTTGTTAGAATCCATCATTAAAACCACTCCTCATATAATTATTGCTAGCTAAGCTTGGGAGAAGAATGGGAGAATAGGCCTTAGCCTTTTTGCCATACACGTGAAGGAGAAGGAGAGTGACTATTATATTGGGACAAGGCCATATATCAGCATTCTATAATTTATATATATACACAACACTTATGCCAAAATATGTTACATGTATATATACTATATAATTAGGCCACAATTATAGTTACAATGTAATTCTAATGATACTAACATGGATTCACATAATGTAATAAGTGTGAATTGTGCACATATAATTCATGTACATTTTTATCATACTGGTACAATTTAATCGGATGTTATCACATTACATTATCTCATGTATTATTAAATTGTATTACTCAACAATTATTTATAATAGATCCATGATACATTATTTTAATGTATATCCACACATCATTTGTCACCTACACATATCATAACATATAGTTACTATACATTTAATTCGCATGCTTGCACATATAATTTCTCATCTTATAAATTGAATATTAATTAATAATATACACATATCCTACATCAATCAATATAATTGTTAACCTCCATAACAATTTAATTAACCTTTATATGATTAACTATCACTTTGATATAAATCTTATTATATTTATAAACACATTGCTCATTATTACTATGTTTCTTGCAATAATAATCACATATTATTAATCAATCCTCATTAGTATTTTATAGCAGTTAATTAATATTCTTCGATTAACAATTAATATAGATTAATTGTTCGCTTAAATTAATATAATCATTCTTATATTACGTCACTGTGCTACACAAGGCAATCAACGAGTTTATCACAAACTCCACCAATTTCTCAATTATTATAATTATTCAATTATATATAATTGAATTAATTCATCTCATAACACAAAATCATTTATATTCAAATAAATTCTCATTTCCATTAATATATTTATTTAATAATATATAGAAATTCTCGGGTATTACAGTAACTCTTTTTCCTTTTCCACTAAAAGGAGATTTAGTCATTTTACCCATGAGACAAGATTCAAAAGTTAAATATGATTCAAAATCGGATAGCTCTAAGAGCTCATCCTTATGCAACTTAGATAATCTTGTTTTATTGATATGACCGAGTCTACAATGTCATATATAGGTATAATTAACATCATCTCTTTTCGTTTTCTTAGTTTGTTCTATTTGAAGTATATTTTCATGCAAGTCAAGTATATAAAGTTCATTTTGTAGATTACCAACACCATATAAAATATTGTCTTTATAAATAAAACAACTGTTGTTCTTTATTATAATGTCAAATCCTTCCATATCTAATACGGAAATAGAAATAATGTTTCTAATGATATTTGGAACAAAATAACAGTTATTTAAATAAATGGACTTGCCCGTAGGCAATGCTAAACAATAAGTGCCTACAGCTAATGCAGGACAACCTCATCCTTGCCCAGCGTTCTACTTCTGACCAGTCCCTACACAGTATTACATATGTGAGAACCACAGCCGATATCCAATACCCAAGTAGAATTTTAACTTTCTGAAAAATTAATTTTAATCATGAACAAACCTTGATTGGAAGTCGAAGCTTCTACAAGCTTCTTCTCTGCCAGAAACTTCTTGCAGTTCCTCTTCCAGTGACCTGGCTCGTTGCAATGGAAGCACATTCCTTTGCTAGCTGGATCAGGTTTTTTTGTTCCTTTGTGTTCACCTTGCCCTTAGCCTTCTTAGATTTCTTCTTTTTAGAAGATACCTTGGGCCTGTGAAGAACGAGAATTTTATAAAGTTATTTGAATATTTATGGAGATAAATAAATATTTTTAACAATTTAATTATTGAGTTAAATAATTAATTCATGAATTTGTGGTAGATTAATTTAATTATGTGTGTTACATTAATTAAATTAATGTGTATTAATTTAATAGTTCAAGGTATATATTTAATTGAGTTTATTTGATTAAATGAATTAATTAAATAAACATAATGTTACTTTAATTAATTAAAGAATTAGTGAATTAACATAATTAATAAATAAAAATATTAATTATGTGACAATGTGATTTAAATGTGAATTATATTATTTTATTTAATTAATTTAAATAAGATTAATTGAATTAATTAAAGTGTTACATTAACTATATTATAAACTAGTTATTAAAATAAAGAGAAATGAGGAAAAGAAGGAAGGCAAACAGGGCCTTAAGAGGAGTTAGTCCGTTGTAAATACAACGGTAATATTTATATATACGTATATTGGGAGAAAATGAGAGAAAATATGTGTTCGTTCGCGAACTTCAGATTCTAAAATTCCGCAGCCGCGCGGCCGCGCCGGCTGCAAGGCAAAATGGCGCGCGGCCGCGCCTGTCTGAAAATTTTGAAAATTTTTTTTTGCTAAGTGTTGGAAATTTGTGAAATGTGTTTTGAGTCTAATGAACATGAACACATGTTGTATAAATATAATAAAATATTGATATGAGTTTAATAATTTATGTTATGTGATTAATTAATAAATTAATTACGTGACTTAAATTATTATTTGTAAAGGTTAAATAGTGTGTTATAAACATTAAGACATTATTTTAAATCTAATTAACATGATGACATGTTATGTATGTAATGAGTTATTAATACAAGTTAATAACTTAAGTTACGTGATTAATTAACAAGTTAATTAATCAACGTAAACCATTATTTGAAAACCTAATAATGAGTTTGAAGAATACTATTGTAAATCAATAATCATATTGAACTTGTGATTAATTGATATTGTGAATGTATTGATAGGTAAGAGTAATTAAAGAAGTGAGTAATAATTGTAGCTTGCGCACGAGACAAATTTTCTATCCCTAACTTATTATTATTGTTGGGCAAGTTTCCTAAACTAAACTCTTTAAATTAAGCAATTGCTATGCTTAATTACTATTGTTGAGCAAATTCTTACTCTTGAATATCCAAGTTTAGAATTTTACATGAGATGCCATGATTCTTTTAAAAGTATCATTTAAGTGTACAATACTTATTCGATTGTATACCTTGAGAAGTTAATATTCAATTTGAATATCATTTATTGAGTTATCCAAACCAACTTTATTTTGTGCGGATTCTGATGGCAAACTGAGATGAACAACCCTAATATAGGGGATTAATGAAGATGCTTTAAGCGTTAAGATAATGTGCACAGTATCAGTACGAAGGGCTGATCTCCCTAAGTACGAGAAGTAAAGTCTATAGTCTTATGACTGTTAAAGGTTGGAAAGGTTAATATACTTGACAACCTAAGACTCGGTTCAAGGTCTTAATGACCCTCAGAAGTAATTTGACTCTCGATTAATATTCTTGATTCAAAAGTTGAGAAGTAATTTGACTCTTGATTAATATTCTTGATTCAAATGTTGAGCTTTCTGTTATTCAGAATTCTTTCACTCGTATGTTATTATTCTGTCATATTTGTATACTTGCGGGCATTCATGCTCACTCTTGCATAAGAACATTGCAGCTAATAATGAACGAAGTGATGTACCTTCTAGTAGCAAGGGCAAAGGAAAAGCTAACAAGTGTTGAGGACTTGTGTTGATGTTAAGAATGTTAAAGTTCAAGATTTATGTGTGATGACTTAAAACTTATTTATTTACGTTTCCGCAACAGAGATTTAAGGTTAAGTTTAACTCGGGATTTATGATGTATTATTATTTCAGATGATGTAAGATGATGATTTATTTATCTAATAAATGAATTTCATTATTTATGGGTAGATAGTTGTATGATATTGGAACAGTGAACACCAAATCCTGTGGAAATTAAGATACCGGATTTGGGGGTGTCACAGGGCCTCTTCATTTTCTTGGAAGAATTCACCATTAAGACATGGTTCTTCTTGGATGGGAAGTGACCTTCTGCAGTTTTCAACATGTTAAGTAATTCAGGCAACCTCACATCTAACTTATTCATGTAAAAATTAACAACGAACTGTGAGAAGGTCTCAGGTAATTTCGATATTTTTAAAATTCTGCATATGGAAAGACAACATTTTAGTAAACATTCATTTAATTTATTTTACATACCAAAATAAATTAGGTCTTATTTTAGATTGGTATCTCCCACTATTTTCTTCAAACTATATTACCCTCACTTATATAGTTCGGCAACATCTAATTAAAGATTTTGAGATTAAGAATACCATTTCAAATGTATATTGTCTTGTGTGTGCACAACAAACGATATATAAATAAATAGGTAGACAACTCTTGTCAATCACATCAACATGTGACTCCTTGTATTCTTCCTCTTAGATCATAATGGTCAAGTGTGTGCACATCCGAACTAAAATAATTTAAGTTTAGTCCAACCTAGCACTCCATATATTCAAAAAAGAAAAATATTGTCCTTGTGTGTGCACAACAAAATAATATTGTTCAATTTTCTTTATAAGCATCAAATGTGATTAAATTAATATCTTAAATACGCAATACTCGCCTTGTGTGTGCACAACAAACTCGTAATAAATATTTAATACTCTATTAATTTATCATGTTAGAAGGCGACGTTCGATATTCCAAATATCTTTGAACGCTTTAGACTTAATATAATTTCTTTAAGGGGTTTGTTATTATTTGTTTCATCTTGTTTAGCGCGCATGCACATATATATATATAAAATACGCATCATTTTATTAAACATGCGAAGCTTGTTTACATAAAATATAATATATATAATACTTAGCATGCATATATAGAATACTATATTCTACCCGGATTGATTATGGACTTTTATTCTAGTTTGGTTCACTAGAGTCAGCAAGTGAACCAAAAGGTCAAACCTTGGAGTGCAAGAATTTAAATTTAAATGTAACTATTACATTTAAACTCGGCCTCCATACAAACGAGTCTTCACGCACTTCTTGCTCCTTGGTCTCCAACTTCTTCAAGAAAATTCTAACTATTTCTATTACATAAACTATTTCAATAAATAGAAACCTTGATTAGCAGTCAAGGGAAAGTACATAGGAGGGAGATAGAATTTTACATCAAGAAAAATTAGAGAAGACGAGGTACGCAAATCCCATTTAATAAAACCCATACATTCAAGCATTCAACTAAAATAAAATCCAATCACATTGGTCAATAGTCCATAATCAACCCCATTTATTTTCATACACATCAACATATGCATCAATAAATAATCATTCATCTCATGAATAATAAAACCATTCCATATATAGATCGATGTCATTTAATAGACAAAAGTTTTTCTAAATTTTAGTTTTGAAACAAAATAAACTCTTTTATTTTAATCAAAAACCAAATCCAAATTAAACTCATTTAATTTTTAGCAATCTGAAATCATATTTCAGATAAAATAAAAATCTTTATTTTAAACTTTTATCAATTGAATAAATCATTTACTTAATTGAAGAAAAACAAAAAATTTCAGAATCTACAGGGTGGCCCGCCCGCGCCCAGAATGAACTGGGATGCGGCGCCGCTGCACTGTTCATCGCAGAATCTGCAAAATTCAATTTTTATCCAGAAAATTCGATCCAATCTTTACATCAATTCATACATGGAATCATAAAATTTATAATTAGCACAAAGTTAGGCTCTGATACCACTGTTGGGTTTGTACGTAACGCATACATGCAATCAAATTACACAATAAGGGCGAAAGCGCGATAAGTTAGGTTTTAAAATTTTTTATACAAACCCTCACCATGATCATGTTTTGTGCTCAATTATCAATAACAGAAAACTAAGGATAAATTAAAATCATACCCTTGTAGAAACTAGCTTCCACATGTACGAGTTCAACTCCTTGCTCTTCGTGATCTCCTTGAATCTCCTGTATTGGCTCCTTCCTTTAATCAACATTAGCCATCCAAGTGTTTGGCCTTTAGAGGTGATCCACCAAGGAAGAGAAATTGGTCAAGAAGATGGGTGGTTGGCTAAACCTGTTTTCTATTCTTTGTAGAAAAAGAAGTACTCTCCAACTCTTAAAATTACGTATATTTATATCTGATATAAAACTCCTCTTATATAGATATTGGTCAACCCTACTATTTAATTAGAATTGAGTTTTATTTAATTAAATAATTAAACTCTTTTAATTAATTAAGCTTCCCAACATATTATGATTAATTAATTAAACTTCTTTAATTAATTTGTCTCCTAATCTCATTAGAAATAAGTGAGAGTACTAATATTAAATTAATTCCTAAACTCCTTTAGAATTAAAATAATAATAATTATAATAATATTAATAAGACTCCTCTTATTAATTTATATTTAATATTTCTAAAATATTAAATAATAAACATTAAGCTATTTAATTTATTCTATCACCATAGATTAAATTAATTATACTTAATGCATTATTACGATTATGTCATTATCTTCTTAAATAATTATTCTTCCTTTTATGGTGTGACCTTTTAGGTTCTCCATATTAAACCGGTTGTGAATAAATCAATTATAACAATTCTAATCTTATTTAAATAAATAAATTAAACTAATAATTTATTTAAATAAATAACATTTATTCTACAATAGGGATAAGCCTCCCTAGCGATCAATGACTTTCTAGATAATATAGATTTCAACATTAATCATAAAAGAACTTGTGAGTAAATAGTTACCGTACAAATCAATCCTTCCACCATACAATGTCCCAATTAAATATAAGACATAGAATTACTGTCAAGTCTTATTTTATTTAATTATATGTATTTCGATTAGAAAATGCACAACTTCAAATAATACAAATTAGAAACTCCTTTCTAATTTCATTCTGCCTTGGTCAAGGGCTATTGGGTTGTCATTTAACGAATCACATATATCTCTTCTTTTACTAGAAGTGATAGATTCTTTATTGATCATTCATTATCTCCATATGTAACTCATTATACCCAAGCATACCCTTTGATATACCCTAAGGGTCTTAAAGAATAAGTCAAAGTATAATTCATTACACACAAGATACTATGATGATCTCAAGTGTAACGACCATGAATTTTAAACTCTTTATTAATTAAATATGTGATTTAATTTTAACGAGTTAGTTTTGTGAACTTATTTAAACCTTATATGGTTATGTGAAATTGCAAAATAATTAAAGGGAGTCACTAATGGTTATTTAAATTAGTGGACTAACTCTAAGACTTTAATATCAGAGAATTGATAGGATTATTAATAATTAAATATTCAATTTATTTGAATATAGTGGCAGGATTTGAACATATTGATTAATTGCAATTATGAGTAATTAATTGATAATGTGTTGATTAATAATTATTATGAACAAATAATAATTAATGAGTAAGAGATTAATAAATATAATAATATTATATTTACTTGATTAATTATTTTATACAAGCATGTGATATGTTAAACCTTTAATATATGGTAGTACAACGTGACACATTAATATGTCTATATATTATATATATAGACTATATAGTAAACTTTATTGCATTCATGTGAGTTGCATAATAATATTGTTTATGTGACATGAAGTGTGTGGGTAAACATTCATGTATACCCTTATTATCATGTAGTAACATCAATAATCAATTGTGATTAATAATGATTTCATTAAGTTATTATGATTATAATAATAACAGTTATGGTAATAAATAATGAGCAATACACAATTGTATTATATTTGGTGTTAATAGAAAATGTACATGAATTATATGTATGTACACTACTTGATACCTTGTAATTAGAAAATACATTGTATGCCCTTTTAAATCATTATAACCTATGTTATGTGAAATGAATTGTGTATACATATTATATAACCAAAGTGTATATTATGTGTATATATGATATAACCCAAGTGTGGTATTTGCAAATGCTAAGTTTGGCTTGTCCCATAATATAAGCTCATTTCATTCTTCTCACGTGAACACATGGCTAGCTACTCTACTCCTTCCCTCAATCTCAGCAATCTAATGAATAGATGGGGAGTGGGATTCATGAGTGAAATCACCAACTCTCACCAACTCTCTCTTATCCATTGAACATTCTTGCAATCCTTTGATTTAATATGGAAGGTAATTGAGTTGTCTGGTATTTCAATTGCCTATATAAGAGCTCTTCTCCTTCTCATTTTGAATTGCTGAGAATTTCATATAAGTATAGAATAGTGGGTAAGTTCTGTGAGAGTTATCAGTGCTGAATTAGTTTAGCAGCAAGCTCATAGTTACAGAGGTATAACATTTACCTTCATGTTCTTCATTTTCTGATAAAATGTTAAGTTCTTGATTCTTTGAATTAAGCATGTATTAGTTGATATTTGATTTGGGATATGTTGCTAAGTGTTATACAAACTTCTAAATATGTTAGAATTACAATGTGTTATGTTAGAAACGAATTTCGTAAGAATTTTCTGTGTTGGGTTATTAAACTGCCGAAGCAGTTCATGTTCTATCTTTGGCCAGACACCGATGCAGCTGCGCTGGGTTTATGCTTGATAGCTGCGCAGCTGTGCCGGTTCCTGTAAACTGTTTTTGCTTTCTGTTAAGGCCTGATATGTGTTAACCTATGATATCACTTTGAGCAAGCATGAGAACTAATATTAACTCGTGGTATTTGATACTACATGTATGTTCATGACCATGTTGGTATGTATTATGGAACGAAAAGCTTTATAGTTTTATGAATGAACTTAGAATTTGTTAAAGTGAACTTGTAATGAGCATACGAGTACCATGTGTATTCTGATTTTTAGAGCATAAGCATATAGTCTATATTGACATGAAATGTACGTTTAAAGTGTTGAATACACTAGCACACATGATTGACGCAACACTTATTGTTTTGAAATGAAACTTATAGTTTCGATTGTGAACTTAGACACATACGTAGCATGTGCATATTCTGATATTTTAAACATGATAGTATGGTTCATATTGACATGAAGAGCATGTTTAAAGTGTTAATCATGCACTAGCATACTTGATCGTAAGTTAAGACGTTTTCAAAAGAAAAACATAAGAATTTCAAAGTGAACTTGACCAAGAATTTAGTCTTGAGATTTCTGACCGTATGAAAACGTTTATGTGACTTAGTTATGTGTTCAAAGACATGTGGGTTATGATCACAAGACACTTAACATGTACTATGATGCCTTTATTGACTTAGTGTGATTTTTCAACGAAAAGCTTAGAACGTGAAAATTAATAACATCGATTACCATGTGAGTTATGTTTTGAGCATGCAAGCATGAAGAATAGGAGTTCACCATGCCTATAGACGTATTGACATGAACCTCACTTGTTTATATACGGATTTCACATATGCATGCATATTAATTTCTAAGGCATGAATTATGTGGATTAAAGTATACATGTATAGTATACACACGAGTATGCATGTTAAATATGGTATAGTCTCGATAGGTGATATTATGACTTTAATAGTTGGCCCTTGTGACATGAAATTGATTTAACTTAAGGTTTACCGGCATTGAACATTATAACCTTGAGATATGAACAGAACTTTGCAATGTATGTATCTTAAACTGTATTGTATGATTAAATTGAAGTGCTATGTGTTCAAGCCTATATTGATGCATAGGAACTAGATAATCTAAAGTTATTAAATCTAAGACAGGATTAGATTGACGTACGTGAACTATGTGCTAGACTTATATGATAAGTAAATTCTTATAAGTGTACACTCATATTAGTTTACACATGCTAATTGGAATACCAACTTGTTAATGTTAGGTTATTTCAACGAGATTTAATTAAAGCTAGAACTTATTTATAGCTGAGCAAACAGGCAAGTATCATATCCTTGTATTTACTTTATTCAAGGAACATTGTAAGCAAGTTCTTTTGAACCCGTTCTTGTATTATTATGAAAGTTCCCAAACTTTATTCCTTGGTTATGCAAGTTCTCTAAATTTACACAAATTCTTTATTGTGCAAGTTTCTTATCCTTCTCATATTGTATTGAGCAGGTTATTATTGTATTGCAAGTTATTTTATTTAAGCTTGAATCTTATTTCCAAGCATGCTATTAGGTGGTTTAATTTCTTTACAATTATTCCACATCGATCTTATTGATATTCTCACTTGGTGCACTTGAATTCGTACAGTCTTGGACTTGTACATCATTTAAAGTTCTATAATTCTTGAACTATGCCAGATAGAGTCTGAACCCTTGTTCGGTTTGACAATTGTATTAAATTTTATAAAAGCTATCCAAACCACTTGATGGTGAGGATTCTTAGACTGAAAGAACACCCCTTATATTATAGGGGAGTACCCCAGGTATCTAGTATAAAGATACAAACAGCAGAGTTGAATGTTATGCATATACATGGCGTACGTGAGACTGATCCCCTCAAGTACTTATTTTGTAGCCACTAACCAAAGGGTCAATCAGCTATTGATTCCATTGGAGTTTTATAGTTCAAAGTCTACTTGACTATCAGTTATTCTAAAAGCAATTATTATTCTTGCTTTCGATATTCATATTGTTGAATTCATTGTCAGATATATATTCCTTTCATCATTATATACCCTTATTGTTGTATTTAAAATTGCTTTGCTAACTTGTTGCTCATTCTTGTTATATCATAACTTTTATTGCAGTTAAGCCCGAGACTTCAGGGAAGGACAAGGGTAAAGAAAAGATGTAGGATTAGTTTGCAAGGAGCAAACTTTACTTTATGATTAGTTTAATTACTGTTATGTAATATGAACCCTAATGATTATTCGAGGATATGTTTGTATGTTGTATTAAGGTTATCGAATCTTAGGTGTGAGAACCCAGAATTTCACATAATTTAAAATTTTTAAATAAATTTTTTTTTTATTGATATTGATTATCAATATTGTGCTGAGTATCTGTGATACGAGTTTATCAAAGTGGTCAAACTGTGTATTGACGGAGAAATATGAGTATAATTTTATTTAATAGAGAATACAAACCCTAACCCTAGTTACGGATAGGGATTCGGTAGAAAATACAGTTATAATAATTGTATTAATGAATATGTGAGTGTTTATAACTTATTAAGTTAATAAGGGCTATTAAGTTAATACACTAGGGGAATATGTTATGACATATGTGAATTATGTATGTGATTGAATACATGTGTATTATGTAAGGTGTATACAAATTATTTTGTATATACAGAGAATTAAGAATATAGTTATGTGACCTAATATATAAATTAGGTATAGTAATTAAATAACCTATGGGTTATGGTATGGGAGAATATTAATATTATTGGTATATGTGAATGTGTATATATTATAATAATGAATAATAGTCCAAGAGATAATTTATTAAATGGACTAATGTGGGTAAGTGAGTTAAACAAACTCAATAATTTGTTTAAGCATTGGACTTGTAGCTAATTGATTTAATATCAATTAAGTTGTTAAGCTAGCTTCATACTAGATTTAATTATCTAGTATACTAGTAGCCCAAAGCTAATTATATATGGGAGCCCAAGTTATTTTAATTAGTAGCCCAAAGGAATGAAAGGAATGGCCCAAATGTTTTAATTTAGAGCCCAAGACTTTAGCCCAATAGAAGAGGGGCATGTTGGGCATTAGTTAACCTAATTAGTGGGCCAAGACAAGGCCATATGGCCGGCCCAAGCTAGAAAGAAAGGGAGCATGTGAATCAAAGATATATGATAAGATATGGAAGGATATGATAAGATTTGAAAAGATATGATAAGATTTGGAAAGATATAATAAGATATGGGAAGATATGAAGATATCTTGGATAGATTTGTAAAGATATGGCAAGATATTGGGACAAAGAGAGGCCAGGTGGCCTGTCATGATGAGGAAAGAAAAGGAGAACAAGTTATGTGTTAATTTATCAAAAAGTTAATTACTAACTCTACCAACTCCAACAAGTGTCACACTTAGAAGCAAGCCATCACTATATACATTCTTGCAAGCGAAAGCTAGTAAGAGAGAGAGAGATAGAGAGAAATTCGGTGGGGAAGAAAAGGAAAAAGAGTAAGAATCCTACACACTTTAACAAACAATACATTTACATTTACTTCTTTTCGTCTCTCTCACTTCCAAGTTCTTCTAGCAAAACAAAAGAAGGAAAGAGGGAGAAAGGGAGTGAGTTCGGCAGCCATAAGGGAGGTAGAGGGAGAGTATTTTGTGTGCTCTAAGTTCATAAACCAACTTAGGTAGAAGAAGAGAGAAGCATACAAGCAAAGGTATAACTTTAAACTAGTTCATGTAAATTGTGTTTGATTGTTCTAGATCAAAACATGGATCTATGGTTCAAAACTTCAAAACCTTGGATCTGTATGTTTTTAAGTGTTATATGTTTGGATCTATCACTTTTAAGTGTTAAAAATTGGATCAAAAGTAAGAAGAATGAAACTATGTTTCAAAAGGTTGAAAACCTTGATTTCTTAGCATAAATTATGTTTTGTTTGTGTTTGGTGGGTTTTGATGTAATAGATTATTGATCATGGTAGATCCATGAGTTTATGATGTATGGGTATGTATTATGATGGTTTATTATGGCCAAAGTTAGATTAATCAAGAGATCATGCAAGATTTCTTAGAAAACACAAAGTTAAAAAAATTCAGATTTTTGAGAAAACGGAACCTGAAATTCAAATGACCATATCTCTCTTAATATTTTGAATTTTTGAGTGTGGTCAATTTTTGGACTTAGATCTATAAGTCTTCTAACTTTTTCAAGTGTAATCACTGAGAAAGGAGTTGTAGATTTTTGTATGGACTGATTTTAGTAAAGTAGGAAAAATCTGGAAACGACAAAAGTAGGCTGTCCGGGATTTTGAAGGATAGTTTGGTCCACTTAAATTATGTAATAAATTTCGGCCTTTTGGGAAATGAAAATATGTGGAATGAAGTAGCTTGTGTCCAAAAATAAGCTCATTCCGACTTAGATTGAGCAAGTTATGGCCATTTTAATTTTTAGGATTTCCCGACTGTAAAATGCTATAACAGGAGTTGTATAACTCCGATGTCCATGAAATTTAAACTGGAGACTCATGATAACATGTGTAAGATCCCGCCAAGAGTTGGGAATTTCTGGAGTTAAGAATGAGGTAGTTATTTTCTTAAGGAATTAACTAGAAATTGATTTTTGGAAAATACTTAAGGAAATTGAAAAAGTCTTGAAAAATTATTTTTGTGTATGAAATACATATATTTATGTGTGGACAAAAGATAAAAAAATAATAAGATGATTAGAAAAAAAAGAGCATCCAGCTTGCTGGATTGGCCTATTAGGTTGCTGA
Source organism: Panax stipuleanatus (assembly GCA_020205555.1). Classification (NCBI taxonomy): domain Eukaryota; kingdom Viridiplantae; phylum Streptophyta; class Magnoliopsida; order Apiales; family Araliaceae; genus Panax; species Panax stipuleanatus. The sequence goes on along the minus strand of CM035125.1, from coordinate 111,979,088 downwards.
ATTGCAATCTGGTTTGCTGAATTGGCCATCAGGTTGCTGGATTGCAATCTGGTTTGCTGAATTGATCATCAAGTTGCTGAAACAGAAATTGAAATGATATATGACTTATCTAAAATAATATTGAAGTTTTGAGATCGAGTTAATTAATAATAAATGTGTTAATTGTCGACTAGGGTGACCAGAACACCGAATTGAGATCGAAGTCCAACCAGACCGAAATAGTTAGACTTGATAAGTGTTTATACAGGTTATAAACACTGATGTGACTACGTGATGCTGTGTCTAGGAGATATATTAATTGTAAATTACAGTGCTATGTGTTGTGATTTGTTGTGCTAATTGTGAGACCGATATTGTTAATTATAGGTCTTTCAAACGCAGATAGAATATATTGTGTAGCAGTAATCAACGAAGAAGGCAAGTTTCCTTAACTCAATCTCGAGTTATTACTTTTCAAATATAGAGGTGGTTAATTATTGCTGATTATACCAAGTCTGAGAATTATTGTTGATTATTCGCAGTTAGTGCATGTTTATTAATTCAAATTAAATTATTGATTTTGAGAATATACTTGGGGAATAACTGTTTTTGGTTATTCACATCCGTAGAAGTTATTATTGATTGCAAATAGTACAGTTAATTTATGTCTATTATTAAATCATGTTGAGATATGTCGTAGCTAATTGTTTTGGCTAGACGAACAATTAGTTGAAACTTGATAGGTTCGAGAAGTGAATTCAATTATTATTGACAGGTCAATGCCAATTATTCCGGCTAGATCGAGAAAGCGATTAGATATTGAAATCATTATATTTCGTTGTTGTGATTCGAATTCTGGTTATAAGACTGAGAAGAACAACCTTTTTATATAAAAATGGGCTTTGTGGTCGTATATTCGGCCGTTGCGCGCATGTAAGTATTATGCATAATATAGGGTATAATGAAGATGATCAATTTATATACTTGCGGAGGGGTATGATTTAATCTTTATGGCTATCTGATACACCTCGTACTTCAAAGTAAAACCTTTGATAGTTACTCGAGAAGAGAAGTTCAAAGATCTTGTGTGATCGCTCAGTATAAACTCTGGAAAATATTTCCATTTCGTTATTCCATCGAATATCGTAGAAACTTTAAAAGCGTTGTACTCTTTCACTATCAAATTATTATTTTGCATAGGATGCGAGAAGACTTGTTATTGATTAATGATTTGTTCAGCTAATTTAAAGTCCTTTAAACTTTGGTGATATTCTATCGAATTGATAGTCTTATATTCTTGATTCTTATACTTTATTGTATGTCTTAACTTGTGGAGCAAATTTGTTGCTCACCCTTGCTTCAATATAATATTTCAGCTAGGAACGAAGTAGCCGGAGGGGCAGAGAAAAACAAAGGCAAAGGTGTTTTGCTGGAGTAGTTATAATGAACATATTTATTATGTTATTTTGTATAACCCTTTTTGTATATCTAAGGGTATATTTGTTATGTTAAGGTTAGAAAACCTGTGACAATGTATTATAAATATCAGTTAATGATATGTATATTTCTATTCATAAATAAATGGGTAGTTAGATGATATTTAAATGTTGGATCGTGAGCATCAAACACGGTGGTCGGGTAACTCGGATTTAGGGGCGTCACATTGGGACTAGTAACACCTTTTCAATGAATGACATACGTTTATTATATTCCGCATTTAGTTATTGTATGTTGTTTAGAGGTGGATATTTGTATTGTATCGTGACGATCGAATCGGGGTTAGAGAACCCGGATTTAGGGGTGTCACATCAAGTCCAAGGATCACTTGTACTACTATCACATTAGAAATTCCTATTGACAGACGAGTAAAACTCCATTAGGTATTCCATAGCGAGTCACGTTCAGTGAACTTATTCTCCATTAAGCACCTATATACTTGCTTAAGTGTCTCTACACAAATGATCATGAGATCAATCATCCTCATCCAATGAGCAAGCAACATTTGTACCAATCTATCTGGATTTACTAATCCTCTTTTTAGTAATCCCACGATTGGGAACTATTTTAGTTTTAAGCTTTCTAAGAATTTAGATCTCATTAGCATGATCAACATCATGATTCCAAAAGCATTGTTTAAAACTATGGGTTATATACATATTATAAAAACAGTATTATGTAGATAATTAAATACCTTTAATAAGTGAATACTTTTATTAATAAATAAATAAGATCGTTTACAAAGTATATGCTTTATCATCATACATGATTGGCTTGTATGCATACTACTTTTATATTCAGTCGAGCGTATCGCCGTGGGGAGTGCCGGTATTGTTCGTCAACAAAAAGGATGGATCAATGCGGCTTTACATTGATTATAGGGAGTTGAATAAAGTCACGATCAAGAATAAGTATCCTTTACCAAGGATCGATGACTTATTCAATCAGCTGAAGAGAGCAAGGTACTTCTTGAAAATATATTTGAGAAGTGGATATCATCAGTTGAAGGTAAGGAGAGAGGATGTACTGAAGAGGGCATTTAAAACTCGGTATGGACATTACGAGTTCTTGGTGATGTCATTTGGTCTAACGAATGCACCAGCGGCATTTATAGACCTAATGAATAGGGTGTTTAAGTCATTTCTGGACAAATTCATGGTGGTGTTCATCGATGACATTTTGGTTTATTCCAAAACTAAGGAAGAACACACGAAACATTTGAAGCTGACATTGGAATTGCTGAGACAGGAGAAGTTGTATGCGAAATTCTCGAAATGTGAATTATGGTTTAAATGTGTGCAATTTCTTGTCCACGTGATTGACAAAGATGGGATTTCAGTAGATCCGTTGAAAGTTAAAGATGTAATAAATTGGGATCAACCGAAGACACCATCAGAAGTTAGGAGTTTCTTGCGTTTGGCAGGTTACTATAGGAGATTCATACAAGACTTTTCCAAAATCGCAACTCCGTTGACGAATCTAACTCAAAAAATGATGAAGTTCGTTTGGACGGAAAAGTGTGACGCCCCCAAATTCGAACTGCCACTTGGTCACTCGAATTCGGTTCGTCACGTGCTCATGGTAATACGGTAATAACTAAAATCACACATTCATAGCGGAAGATCTAATTTAGAATAATTTAGAATAATTTATTATAATTATTCCCCCAAGTCTCGCAACCTACATTACTTAATAAATTACATAATAATATCGAATAAAAACTAATTACACAATCCTACTTAAGCTTAAACATAGTTCAAAACTAGTCTTAATACATCATAACAATTTTAAACATAAAAGAACAAGCTAGTTGGTAGCCTTGCCCTTGCCCTTGTCTTTCCCAGAGACACTTCCCTGTTCCGCCTTAACTGAAAGGTTTTAAATAAGCAAGAATGAGCACAAATTACCCAGCAAGTAATATACAACAAGGGTAATGAATAATATATCACGAGTTTGAAATATCAAGGTATAATCTCTAAGATAGTTCAGAGTTTCAGAATACTATCATGAACAATGAGTATCAACAATCCTCGAATCAAATCTTTAGAATATGAAATGATAGTTCAATATATCAACATATATATATATATATATATATATATTCAAAGGTTATCAACGTATCTAACTGGATAAAATAATTTATACTGAGCAGTCACTAAGGACTATTGAACATCTAATAGAATTACCAATATTAAACTGATAACCCAAAAGAAATAAGTATGATAGATGATCAGTCTACAATACTCTATGTTATGCATAACACCACAGTAATATTCACGCGTGTGTTGGGGCTTTCAACAATATACACTCCCTTTACCATAAGGGTTGTTCAACTCAGTTTTCAAGATTTTCGCACCAGTCAATTGGTTTGGACAGTTTATAAACATGCATATAGTCTAGCCGAATCAAATGGCATAGACACTTTCACAATATTCAAGAATAATACCAAGTTCAACATGAATAATAGCTTTCACAAGAGTTTAAACATACTAGCTCAATTGAACGAGTAAGTAAGATAACTTGCATTCAAAGAGATAAGGTTTAGATACTTGCTTACGATATCCGTTGAATAAAGTAATGCAAGGGTTTAGGATACTTGCCTTTAGCGTAGTTTATCCACGTTTAAGAAATTCAACACTTTTTGAATCCTATCGTAATATAGTTATGTGCATACGATATCCATTAGTCATATAGTTTAACATTATATCTCATCTTGTATATACGATTAACACATAAGCTAAGTCTTGACCTAGCTACACAGTTATACCATATATAGTATCATATTAATATAACTTTTATCCTTAACGTTCCTCTTTTGAGTTTAAACATATTCTCATATTATTAATATCATATAAGATCACAACAAATAATAAACATACTCTTTTTAGCACGTTATAGCATTATTGTAAGTTAACCGTCAAATTGGATTCAAGTATCACATAACATATATGCATATTAAAGGACACCTTCATGCTTCCCAAGTCCATCTAAGTTCTCTCTTTCATGATATGGTTCTAAGTTAACACTTTTGACAACTTACGGTCATTCAAGGTCATAAAATTACAAAATCTAGCATGCTCACCTTGTAAACATATAAAGTAGTCATATAACTCATATTAGGCATGCTTATGAGTATTCACATTGCATACACGTAACTATCATAGTTATTAGTTTGAAAACATGCTTTGTTTATGCTTCACCTGAATCACGACACCTAATCATGGTATATATACATGTATGATACATGAATGAGTCTAAGAGTACTATCACATATGTCCATCAACATCATAATCAAAATCTTAATGTAACATGTCCATGTCCACCTTCAAAACTTACATTTTTGCTAGAAATGTTCACTAACGAGGTTCAACATGCTCATGTTATACTAAGAAACATATATACATAAGTTAATAAGTCTTTCGTGCATCTCTACATCATACTAACATGCCTCAAAAATCAGAACATCAATAACATGTCGAAGTTTGGTTATAAGGCTCACACTCTCGTTAGGAATGTGCACTAGTGAAGTTCACATGTTCATATTATACTACGGAACCTATATACGTGAGTCAGCATGCATTTCATGTGTTTCTAGGTGGTATTAACGTGCTTGCAAGGTCAGTATATAAACATGGCATACATACATATCAAGTTCATTTCTAGAGTTCTAAATTCATTTCAAACTATACGCTTTCATGAATCATGTATGCTAACCTAGTAAAACATGCTCACATTAGGTTAATGTACTTATATATACACATTACACATGCTTGCATGCTTGCTTAAGCTATAACAATTGATCAACACTTAACATATTTGTATCAGATTGCAGAAACTGGAACAGGCTGCTGGAGCAGCTGCGCCGGCTCCCGACCAGCAGCAAACAGTCCTTGTATCGGCAAACTACAAACCCAAACACAGAGAAATTTGTTATCAGATCAGTTATACTACTTTGCTAACATCTATATAAGCTTATAATAATCAGTTTGTCATGATCAAATCACCAAATCATGAACTCCAATTCAAATCGAGAATTGAAAATTTTACAGAAATTGCAGACATATGAATTTGATTGCTAGTAAGCCTCATTGTATGCTAATATGATTATAAGTTTTATACAATAATCAACAAACACTATCCAATCACAACTTCATGGATTTCATGCTTAACTCAAGAATTGAGAAATCTCAGAAAATTTGCAGAAATAGAAAATGGAAAATGAAGAACAAGAAGAGGAATTATACCTTTGTTAAATTGTGAACTGAACTTGCTGCTATACTCCCACTCACAATTCTGCTATACTATCAATGTATTCTCTCAACTCAACACTTATGAAAACTTAAAGCAAATGAAATTGAAGGAGATGGGTTGTATTTATAGAGAAACCAATATACAGACAATACCTTTAACTTCCAAATTAAACTAACGGAAAAGAGGATTGCATGGAGGTTATGGGAGAGTTGGTATTTGGTTGTTAGAATCAATCATAATTCCCACTCCCTTGTTCATCATGATAGCTAAGGTTTTGCTGAAGTAGAGGAAGTATAGGCTTTAGCCTTTTCACGTGTGAGGGAAATGAGCCTCATTGTGAGACAAGATCTCAGCATTTGGACAATCTTACAACACTTAGTTATACTACACATGCTAAGGTTACATATATATAAGTCCATTTAGGTTATATAATATATACTTTAGGCTATAATTTAAGTCACAATGTACTTCACATAATGTAATAAGTGTAATTTACACACATATAATCCATGTATATTTTATCATGCCAGTATAACTTACTCGGATATTATTACGTTACATTATCTCCGTTTTTATTAAATTGTTCACCAATTATCCATGATATATTATTTTAATATACACTTCACATACATTTGTCACATACACATTTCATGTAACTCTTACAACTTAATAAACTTTACTATATATATATATATATATATATATATATATATATACACACATAGTCATATTGCACTTTACACTTTGTACAATATGTAGGTAGTTACTATACATTATACATTTAATCGTCACATGCTTGCATATAGCAATTTAATAGATTACTTATCTTAGCAATTAATTACTTAATAATATCAATTAATCTATTTCTCATCAATCAATGAAATTATAAATTTCCACAATAATTGATTAACACTTATATGATTAAATATCACATTAAATGAATGTAAATCTTATTATGTATATAAACACGTTGATTATTATTATTATTTCTTTTGCAATAATAATAATCACATATCATTATTAATATTCTATAACAATTAATAATTAATATAGATTAATTATTTACTTAATAATTCTTTCGTTAATTAATATAATTATTAATATTTCCCATCACTGTGCCACACAAGGCTTTTAACGGGTTTATCGCAAACTCCACATTTCCTCAATTATTATAATTATTCAATTTAATATAATTGATTTAACTTATCTCATAACACGAAATCATTTATATTCAAATAAATATTTATTTCTATTTATAAATTCATTTAATAATATTCGAAAATTCTCGGGTATTACAAAAAGTGTGAGGAAAGTTTTCAAGGACTGAAGAAGAGATTGAGTATTGCGCCTATGTTGTCATTGCCTGATAGTAAAGGAAATTTCGTGGTATACAGAGATGCTTCACATAAAGGACTAGGTTGTGTGCTGATGCAGAATGGCAAAGTCTTTGCTTATGCATTGCGTCAACTGAAGGACTATGAGAAAGGGTATCCGATCCATGATTTAGAATTGGCGACAGTAGTGTTTGCTCTGAAGATATGGAGACACTACCTATATAGAAAGAAGTGTGAGATATATACGAATCATAAGAGTCTAAAGTATATCATTACACAGAAAGATCTGAATATGCGCCAAAGGAGATGGTTGAAACTTATCAAGGATTACGATTACGAGATTCTATACCATCCGGGTAAAGCAAATGTCGTTGCCGATGCCTTAAGCAGAAAGTTAATGTTGTTAACCGCTCAGGATTAGTTGGTGAATGAGATGGCTAAGTTGGAGTTGGAAGTTAAGTATCTGAAGGAGTCGGATTAAAAACTGTTTCAAGTAACTAATGGTTCAACCTTGGTGGACAAGGTAAAAGAAGCACAACTTCATGATGAGGAGTGTGAGAAGATCCGGAAGAGAATAATCGATGGTGAAGAGATGAAGCTCAAGATGGATACTGAAGGACAGCTACGATTTGAAGGGAGAATCTGGGTACCACCGGTACCAGAAGTCAAAGAAGAAATTTTGAGTGAAGCTCATAGTTCGAGATATTCGATTCACCCTGTGAGTACGAAGATATACCAAGATCTCAGACAGCATTTCTGGTGGCCGAATATGAAGAGAGACGTTGCTGAATGTGTCGCGAAATGCCTAACATGTCAGAAAGTCAAAGCAGAACGAAAAACAGTCGGATAAAGAAAATGACAAGAATAATTTTTCTAAAAATAACGGCAAAACTATTACCGTTAAACTGTTGAAATACCCGGTGGTTAAAATAAAGTAATACGCGTTATTGACCAGTAACACACGGTATTACACAGTACTTTATATTATTGATTCAATAATTGTCACTGCACAGTATTTTATATTATCAAATCACTAGTTTATATTATTTGAATAATATTATCAGATAGCATTATTGGCAATGTCTAGGAAGTTCTGTCTATGAAAGGGGTTTGGTTACCTAATTGCGCGCCAGAAAGGAAAAATTCTTATCGAAAAGCCTCCTCTTTCCTGAGAACGACCTGGTTGTCAATATTGTGATTCTATAATATTATTTGTGAATAATAATATATTATTGATAAAAATGATAAGTAATATTTATTCAATTTTGATATAAATGGAGGAATTTTTAGCAAAAGAGACATTTGTTGAAAGTTGACATTTTATCTTTTTTGATAAAATAATTCATTCAAATATATTATTATAATAGTATAATTTTATAATTTAAATGATAATATTTTTACAATAAATTCATAATATATGAATAAAATGAGGTGGAAGAGAGAAAATTGGATCTGAATTTTTTTGTTGCTATAAATGATTTTTTGAATTAAAATATGTTGGTGGGCCCCAGTTGTCCTTTTGTTTATAAAATACTCATTTTTGGTTTGGCCAAAGTTGGTGTGCTAAGAAAATCGTTCGTTATTAATTTTTTCAGCTTTGGTGTGCTAGCATTTTTCTATAAATAGGATGCTTAGTTAGAAATGAAAATCACACCAGAATCAAAAAAAAATTTCTCTATAATATCAAGCGTATTTCTTGTGAGTATTTAGATATTTTGAGTGTTGATAACAGTGCAAGATTTCTTTAGCATAATATCTGTTATTCTAGTCAGAAGTACTTTTCAATTGAGGTAAATAATATTATTTTTCTCGTAAATAATATTATTTTCTTTCAATATTCATAAAGAATATTATTTTCTTTCATATTCCATATTATGAAAGTAATAATATTTTATTTCATATTCCTAATTTAAACTTACTACGGTAAGTATTGCCTCTATAATTCCAGAAATGATCAAAAATTCCTTAAGTTTTGTATTTAATCTAATATCATTTCACCGGAATATTGGTATAAATTTTCTTATGAAATTTTTACCTTTTCATGTCGGGATTAATATTCATCCGTACAGTACTATTCATACATACGGCACTATTCACAGAAAAAAATTCTTTGTCCAAGTTATCTATTATGGTTCTTATCTTTGATTGGATCCATGTTTTGAACTTCATTCCTGAATTTTGCTCCACAATTGATTTTTATTGAATATACTTGAACTTGGATAAATTAAATTACGAATCCCTAATATTTATCCTTTATCTCAATGGATTTGTTCTTTATATTATTTTTCATTATCCTCAGTCTTAAATTGTGCTGAAAGATATCTTTGGCCTGTAGTGCAAAGATGAATGATTAATTGATAAATATCTTTGGCCCGTAGTGCAAAGATGAACTATTAATCGATAAATATCTTTGGGCTGTAGTACAAAGATAAATGATTAATTGCTGAATATATTTGGCCCGTAGTGCAAAGTTGGATAGGTGTTGGTATGATCATGACCACTGGTGATATAAATGAATATTTTTGGCCCGTAGTGCAAAGATGAATATTTGATTTGAATATATTGATTGATGTTACAGGGATAAAATATTGATAATGGATTTTTAAATCATAGAAAATAGTAAACATCATTCTCTAATTAACTCTTCTAATGAATTATTATTTTCGCTGCAGTTGTTGATCTAAAACTTGTTGTCCATAATATTTTATCTGATTTATTGAAGACTAACGATAATTTATTCTTCATTATCTTAGTCATAATATTATTTACTGGGCTAGTTGAGCTCACCCTTTTCTTCCATTGTTCTATTCAGAAAATGAGAATGTCGCAGGGACTAGTCGGGGGACAGAGTGATGGTCCGAGTTAGAGCAGGAGTAGTCCTCACTATTTTGTAAAATAGTGTGATAATAATTATAATGAGGACTTATTTTAGTGTTTATATTTTCTACACGTTTGTATTGACACTCACAGTTGTGTGGTCGTATTTTGTATGACCGTTTGATATAAAAGATTGTATTTGGATTCTGTACTATGTATTTAGCGACTCAGAATGGGTTGAGTATTTAACCTATTTTGGGGGCGTCACAACGGTGTTCCAGTGTCAATTGTATCAGACAGAGATCCGTGTTTCACGTCAAATTTTTGGAAGCGATTACAGGAATGCTTGGGAACACAATTGCTAATGAGTACGGCATACCATCCTCAAACTGATGGCCAGAGCGAGAGAACGATCCAGACTTTAGAGGATATGTTGAGAGCTTGTGTTATGGACTTCAAGAGAAGTTGGGATAATCATCTACTGTTGGTGGAGTTCACTTACAACAACAGTTTCCATGTAAGTATTGGCATGCCGCCTTACGAAGCATTGTACGACAGATAATGCAGGACTCAATTATGCTGGGATGAGGTCGGCGAGCGACAACTGTTAGGACCGAAATTGGTGCAACAAATTGCTGAGATCGTAAAGCTGATCAGAACGAGGTTAGTAGCTGCTTAAGACAGATAAAAGAAATATGCTGATTATCATCGTCAAAATCGAGAGTTTGAAGTGGGAAGGTTCGTTTTTCTGAAGGTATCTCCCTGGAAGGGGAAGATTCATTTTGGCAAGAAGGGGAAACTGAGTCCCAGATTCATTGGATCTTTTGAGATACTGCGAAGGGTTGGTGAAGTAGCTTACGAGGTTGTGTTACCTTCGGAATTAGATCATATTCATAACGTTTTCCATATTTCTGTGTTGCGATAGTATAAACATGATTACAAGCATATGATAAAGTATGAGCCATTACAGTTTGATAAAGACTTCACATATGAGGTAGTTCCTGTTCAGATAGTTAACAGGAAAGAGCAAGTACTCAGAAATAAAGTAATACCTTCTGTTAATGTAATCTGGAGGAACCACAATGTTGAAGAAGCTACGTGAAAACTCGAAGATGTTATGATGAAAACCTATCCCCAATTATTTGTTTAATTTCTTGTATAACGATTATGGGGATAGAATATTTTTAAGGGGGGAAGAATGTGACGAATGAGTTTATTGAGTTGTGATTCTGGAGACAAAATCCTTTTAAAGAGGAAAGATTGTAACAAATGAGATTTTTGTATTTTAATTTTAAATATTTATTGAATTAAATAAATATTTTAGTTAATTTATTTATTGAGTTGAATAAATAATTGATGTGATTATGTTGTGGAGTAATTTAATTAAGTGAAATATGTTAATTAAATTTGATGTTTGATAATTTGTGGTGAAGTTCTAATTTAATTGAGATAATTAAATTAGATGAATTTTTATGTGGTAATTTAGTAGTAATGATTTAATGAGTTGATGAATAATTATAGTAATGTTTAATTTAATTTAAATAATTAATTTAGAGATGTACTAATTTGTTGCATGAAATTATGATTAATAAATAAATTATGATTGTGTAGTGAAAGTCCAATAATAATCTAAAAAGAGGGGTTGAATAGATTATTACCGTTTAAAAATTATGTTAGGCCCTTTTTGAATTTTAATTAATTAATTTGTGGTGTTAAAATTAATATGCAATAATAAAAAATTCAATCACACAATGCACAAAGATTTGTCTAGTTCACAACATACATCCCAGGTATGTTGCTACGTCCATTCTCAAGTTTCCCTTGAGATCCTATTACTATCAATAATAAATACTCCTTCAACAGGTGGAGAAACCTTTACAAAGTTTTTAGAGACAAACTTTCAACTCTTAACAACTACCTATCTTGGACAGCAAGCTCCCAACTCCCTCCTCAAGCTTAGTTGTACTTCTTTTTAGATTAGTTCTATTCTATGATCTGATCTTGAAATAATTGTCTCTTCCTTTCCTCACAAATTCAATAGAAATCCAACTCCCAGCTGACCTCTCTAAGACTCTGGTCTTGGTCAAAGAATTACTAGTTTTTCTCACAAGTACATAAAATAAACTAACTCTATCCTTTTTCTTTTTGACAAAGATTTTTCAAAGTGTTTCTTAAATAAGCAGATACTATCTCCGTCCCACAATAAATGCATTTTTAGGCTTAATATTTTTTTCCAAAATAAGTTATGTGTTAGAATTCCAATGCAATTTTTACAATATTTTTCCATATGTGCCCTTATGCAACCAATGATATTTATTGCGTATTTATTGGGAAGTTGAAAGGTTGAAGAAAGAGAAAGAGAGACCAAAAGACAATAAAAAAATCTCAAACAAAACAAATAATGTATATTAAGGGTATTTTTGCCATTTTAACTTGTGTATTGGTATGTGTGATTTAAGCTAAAAAAACACTTATTATGGGACGAATGTAGTAATAATTTAAAGATCAGATATAGATTAAATAAAAATGTGCTTCTTGTTTAAGCAATTATATCAATTTCAGCTTTAGCTCAAAATTACTTCTTTTGTAAGCAAATATATAGTTTTGAAGTAACTGGAAAATAAATGAGCTTTAACAAAATTATTGTTCTAACAAGTATTGTATGAATGAAATTCAAATATGTATGACTAAATAATTAAATTAATTTAAATGAAAGTAATAATTTAATTAGTTAAACAATACTTGATATAACAAATAAATTTATTTAACTCAGATAATATATAATAATATTTTATCTATTATGTGACTGGTTATAAATAAAGTCACTTAGTACTATAAGAAATCGTACGGTCAGATTCCCTCACTTAAGAAGAATATCTCCGTAGCCTTGCGACGTTTAAGTATGACAGTATTTATAATTTTCACAATTGATATTTATATAAATATTTTCAATAGATCACTTAGATTTTTAAATACGGTTCAGATGATTCACTCTTAGAGGAATTATCTCAGTGTTGTTTTGAACTATCAAGTGTAGATCTATTTTATGATATTTATATAAGTAATATCAAATGCAAAGTCACTTAGTAATAAGGAATCGTACGGTCGGATTCCCTCACTTAAAAGGAATATCTCCGTAGCCTTGCGACGTCTAATTATAACTTTCTATTTAATAAATAGATGAAATATAAATATATAAAATTGTGTATAACAATTTATATTCGTATATCTATAAATATAAATAAGTAAGAGATAATTTATATAAACTCAAATAAATGACTTATCTCAATTTACTTAGACCAATTTTTCCCTTCTTAAGTAATCAGAACGTTTAGCAAGAAGAGATTGAAAGCTTTTAGAGATAGTATGTAGGCAAGGAGAGTAAACTTTTCTTTTTAAAGTGAATTGGTAAAAATCAAATGAATGAAAGACTCCCTATTTATAGATTTTTGAGATTGAGGTCAAAATTGTAATTTTGAAATCTATTTTTGTAATCAACGGATGGGATTTGTTTGATTTGAAATCAATGATCCGGATGAAATGTCATTCACGCGAATTGCCAAATTTTAGTGCCTGGTGAACATTTATTTTTCAAAGTGGTTAATAAATGCCAAGCATTTAATTCGATCAAGTAAGAAAACATATGCTTTGTATTTCATTCTCCACAAATTCGTTCAAGGCAGCATTAATGATTTCAAATTCGGTCAAGGTAGCATTAATGCTTTCAAAGCATTTATAACATATGTCCCATAAAGAATGTCACAATGAGCCATTCGAATATGCAAAGAAGTAAAGCTATCAAGCTTTTTCCCATATGCCCATAATGATGGTTGTGACGCCCCCAGAATAGGTCCATTCAACCCAACCCATTCTGAGTCGCCAAATACATGGTACAGAATTCAAATACAAACTTTATATCATACGGTCGTGCAAAATACGACCACACAACTGTGAGTGTCAATACAACTATGTAGAAAATATTAAGATTCAAACTAAGTCCTCATTACAATTATTATCACACTATTTATCAGAAATAGTGAGGACTACTACTGCTCTAACTCGGACCATCACTCTGTCCCCCGACTAGTTCCCGCAACATTCTCATTTCCTGAAGAGGACAACAGATGAAAAGGGTGAGCTCAACTAGCTCAGTAAAGAATATTATGACTAAGATAATGGGAAACAAATTATCGTTAGTCTTCAACAAATCAGATAAAATATAATGGACAACCAATCTTAGATCAATATTCGCAGCGGAAATAACAAGTCATTAGAAGAGTTAAGTAGAGAATCAAGTCTACTATCTTCTATGATTTAAAAGTCCATCATCAATATTTTATCCCTGTAACATCAATCAATATACATCTCGAATCAAATATTCATCTTTGCACTACAGGCCAAAGATATTCATTTGTATCATCAGTGATCATATTCATCTCAACACCTGTCATCTTTGCACTACAGGCCAAAGATATTCATCAGGTAATCATTCATCTTTGCTCTACAGGCCAAAGATATTCATCAAGTAATCATTCATCTTTGCTCTACAGGCCAAAGATATTCAGTTACATCACCTTTTAGGACTGAGAATGATGAAAAACATTTTAAAAAAACGAATCCAGTGAGATAAAAGATAAAATCAATCATATAAAATGGCAACGTAGCAATTATTGAGTCAATAAAATATCAATGTAACAATTATTGAGTTAATAATATAAAATATCAACGTAGCAATTATTGAGTCAATAATATAAAATATTGAACAGTAATTACTGTAACAATAATTGAGTAATGGCTTTTCACGTAAGACTCAATAATTCGAAATACTGTGCAATACCGTGTGCTACTGTGCAACACCGCGCATCACTGTATTTTAACCACCGGGTATTTCCTCAGTACTAACGGTAACAACCACGCCGTTATTTTGTAAAAAAGTTATTTCTGTCGCTTTCTATATCCGACAGTTATTTCGTTGTGGGGGCCCACAAATAGCTGCGCCGTCGTACGAATATTCCCCAACAACAAGAATATTCCACGACCAAACGAATATTCCCCGACAACAAGAATATTTTATAACCACTTGCTCATTTTAAAAATATTTGCACATTTCACCCATAACTTTCATATTTATCAAAACAACACCTTACTGTTTCGAAATAATATATAAAGAAAACTAAATCTTTATTCATAAAAGTTGGGGTCTTACAACCTCCCCTCCTTATGAAATTTCGTCCTCGAAATTGACGTACGTACCTAGTATGTCGAAAAGGTGAGGATACCTCGCTTTCATTTCCGATTCCAACTCCCAGGTCATTTCCTCAATTGCATGGTTTCTCCACAAAACTTTAACTTGAGGTATAATTTTTGAGCGTAGGACATGCTCCTTCCTATCCAAGATCTTGACAGGTACCTCCTCGTACGTTAAATCTTCAGCTATCTCGTCTGGTTCTAACTCAATAATGCTGTTTGGATCCTTTTAAATATTTACATAACACGGATATGTGAAACACGTTATGAACACGAGACATGCTTGGAGGTAAAGCGAGTCTATAGGCCACATTTCCTATTCGGTCAAGAATCTCAAATGGACCAATGAATCGTGGGTTGAGCTTTCCTCTCTTCCCAAACCTCGTAACTCCCTTCCATGGAGCAACACGTAATAACACATGGTCTCCAACATTAAATTCCACGTCCTTTCGATGAAGATCCGCATAACTCTTTTGTCGATCTTGTGCTGTTTGTATACGTTGTCGGATTACTTGGATCTTTTCTGTAGTCATACGTACTAACTCCGGTCCCAACAACGTTGTTTCACCCACCTCGTTCCAACATACTGGAGAACGACACTTTCTCCCATACAACGCTTCGAATGGAGCTACGCCTATACTTGCCTGATAACTGTTGTTGTAGGAGAATTCCACCAATGGTAAGTACTTATCCCAACTCCCTTTGAAGTCTAGAACACAAAGTCTCAATAGATCTTCAAGAGTTTGGATAGTCCTTTCCGATTGTCCGTCTGTTTGAGGATGATAAGCCGAACTGAATCGTAAATCCGTACCCATAGCTTTCTGCAAACTGATCCAAAATCGTGAAGTAAATCTGGGGTCACGATCCGAAACTATGGATACTGGCATGCCATGCAACCTCACAATCTCATTCACGTACATATGAGCAAGACATTCAAGGGAATAAGTCTCTCGTATCGGCAAGAAATGAGCAGACTTGGTTAATCTATCAACAATAACCTAAATCGCATCTAAGCCTTGAGAAACCTTGGGAAGACCCGTAATGAAATCCATCGTAATGTGTTCCCACTTCCATTTCGGAATCTCCAGTGGTTGCAATGGACCCTTCGGCACTTGATGCTCCGTCTTTACACGTTGACAAGTTAAACATCTCGAGATAAACTCCACGATCTCTCTCTTTATATTGCCCCACCAAAATGTATGTCGAAGATCACGATACATTTTAGTACTCCCAGGATGGATTGCAAACGATGTGTTGTGTGCCTCCATCATGATTCTATACTTCAAGTCAGAATCGTTAGGAACACAAAGTCTGGAGTTGACTCGAAGTATTCCATCTTCATCGATTCTTGCTTCTGGAATAGCACCTTTTTGCACCTTCTTCTTCATCTTCATCAGCTCCGCATCCGTAGCTTGAGCAGCTTTAACTTTATCAATCAAAGCTGGTTCTACGCGTATACTTGACATCATTGCACTCGTTCCCACATATGATCTTCTACTCAACGCGTCAGCTACCACGTTCGCTTTTCCAGGATGGTATTGGATGGTATGATCGTAATCTTTCAACAGCTCAAGCCAACGTCGTTGCCATATGTTGAGTTCCTTCTGAGTGAAGAAATATTTAAGGCTCTTATGATCCGTATAAATCTCCACTTTCTCTCCGTACAAGTAATGTCTCCAGATCTTCAACGCGAAAATGACTGCTGCCAACTCTAGATCATGAGTAGGATAATTCCTCTCATATTCTTTGAGTTGTCGCGAGGCATAGGCTATGACTTTCCCATGTTGCATGAGAACACATCCTAACCCTTTGCCCGAAGCATCACTGTAAATAACAAATCCATCCGAACCAGATGGTATTATCAGAACAGGTGCCGAAATGAGCCTTCTCTTGAGCTCTTAGAAGCTCTTCTCGCATTCCTCTCTCCAAACGAATTTCGTATCTTTCCGGGTCAACTGAGTTAATGGAGTAGCGATTCGAGAAAATCCCTCTACGAACCTCCGATAATAACCAGCTAAGCCTAGAAAGCTTCGTACTTCAGTCACCGACTTAGGTTGCTCCCAGCTTTGTATTGCTTCAATCTTCGTCGGGTCAACAGATACTCCACGTTTCGATACCACGTGCCCAAGGAATGCTACTTCCTCAAGCCAAAACTCGCATTTCTTCAGCTTAGCATATAGCTTGTTCTCACGAAGCTTTTGAAGTACTAACTTCAAATGGTGTTCATGATCTTCACGGTTTTTAGAATAGATGAGGATGTCATCAATAAAGACAACAACGAATTGATCTAAATACTCCTTAAATACACGGTTCATCATATCCATGAAAGCAGCAGGAGCATTAGTCAATCCAAAAGACATGACTAAGAACTCATAATGCCCGTATCGTGTTCTAAAAGCAGTCTTTGGAATATCCTCAGTTTTAATCTTCAACTGATGATATCCAGAACGAAGATCGATCTTTGAAAAGAATTGCGCTCCTTGCAACTGGCCGAACAGGTCATCAATACGAGGTAACGGATACCTATTCTTAATGGTGACATGGTTCAACTCCCGATAGTCAATACAAAGTCGCATACTCCCGTCTTTCTTCTTTACGAATAAAACAGGAGCACCCCAAGGAGACGTACTAGGACGAATAAAACCGATGTCTAACAACTCTTGTAATTGGATCTTTAACTCCTGAAGTTCAATAGGAGCCATTCGATATGGGGTTTTAGAAATGGGCTTTGTACCGGGCTCAAGGTCAATAAAGAATTCAACTTCACGTTCTGGGGGTAGACCGGGAAGTTCTTCGGGAAATACATCAGGAAACTCATTAACAACGGAAATATCATTCAAATCTGATGTATTCTGATTTAGATCAGTGACATGAGCTAAGAAAGCTTGACATCCGTTTTTCAATAAACGAATAGCCTTGGGATTTGAAATGATATTGACTGATTTTAGTGGTTTGGTGGTTTGAATTCGCACAACAGGTTGATTAGGAATATGAAAACTAACAACCTTACGAAAACAATCAATTTTGGCATGGTAAGTGGTTAACCAGTCAATTCCTAAAATCACGTCAAATGCAAGTATTTTCAAAGATATAAGATCAACAGGTAAGGTAAGGGTACCAATCTGAATCAAGCAAGATTTGTAAACTGTAGATGTAACAAAGGTTTCTTCTAACGGAGTTTCAACAGATAAGTCAAAGTCTAATTTATCAGAAGTCAAGTTCAAACGTTGAGCACAAGCAGGTGAAATAAAGGAATGGGTAGCACCGGTATCTAACAAGGTATAAACTTCGCAAGAGTTTATGATCAGCTTACCCGTAATCACCTCATGTGGATTCCTCGCGTTTTGGGCTGTCACGACAAACGCTCTTCCAGGAATCACCGACTTTGACTTGTCTGCAACCGCCTTTGGAATCACCACCCCCGCTGAACTTGGTTTCGCAACAGGACAATCTCGAGCTATATGTCCTTCTTTTCCACAGTTATAGCATCCTTTGAACTATTGTGGGCAGTTTGGGCTGATATGTCCCTCTTTCCCGCATTTAAAGCATACGACCGGTGGTCGTTCTCCTCCCCTCGAAACAGTTGATGCTGGTGCTGATGTCGACGTCTTCACGTTCTCATTGTTGTACCTTCTCTTCTTAAAATCTCCCCCCGATTCGCTTCTTCTACTATCATGACCACGATAACCACCGGAGTGGTTACCGCTTCTGTCATACTTTCCTCCTTGCTGGTTGTCATTGCTCCGATGACTGCTGCCACCGGTACGACCTTGGTTGTGGTCCCTCGGTTGAACATAATCATTATCTCGTTCTAATAACTGGGCCCTATTTACTACATCCGAATATAAAGAAAATTTATGAGAAATGAGGTATTGACGTATTTCGGGTTTCAAACCTCTTAGAAACATCCGCGTCATACGTTCCTCATTCTCCACCAAATGAGGTACAAACCTGGACAGCTCCGCGAACTTAGCCTCGTACTGGGATACCGTCATGTTATTTTGTTCCAGTCGGATAAACTCTACCTCCTTCATATGACGAATACTTTCAGGAAAGTACTTGTCATTGAACAGTTTCTGGAACGCTTCCCAAGACATCTTAAGTGCGGCAGGCTGGGTACGCTTCACGGATTCCCACCAGTAATCTGCCTCTCCACGGAACATAAACGTGGCGAATGGAACCTTCTGTTCCTCCGTGCATCCCAAGACATCAAATATCTTGGTAATTTGTTTAATCCACATCTCCGCCTTGATCGGATCTGGCTTTCCTAGAAACTCTGGTGGTCCCAATTCTTTGAACTGCTTGGCAGTGACAGCTCGTGTGTTGTTATTATCTCCACCTGTATGTTGCACACGAGTCTCCCACGTCTGGTTTTGCATGAACTGCAAAAAACTTCTAAACATCTCATCGTTTATCGTCTGACCAGCGTTATTTTCAGGATGAACATTGCCTTCTTGTTGCATGCTCTCCTTGTTAACGATTAAAGGTGTCTCCACGGTCTCATTCACTTCGTTGTTAACGTTCTCAGCTGCCATTCTCAAATACTGCCATAAAACAAGGGTTAATCAAACAAATAACATATCACATATTAACCCTATGCTCCGACTGACCAATTAAATACCACATAAGCTTAGGTAGGACACACTAGCGAAGGATTTACTCGTCTCTCCCCTCCTAGTTCTATTCCCCGATCTCCGCCAGAGATCATATCCCTAAGCTCTGATACCAACTGTGACGCCCCCAGAATAGGTCCATTCAACCCAACCCATTCTGAGTCGCCAAATACATGGTACAGAATTCAAATACAAACTTTATATCATACGGTCTTGCAAAATACGACCACACAACTGTGAGTGTCAATACAACTATGTAGAAAATATTAAGATTCAAAATTACAATTATTATCACACTATTTATCAGAAATAGTGAGGACTACTACTGCTCTAACTCGGACCATCACTCTGTCCCCCGACTAGTTCCCGCAACATTCTCGTTTCCTGAAGAGGACAACAGATGAAAAGGGTGAGCTCAACTAGCTCAGTAAAGAATATTATGACTAAGATAATGGGAAACAAATTATCGTTAGTCTTCAACAAATCAGATAAAATATAATGGACAACCAATCTTAGATCAATATTCGCAGCGGAAATAACAAGTCATTAGAAGAGTTAAGTAGAGAATCAAGTCTACTATCTTCTATGATTTAAAAGTCCATCATCAATATTTTATCCCTGTAACATCAATCAATATACATCTCGAATCAAATATTCATCTTTGCACTACAGGCCAAAGATATTCATTTGTATCATCAGTGATCATATTCATCTCAACACCTGTCATCTTTGCATTACAGGCCAAAGATATTCATCAGGTAATCATTCATCTTTGCTCTACAGGCCAAAGATATTCATCAAGTAATCATTCATCTTTGCTCTACAGGCCAAAGATATTCAGTTACATCACCTTTTAGGACTGAGAATGATGAAAAACATTTTAAAAAAACGAATCCAGTGAGATAAAAGACAAAGACTAAGGATTCGTATTTTAGTATATCCAATTCAAAAATACCTCGTAATAATCAATTATGGAGCAAAATTCAAGAATAGAGCTCAAAACTTTGATACAATCAAAGATAGTAACCTTAACAGACAATTTGGACAAATAGAAGAAAATTTAGTTTTTCCGTGAATAGTGCCATATACGTGAATAGTAACCCCGACGGAAAAAGTAAGAATTTCAACATAAAATCCATGACAATATTTCTGTATAATGATATTGAAAAGAATAACATCATTTACGAAAGAAATAACATCCCTTACCATCCCTTACCTCAAAAAGATAGTACCTCCGACTGGAATATCAGATATAATACCGAAGGAAACTTGCGCTGAATACTAATACTCAAAGTATTGAAATACTCACAAAAATACGCTCGATATTATAGAGAGAGAAAACTTCTGATTCTGGTGTGATTTTCAATTCTAACCTAAGCACCCTATTTATAGAAAAAGCTTAGGATGCCAAAGGAGACTAAATGAATAAAATATTATATATTTTTCAAAATTTCCGCCGCCTGGCGGCTAAAAAATTTTCCACCAAAAGTGGGGCCCGCCCATAAAAAATATATATATTTTCCGAAACTTCAATAATTCATAACAAATAGCCCATTCGTCAGAAAAATATAAATTCTATGTCCTTCCATAGGAAATTTAATTCTCTACAACTTTGCAGAAGAAAGTTTTTCAAATTCCAAACATAAATTATCCGAAATCCAAAAACAGATGATTTCTCACACCAAAATATTGATAAAAACTCACCAGCGCCAATTCCTTCTTTAATATCCACCAAATAAATATTTCCTTATCATATAAATCAATAATTAATTATTCACAAATAATATTATAGAACTACAATATTAACAACCAGGTCGTTCCTAGGACAGAGGGGGCCTTCCGATAAGGAATTCTCCTTACTAGCGCGCAATTAAATAACCCCTCCTAGACAGAACTTCCTTAGACATTGTCAATAATGCTATCTAATAATATTATTCAAATAATATAAATTATTGAGTTGATAACGTGAAATACTGTGCAACGACAATTATTGAATCAATACTACAAAATATCAACTGTAGTCATTATTGAATCAATCATATAAAATGGCAATGTAGCAATTATTGAGTCAATAATATATCAATGTAACAATTATTGAGTCAATAATATAAAATATCAACGTAGCAATTATTGAGTCAATAATATAAAATATTGAACAGTAATTACTGTAACAATAATTGAGTAATGGCTTCTCACGTAAGACTCAATAATTCGAAATACTGTGCAATACCGTGTGCTACTGTGCAACACTGCGTATCACTGTATTTTAACCACCGGGTATTTCCTCAGTACTAACGGTAACAACCACGCCGTTATTTTGTAAAAAAGTTATTTCTGTCGCTTTCTATATCCGACAGTTATTCCGTTGTGGGGGCCCACAAATAGCTGCGCCGTCGTACGAATATTCCCCGACAACAAGAATATTCCACGACCAAACGAATATTCTCCGACAACAAGAATATTTTATAACCACTTGCTCATTTTAAAAATATTTGCACATTTCACCCATAACTTTCATATTTATCAAAACAACACCTTACTGTTTCGAAATAATATATAAAGAAAACTAAATCTTTATTCATAAAAGTTGGGGTCTTACAATGGTAACTAAATATGTATGTAATTTTTTTTTATATGTATGTATGTAAATTTGAACCCATCATAATTTTAAGGCTTTTAAGCTTTATTTCTTTTAATGCCCATATGTCCATAATGATGATATGTAAAAAAAAAAAATTTGCCCTCATTTTGTAGAAGTTTAATTTTAATAGGATCGTATGAATCAATTTATTTAACACTTGATAATTTTATTATATCAAGGTTAATAGAAATTAATTCAAATAGGTTTAGAAAATAATGAATAAATATAAAGTTAAATAAGAAAAATATAATTAATTTGTTATCATCAAAATAAACTAAAGATTCTAAGACCTGTTATGTAGCAATTTAGTTTATGTGGTAATTTTATTCAATAAATTGATGTTAGCTTTAATTTAATTAAATTAAAATATTAGGATTTAATTAAATAAAGTGTGACATTTAAACTATATAGTAAAAGATTTATTAAAATAAATTAAAAGGGTTTTAATTTAGTTTTACCAAATAAAACCTAAGTCTTTTAAAATTCTATTTTAAATTAATTTTTGCCGAACAAGCCCTAGCGGTTTTTGATTTTCAAAAGTTAGTAACTGATATGTATTAATAAGGATATTATGTTTTATCAGTTATTATATTATATTATATCTATATCAGTTATATGTATATTTTATACTACGTAAGTTAGAACAGAGTTAGAATATCGGAGAAAGTTAGAAAGAAAAGAGAGAAGAAGAAAGAAAGAAAGAAGGAGAAAGCTCTGTGAATCAAAACAAAAACCCATCATCATCATCATCATCATCATCATCTTCTTCTTCTTCTTCTAACATCAAAGGTAATCATCTAACATTAAAATTGTGAAGTTTTGTTCTTCCTTGTTCTTCATATTTTTACTTCTCTGTGTTTAAAGTTTTTAATGATAATCATGTGAATATGATTTATATATGTTTAATTGTATATATAAACTATTATATATGATTTGCGTGAGTAATTAAACTATTTAATTCATGTAAATATGATGAACATGAAGAAATCATGTTCATAGCTATTTACAGTGAAATATTTTAAAAATGACTTCTTTGATATTAAAATTGATGTCTAATTATGCTATGTTATGTAAATTGTTCATAGATTGTAATAATATATTAAAAACGAAAATAACATGATTTGAATTATGTGATTTGGTTTAAAAACAAAGTCACAGTGTTTATTTTTGTCAAGAACATTTAACAATGGTTTTTTCTTTAAAATCATGAAATTAAAAGTTTTTAATTGAGTGTTGTGATGTTTATATGTGTTAAAACATGTTAGAAGCATAAAGTTATGATTCGGTAATGTTTTATCTTGATTATATTAGTAAGATTTGTAATTTGATCGGAGAAAATAAGTCAAATTAGCTTTTTTCTACACAGTTCGTGAGGCTGTCTGCATCCTACTGTGGCGTACCGTCGCAGCGCCAATCCTGTGAGTAAACAGGGCGATGCAGCGCCACAGCAGAGTCAGGTGACGTGGCACGGCGCCGCGACGCCAGTTATGTATGTTAACTGCAACGCTGCAGCACCGAGACCGAGATGCAGATAGTGCTGACGTGGCACGGTGATGCAACGCCAGTTCAGAGTGCTGACTGGAGCGCTGTAACGCCAGATCTGGTTCTGCAGAGCGTGATGACGGGGCATGGCGCGGCAGCGCCGGTTCCATGCTATTTCACTAGCGCTGCAGCACCGGCTGTAGTTCATTATGTGGCGCTGCAGCGCCACCTATGCAGTTTAGCCAAAAAATTATATTTAAATGTACAATTCTTTGAGAATGTTAATGTAATAAATATAAAAATATGTTAATAAAATTATATGCTAATTGGACAGTATGAAATCATATTTTTAATATAAGATGTATGATTTTAAATTATAATTTGATTGATTATTAATAAGTTAAGTTTGATGTGAATGTGTGATTTGATCATGTGATAACTAATGATTTAAACCTAATAACTAAAGAATAGTGAGTTATCTTAGATGGGTTAACTATTGATGTGAACTGCTATATGGTAACTAATTTGTGTTACTATTGTTAATTACGTGTACGTAGGATAAATTGTGGAACAAGTTTATAATTGCTATCTTACGTACGAAGCAAGTTTCTTAACTCTACTTTTTAATTGAGCAAATTATTATGTTCTTTTCTAGTTTACAATTGAGCAAGTTCTTTTAATTCCATATTGGACAAGTATTCTTGTTAGGTTTCATTATTGAAAATAATATAACCTTGGCTTAATCGTTCAAACAAGGCTTTATTATATCTTTCAAATGCTTTAAGTTTACTTCTAAAGCATAACTGTCAAGTATGATGTCTATTGTTGTGACTCATAGTTATTTCATAATTCTTTTGTTATCGAACTCTTAAGTTATTGTAAGTTTGATTCAACTACTCCTTAGATGATGATAGTTGAACTCTAAATTACCCTTTTAACTTATTCAAACCAAAATTTCTTTGGTGCGGACTCGTTAATTAAAGCTAAGATGAACAACCCTATTAATAGGGGATTACCATGTGAAAGCGTTAAGATGTTTGTGCACAATACATGGTATGAAGGACTGATCCCCCTAAGTACGAGTTAGCGTCCATATAGTCTAACGACGGTTAAAGGTCTAAGTAGAAATACTTACAACTTGAGACATAGTTCAAGGTCTTGTGACCCTCAGATGAATTCTAAATTTTATTCCTGATTATCGATGATAGAAATGTTATTCAATTCAGTTGAACTTATTCAGTGATATGTCATCATTATTGTTTGTTATTCAAGTGAGTTTTTGTTTGCTCACTCTTGCATATATAACCATTGCAGCCAAAGTTGAGAACAGCAAGGAAAAAGGCAAGATGAACAAGTGATGACTTATTCATATTTGTTATGGGATTTTGTAATCAGACTTAATTTGTTTATGATGTTTTATTTTTGCACTGTATGTTATTTAAGGTTAGAAATCTGGGAACGTTTTGACAAGATTGTAATCCTTTTGTAAGGAAGATTTTTAATAATAAGGTTGTAATTTATTTTGCATTCCTTATTTATGGGCAGTTAGTTATGTTTTATTTAGATAGTGAACATCAAATCCTGTGAAAATGAAGTACCAAAATTTGGGGGTGTCACAACTCGCGGCAGCCGCGAGTCTAGGTGCGGCTCCCCGAGTGGGCCTTGGCCCCGTTGTCTCAAAGTACGTGCACTCCGACCAATGCGTTGTTTACTTCGAACCCTCATAACTTTCAATCCGGGAGTCCGATTGAGGCGTGCTATACCTTTCCGGAAAGCCCTTTCCGAGAGCTATACAATGACATGGGATTTGACCTTTTTTGAATCCGAAAAGATGGGTCCATGACCAGATCTTCGAGTCTTCGCAGTCGGTCCGTTGAGCTGTCTTGTGCTGTTTTCACTCGGGATTGAAGTTATGGTTCTTCATAACCCTCATGGTATTAAATTGGCTTGATTTTGACTTGTCAAGTCGATAAAATGACCATTTTACCCTTCCGGGGGTTGTCTCCAAGATTGACATGGTTTTCGACTGTTTCTCGGGGTTGTCTTCGAGGTTTGATCCCAGCCGACTCTGTTCTTCCTCAGGGTTGTCTCCGAGGTTGATTTGGTCTCCCAAGGTTGTCTCTGGGGATGGTTTGATGCTTCGGGACTGTCTTCAAAGGTTGATTTGGCCTCCTGGGATTGTCGTCGGGGTTAACTTGATCTCCCGGTGTTGTCGTCGGGGCTTACGGTATCTCCCGGGGTTTTCACTGGGGCTGCTTATATCTTCCGGGGTTGTCGTTGGGGCTTGACTTGATCTCCCGGTATTGTTGTCGGGGTTGTTGTATCTCTCGGTGTTTTCATCGGGGCTACTGTACCTCCCAAGGTTATCGCCAGGGTTTGACTTGATCTCCCGGTGTTGTTGTCGAGGTTGACTTTGATATCCCGATGTTGTCGTCGGGGTTGTGTTTAATGATTTGGACTTTCAGGATTATCTCTAGAAGGTAAAAGATGATTTTGCCCTCCTGCAGGGTTAGCAACATGAATGCAAAAATTCGAGTGTCTATAGATATATACATACATAATGTTTATTTTACATATCATGATTAAAATAAACACAATATTTAGAGTAATTTAAATGTAATACATATGTAATATTATTATATATACTACATATGTATACATATAGAATATATTCCATATTCACCCATGTAAGAAATATATTTTATATACATGGAAATTATTCAGTAAACACATATATTTATTATTTCCTATTTTCATACTCACAATATATATTGATTATATACTATGCTTATTGCAATATTATACATAAAATGTATTGCTTAACATTTTTCCATTAAATTATTCGGTACATAATAAAATAATTCTATAACAAAAATTATCTTATTATTTAAAGTGAATTTCTAATAATTTATTATTAGAAATTATTTCTCAATTAATTATTTCTTTCGCAAAAAATTAGTTCTTAATCATGTAATAAATATATATTCGTATATTTATCACGTATTCACAACACACTACACCGCACGTATTTACATACTCAGTATTCACGTATTCAATGCAGTACATATATTAAAAATAAAAATTCTAATTTGCAAAATTAATATATGTTAAAATTTTGAATTATTATAATTAGCGACCGAATAATCTTGTCGCAAATAAATCTGGTCGCTAATAGGTATTTTTCTTGTAATGTCGTTCAAGTCTTCATCGATCTTGTAGCCTTTGTAGAATTCCAACCTCAACCCCAATCAATCAACGAACTCGACTGCAACGGAAGGTGTAATATTATAGGAAATCATTGTATTAAGCTCAAAACTTGTAAAATTATTAAAAGATCGATCAATGATTAATGAAGACATCATTAATTCGTTAGTTAATCTTATTCGTTTTGTCATTTATTTGCACCTTACATTTTCCAATCCTACAATAATTTTTTCATCTTTTGTAACATGTTACAATATTAATATATTCTTGTCTTTTAAACTATTTCTTAAAAAAATATTAACAGAAGAAGAAGAATTTGAAGGATCATTCCAACAAAATCAAAACACTATGTGCAAGAAAATAAAAAAAATAAATACAAGTACATGTACAATTACATAGAAAAGGAAATGGGATATTGTGGATATACCCTAATGTTGTTGCCTTTGTTAACCTAGTAATGCCTGAAGTAGCTAGGAAATTGATTGAAATGTTAAAGAGATTGAAATAGAAAATGCTCTAAAAAGGAAATAATAATAACAAAAAAAAATCCTCAATTATTAAGCAACATTCATACATTATAATTACTTTTTACATAAAACGCACAAAAGATGCATTAGCATGCCAATAACAATATTTAGAGGGAACAAACAACAACAGTATAGTCCCTTTTACACACAAATCTCAAGCCAAATATTATTCATCACACTTTTTATTTGTGAAAGAACTTCGCAACATTTAAAGTCCTAGATTAATACATGTAGCTATTTCTGGAGGTGGTGACTCTCAATATCTTTGGTCATATGTTTGAAGAACTCCAACAATGTATTTGGATCCTCAATATTCTCATTTAGCTTTTCATATTCTAAGGTCCATGTCACCAAGTTGTCTTCACCAGATGTGTCCACATGAATACTGATTATGAAGCTACTGTACAGGTCCATCAGATCTCCTTCTAACATCTTGAAGGTTATTGACTTGTTTTGCTTATCTATGGCCTGTATGACTTGTTTGGCAACGCGATTTTTTCCATCTACATATACATGCACAAAAAGTAATTAACAAAAAAGGAAGAAAGAAAAAGTACTTTGCGAAATGATCTTGGTAATTTCAAGCAATTTATAAAAATAAGTTATATATATATATATATCATAAAGTTGCATTTTGAATGATATTTCAACGATCTACTATACAAGTGCAACTCAATTTTATAACATTGCTTATATGAAATGCTCAATTTGAAATTTTTTCTATACCAAATTATAAAATTATTATTAAAATTTAATTTGTGACATTTCAAACTTAAAATTAAGATATATATATATATATATATATATATATATATAAATGGGTCCCATCCAAGTAGTAAAAAAGGTATTAAAAATCAGACCGGACCGCCGGTCAAAACCGTAAAAAACGGAACCGATTCACCAATGATCCGGTTTGAATTATTAAACTAGTTTTGATCAAGGCCCGTTGAGAACCGATGAACCGGCGGTTCAACCGGTTGACCCAGTGAACCGTTACCGGTTCACTGGTTTGCCCGGTTCCCTACCTAAAGGAAAAAAATTTAGGCCGCTTCTCTTCTGCGCCGCTCTCATCTCAGCCTCTGATCACCATCATCTCACCAAAGTTGAAGGCAGGGGAAGGAGGATAAGGATGACCGATCTATGTGATGCTAGAATTTTTCAGCTGACAAAAGAATTGGGACACAAATCTGATGGGGAAACCATCCAATGGCTGTTACAGCAGGCTGAGCCGTCGATAATTGCCGCCACGGGAACTGGAACAATATCGGCGACAGCTTTAGCAGCAGGGTGCTCTTTATTAGCAGGATTGCATCAGAGAATTGATGAATTGGGTGGTCATATGGGTGGAACAGGAGGAAGTAGTAGTAGTAGGACCAGTTGGCCACCTGTCGGTGGAAATTTGGGGAGACCGCCACATAGCATGATTTTTGTTGTAAAGCTGAAGCATAGAACTCTTAGTATTATACTATTATTATAGAGTGCTATAGTCTGCATATGCAGGCCCCATATAGTTTGATTTGAATCAGCTTCTTGTTTAATTTTAAAATTGAGTTTATTATAGTGTGAGGTATTCTTTAATTTTTGTAGATAAATTGAATAATTTTACATATATATTAATTATTATTATATAATATAAAATAATAATTAATATATTTAATTATTTTTTATTTTTTATATATTAATAATATTATTGGATCAATAACGATTCGATCACTAGTTGAACAAGCAATTCATCGATCCCTTTGTTAGTAAGTCAACTTAAGCATGTTTATAAATACGAGAATATATAATAGGACTAACCAGAAGCGATGTAAAATAGTGCTCCAATCTTTCCTATGATTTGCTAAACACTACTGATCTTTTGCTTCCGGTAAAACGAGTTACTTGATTATAAATGAATAAATTATTAATATGAGACAATAAATATATAATACATTTAAATAAATTATATTATTTATTATTGTATAGACTAAAAATAAAGTAATATATCTTAATTTTGAGTATAAAAATGTATTAAATTAATTTTAAAAAATTAATAATTATTTTAGATTTAAAAAAGGATGTAGTATTTGATAAAGTACAGTGTTAAGCGTTTACCGTGCACATAGCTCCAGCTGATGATAGAGCCAACACTTCCCCATTCACCTTCATGCAAGTCACAACCTTGTACCTTCTCAGGCGTGATGTTGGATACATGATGTGGTGTATTTACCCAGAGTTCATGAAAAATATCTCCGTCGGATTTTATTTGAATCTGGCCAACCAACTTTCCAGTAAGAGCCATCTCTTTTTCCTTTTGCTGACTATGGAGACAAAATGGTAAAAAGTTTGTGATGTGGAGAAAAGTGCTTCTCTATGGCCTTTATATAGAGAAGATATATCTGTTACGCCCCGGGTCGGGCGCAAGAATTTGCCTAGTGGGCTTTGGTGCAATATATATATATATATATAATTATGGATAATATTTTAACTAGTACATCTCTCGTTAAAATTAAAAGGATTTTACAGCTTCTGGGCGTTAAAAGACCCAAGGATCAAATTTTAGTTTTAAAAATATGAAGCATGCAAAATGTCTTACTTACCCCTAAAATTGAACGGCAAAAATTAAAAAATAAACCTTTTTCGGGACAAAAATTTATAGATATTAAAATAGTATTCTTATTCTGGTTTAGTATATATATATATATATATATACACACGTGTGTGGGGAGGACTGATCCATAGTTTACAACTAAGGATAAGGTTATTCCTATAACAAATAAATTTTTTTGATGAAAAACTAGAGTGTTTACAAGAAACTAACATATTATTAGTATTTAATAAATTCATTTTTAATGTTCAATATTAAATAAACTAACCAGTTCTATTTATTGAAGATATAATCACCTATAGTGCAAGGGTTTTTATGATATGTCTATGGTTCTCTTGTAATTATTTTTTTATTCTTCAGAATTTTAAGTGAATCAATGAACAATGCAGATATGATTTTCTGTAATTAATGGAGTACTTAAAATTTTAGTAGGCAACTTATATTTGGGCATTATTTGAGTACAATTATTAGTTATTTATTAATGTTAATGTGAAGATTTTAGATCTAAATAAAACATATGATGATACATTGATACTTCAATAATAATTATGATATTATGTGGTTTTGCATAAAAGACTTGTTTTGCTTGTTTGTTTCTTTATAGCCTCTAGGTCGGACCCGATTGGCTCAGACCTTGACCAGATCGGATTTCGACCAGGCAAGGCTCATGTCAAACCGTGGGCCGCGGACTTTTTTGTGCACCTCTACCTCCATTCCAGGTTACACAAGTACTTGATCGTCGAAAAAGTCATTGAATTATGTTTTAATTATAAAACAAAATATAAGTTATTATTATTTTATTAATTTTACCAAAATCATTAGATTTTCAACCATTGTTAAAACTGCTCAACTCATTTGATCAAATTCGGACAATTTTTACTATTATTTGAAAGTACAATGTGGTTAATGCAAAAAATTAATTCCATTTTTTTTGGTAACTTAACAGAAACATGAATGATTTTTTTTTTTTTTTTCATTTATTAAGTGGACCTGATAACATCAATGACACTCGAACAGCTACGTGCTAGCAACCATCACTTGTCTCGATTATTTATATATTAGTGACCATTAATATTGATGACAATACCTAACCTCCACCTACTTTTCCAAATAAATAAACAAGATTTAAGGCCCTAAATAAATCGAACTGTTCATGAGTTTGGATTGATTCAAGTATCTTCACCAACAATCCTACATGTTTAAACGTGACCGATTTGAGATTGTTTCATTTAAACGAGGTTATATTATACAAATAAATACTAAAAGAATTTATAACAAACATTATACTTAGTTATATTTGAGGTACATAATGCGTGTGAAATAATTAGTAAAAATATTAAATATAATATTGAATATAAAATAAAAATGATGTCTTGTGACTTTATGTATCGATTTTTTGTTGATAATTATATGAAAAATTATTAGTGATAACTCTATTAATCAGATATGTAATGTGGCGGATCAACTTATAATCTTATCAAATTCCATATATATATATATATATATATATATATATATATATATATATATATATATGTCGACGTTGGAAAATTTAAGAACCCTGCGGGTCGGTTCCTAACTCGGGTTTCCTCAAATCGATCTTCCTAAGTTCTCTCTACCCCTACTCTTTTTATTTAGGAAAAAGATTTTGAAGGATTTTTTAGGAAAGCGGCTAAAATGTGTTTATGTCGACGATTTTTTGAATGTTTTAACAGAGTCGCCAGTTGGTAGATTTAAAAATGGTTGTACCAACTCAACCGAGTTTGATTTGAAAAGAGGCACAATTGCTGGACACTGTCGAAACTTGATCTTTGAAATCAGAGTTTTGAGTTCGGGGGCTTGGTTAAGTGTGGGGAAGGTGTTAGGTATCCCACGACTCCCGTGTAAACACGGTACCGCATCTTTTCAATATTTTCTTTAAAATTGTGAATGCGTGAGTGAATGCTGTTTGAAAATTGGGCCTATTGGTTTGATTGATTGAAAGCTTTGACAGACTTCGTTGAGCCTATATACGAAAGGTTTGATTTGATTTGAAAATCAGTCTTTGATTTGATTTGCAAAAGCATTTAATTTGATTTATAAAAGTTTTTCTTTTGATTGAAAATGATATTTTGAAAGCTGGTTGATCAAACCCTTACGTTGCCATAGGAATTAAAGCTTATCGATACTTTCAATTTTTTCTTTATAGCCTTAAGGTTGCATGTGAATGGTGATTTGTCGGGCTGCGAAGCATTCTCGACCACAGAAATAGACAAGTGTCGGTCTCCTCATGGGTATGAAAACCATCGGAGGAACGTTGACACGATAATTGTCATTTCACTACGACGAGATCTTAAATCCGGATAACCGTTTTAAGGTCTATGTATGTACATTTTACAGATAAACTAGCAGGGTATATCTGTAAACTGGAGTTTGTCCATCATGGGAATTAGATATCGATCGATTTGATCGTGAATCCCACGATTCCTAGGCTCACATATGAGTAGCCCAAAACTTGCACAGTTCCAATTTGTACAGAAATAGATATATATCCCAAAATTGCCAGAATCGAGGATTCATTCAGTAAATCCCGGTTCGCACGGCCGAAGCGTCTCGTTCCCACTAGATAGCGATCTAAGGGACGCGAGGTTGTTTTCGAAGGTGAAACTATAAACATAACTATATTTAAAGAAATCTCAGCCATTATAGCTTCTAGGTTCTGTCGGAACTTGTTTGAACCGTTGAAAGCTAGAATTGGCGAGATTTGGATAAATCTAGTTCGCCTACAGATATGTCAGTGCAGATTTATATAAAAATGAATGTTAAATGCAGCAGTTGAATAAATTGAGTAAAATAATATATATATAATGATATATATATATATATATATATATATATGAAAGTTGTAAAAGGGCGATGGGTTTTCACTCGCAAGCTTGGACTAGAATTGAAATATATATATATCTATAAAAACTGTAAATAGCCACAAAATAATCCAAGCTGTGACAGAAAATGTAATATATATATATATAGAAAAACAGTAAAAAGGGCAATGGGTTTTCACGTCGGTTCCCGTACTGGAATTAAAATTGATAGAAAAGTAGTCAACCAGTGACTGGGGAGAGCACCCAGTATGGCGAAGTGT
Organism: Panax stipuleanatus; assembly: GCA_020205555.1. Classification (NCBI taxonomy): domain Eukaryota; kingdom Viridiplantae; phylum Streptophyta; class Magnoliopsida; order Apiales; family Araliaceae; genus Panax; species Panax stipuleanatus. Next base: position 111,945,782 of record CM035125.1, on the reverse strand, counting down.
GCAAAAGCAGTAAAATGGCCACGAAGTAATCCAGGCCGGATTGAAAATATATAAATATATATATATATATATATATTGACAGAAATGTAGTCAAACAGGACTGATATGAGAACAATTGATGGTGAAAGTCGCTTATATATGCGTAAATATATATAAAAGAGGTAAACTACCACGAATGTGACATCCGGGCTTGACAGAATTGAAATGTTAGTACATAAACAGTTAAATATATAAAAAAAGAGCCAAATTCGGACTGAGAAGATAACCCAGTCCGGGGGAGTTGCCAGAATGTGTGTGCTAGTGCATTGAAGCTGCTGGAGATGACGGATCGTCAATCCGAGTTGTAGAAATCCAAAAATTTGCGTTTATGTACATAAATGTACCAAATTTTGATGAAAACAGCCATGGAACTAAGTTCCGGGAATATTTAGAAGATGAAACTTAGTGTGCAAGTGGAAAACAGTGCAAAGTAGTATTATTGACTTTCTGATCGTAAAAATACTTACAATATACTGCAATATGAGCTTTTTGCCAAATCGTAGGCTCTATACGTCCAAATCTACCAGTGGTTTTTTGATATGTGATAGTATATGGGTATATCTACGTGTTAGAGTGAAAATATTTAGGTTTGGAAGAGGTGTTAAAAGTCAGAAAATCAAACTGGCAGAGCTTCACTGCGTTTCCGAATTGTTGAAAATGAACCGGGGGGGGGGGGGGGGCAAGTTTATTTATAGGCCAGGGAGCCTTAGCTCTACCTGCTGCTGCCGCAGGTAGAGTTGCGGCTCCCCAAGGTGGGGCCCATATGCCCGGCTTCGCCGTCTCGAGGTCCATGCATGCCGGGCGACGCGATATCAGGTTCGAAACTTCATAACTTTTGATCGGAGCGTCCGTTTGGGGCGTGCTATAGCTTTTCGGAAAGCCCTCACCAAGAGTGTTGTATTGACATAGTATTTAACCCTTTTTAAGTCCCTAAAGGTGGGTTCATGACCGGGTCTTCGTTTCCCCGTAGTTTATCCATCGAGCCGTCCGGTTCTGTTTTCACTCGGGATCACTGTTGTGGTTCTTTCTGATCTTGGTGGCATCAATTCTTCTTGATTTTGACTAAATCAGTTGAGATTTGGTAAAATAACTATTTTTCCCCTATCGGGGTTGCCTTTGGTGTCGGCATAGCCTTTGGTTGACTTCCGAGAGCTGTTTCCAAGACTTGGATCCCATTCGAGTCTATTTGTCCCCAGTGTTGCCTCTGTGGCTGATGAGATTGTTCCAAGTTTTCTTCTGGAGTTGTTGTGAAACTTTAGGTTTATGTCTGAAGTCGACCTAACTTCCTGGACTGATGCCGGGGCTGATCTGTACTTCTCGGGTTGCTGTCGGGGCTGATTTATACCTCCCGGGTTGCTGTCGGTGCTGCGTTGACATCCCGATATGGTTGATCGGTGCTGTGGTTGTCCCAATATCGGTGATCGAGTTTGAGCTGATGTCCCGATATTGAGATCAGGGATGATCTGACGGTCCGATTGACGATCGGAGTTGGATAGACGGTCCGATTGATGATCGGAGTTGGATGAACGATCGATTGTCGATCGGAGCTGGATTGACGGTCTAATTAATGATCGGAGTTGGATAGACGGTCTGATTAACGATCAGAGTTGGCTAGAGTACTGATATTGGTGATCATATTTGACTGGGGCTGACCGACATTGGGGATCAGATTTAGGTTGAAGGACCGGCATTAGTGGCCGAATTTGGATTGGAGGCCCGGTATCAGGACCGGGGTTGAGTTGAAAAGACGGCTTTGCCCTCTTCCAGTGTTAGTAATAGGAAAATGAAATTTTGAGTGTCTACAGATGCTCCTTTTTATCATGTTTATGTAATGTAATGGAATGAACAGGATAAAAATTGCTAGACACTTGAAATATGACAAGATATTAATGATTCAAATCGCAATGCAATGAATGTTAACACATTTTTGCAAATCGCATATCGCATCGCATCGCATCGCAAATCGCATTGCATATCGCATCGCATCTCATATCGCATCACATCGCAAATCGATTACCTTTACCGGTGCATGTGTTGGGGCTGATCTCAACGGTTAACTTTCATCAGTGCTGCTGATGTCTTTGCTGGTGTTGACTCCAACGGTTTAATTTCCATTGGTGTTGCCGATGCTTTGTTTGATGAGGATGAACTGACATGTTTCCCATATTTCTGCTGGGGATGACGTTCTTTATGATAGCCTTTGCTGTTATCTTGGTTTTAAGACCAATGGTTTCCCCAATCTATCGATACTATCAGGGGGAAAATTTTCTTTTGACTGATGCCGTTGTACATTTCTGAAGGCTCCTCTGATGGGGATATATCTCTTTTGTCGAGTTACCACATTGGGTGCTCTCGACGCCTATCCTGATGATAACTTACACCGGTAATTTTCAACAATGCCTACCCTGATGGTAGGGACAATAGTTGATCATTGGACTGTCCCGATGCATACTCGAGTGGTAGCAGACTTTTTCATCAGGTTTGTGTGTTATATGTGTATGCATTTTTGAATCTATTGGGTATGTATGTCTAATGTTTTGATGGAGATGTGCGCTGATGTAGCGCTTTTTGCACATGTGCAGACTAGACATGATAAGATGATTTTAATTTATCCTAGGTTGATTCATATGCCTAATTGAATTGATGTAGGACCATACCTCACCCTTTCTGAAGTGATTAGGAGTTTCTTTTCAGGCACGAATTTTGATAGGCTTATCAGCTCTAACTCTCGTATGGCTCCTTTTGTCATTCGCAGAGCAGATTTGGATGTTCCCTTTTTATATGCCATTTTTGGTGAGGATCTCGTAGGGGCTGCTATTTTTTGGATCTGGATTTGATGCTGGTCCCTCTGGTGGTCCAAACACTGATGGCTTTATTAGGAGATATCCTGATATCTTCGCTGAAGTAGTGTACCACAGTCTACATCACCGGATCCTTCTCAACGCCCCTTCTAAGTATTTGTATAACAGATTCCATCATCTGCCCTCTGTGGGGATGGATCAGAGTGGGTCTGACGGCCCGATTGGAGATCGAGGTTGATATGATTTGATTTACCGATATTGGGGACCTAATTTGGGTTAAAGGACCAATATTGGGGATCGAATTTGGCTTAAAGGACCGATATTGAGGATCAGATTTGGGTTAAAGGACCGATATTGGGGATCAGATTTGGCTTAAAGGACCGATATTGGGGATCGGATTTGATATACTGTCTTCGTCCCTGGATCATTTCTCGATACTTTGCTGGGGTTGTGCCAACGGCTAATCATTGAGTGTGAAAAGGGGCCAGCTCTTTACTTGCGACCCTGCTGGTTTAGCTCTGACTTGGTTGATGGCCCGGGTGATGCTGACGTCCTGGAGGATGTAGCCCGTTCTATCATTGCCTAGATTTGAACTTCAGTGTAGAGGCCTCGACTTGTGAGGACTTGGCGCAATTTGACATGTTTGATGATGCAGATTTCCTTCGCTAGATCTTTTTGTCATCGGGCATCTGTTCTTTCCTAGTTAAGGACTCGGTTGAGGATTTTTCCCTTCTTGTAGAGGGACAGCTGATGTCGCCTTGATTTCTTTCAGGAACTCTCCCTCTTCTTTTGATGAGGAACTTGGTCCCGCCGTAGATCCTTTCCATTTCTTGGAATGGAGAAATGCCCCAGCCCTTTTGCAGGTTGTTACTGGGGTTCAAAAAAAACTCGCTTTGTTAACCATGTCCATGGTGAGCAATATCCTGCACATTCAGACAAACAACAATATGTACAGACAGCTTGACGGCTCGGGCCGTCGGGATTAGTATGATCTTGTGAATGAGGCATTTGAAGTTAAATTTTATGAAATTGAATGCTTGTATTATCCGAGCTCTTATCTTATCGCTAAAGATTTTGAAAGGGAATATGAAAATGAATTTTTCCTAAGGAAATCCAAATTTTTGCTTGACAAGTTATGAAATCGTAAGAAAACTTTTAAGCGTCTATGGTCATTTTTCATGGGTAGGATTAGATTCAAAAGACTTATCTCCTTTTATCAGAGACACCTCATCTTTGCTCTAGACACTGCTCTTCACAAGATTAACATCATATGACATGTGCACTATATGTGACGCAATGATAAGTGGTTTTATAACCACTTATTTAGATATCAACTCACTTCGATTGTTGTTTAATCTCATGTGTTATCGTAGCTTTTCATCCATTTTTACCTTCTTTTGCAGATTTCTGTAGTTGGAACTCCTCGGGTGTATTTTGAGCTGAAACGGATAAAAGAATGCTAAAACGGGAACAAAGTGCATGAAAAGGGGCAACGCTTAAAGAAGCAATGGGCATGGGGGATTGACAGAAGCCATGAGCAGCAAGGATCAAGGAGGGAGTCAGAATAGGGCAACAGGAACAATCCACCAGCAAAGCTACAGAATTTCAGAACCTGAAGCCTGCGCAGCTGCGCCGGCTGCAGGCCTATAACCTGCGCAGCTGCGCCGGTCTCCTCACTGGCCAGTTGACTTTTATTTAATCGACAGTTTTGGTTTGTTGGGGGCAGCAAGGCAGGCTCGGCTGAAAAAGGCATATAAGGGCATTTTGGCAACAGAATATAGATCTCTCCCCTTAAGGGAGTTTAGCCCTAATTTTCTTATTCTAGTTTTTCATTTTCTTTTACATTTTCTTGTCTAGGAGTAGAATAGAAGTAGAGATTAGACTAGTTTATAGTAGTTAATGTTGTAGGGTTTTATTAGACTTGATTGCTGAAGCATTTGAAGAACATCAAGGATTCGTATTTTGATCAAGAGGAATCAGATTTGCATTTCTTACTCTTATTTTCTCTTTGATTCATATTTGTGTTCTTACGATGCTTATTCTACATGTGGATGGTATGTTTGAGTTGTCTATGACTTAAAGTATACCTTGAGGTTCCAATGGAATCTAATGAGTAGTCTATATTAATTTCTCTTCCATGTTGGTTCTTATTGATTGTTTTGTGATTGTTTACTGCGTTATTTATTTTCATTGCTTAATTGAGTCATGACCAATTACTGTGATAACCTACATGGGATTGAAAGACGAAATGTGGGTTTAGATCAAATCGTAGTAGCGAGCGATTGTACGTTCACATGGCGTTGGATGTATGATTTGTGCTTAGGATAGACATATACCGAAGCGCCGCTCGTGGCCAATAGAAAACTTGACCTTAAACCCTAATTATTTGTAAATCACATAGACATATAGTGGTTTAGGTAATGTGGGTGTTCACGTGCGTTCTATCATCTGTGGATTGCACGTGATATGGATTAGGTGCATCGAAAGATGGCCTTCTCTCACTTTCGTGTTCTCGGCTAGCACTCTTAACGATCAATTTGACCTAATTGGAAGTGAATTGACTTAGATGAATCATTAGGGGAAATTGGAGTCTCATGCCTTCATTATCTGATTCTACCTTAGGATTATTTATTTTAATTCCTTACCTAGTTAACTTAGTTTTAATTCCAACTCTTTATCTCTCGTTTAAATAAGACTGAGGCGATTATGTGCTAGTGGTTTGGCGACCTTTTATTTGTTAATTCTCCGTGGGAACGATCTTTACTTATCTTATATTACTTGTTGATCGCGTATACTTGCGCGTTAATTGTCGTTACATAAATCCAACAACACGCAACCTTTAGCAAGGGGTTCTCTTCTATGACTTCTAGATGATCTTATTTTTATCTTGCCAAATTTTCTTTTCTCGCTTAACTTTGTCTCGTTTTCTTAGGCTATTCAGGGTTACCCATGTAACGAGTTTTAGACCAATGACTCCTAAACTAAATGGCTTTAGGGCACTAGGTGTTGAGACACCCCCTCGGGTTTACTGGCTTGAGTAACAAAGGCCACACTTCGAGACAAGTCAGGCGGTCTACTCTTTTTGATCCTCGCCTGAGCTTGCACAAGATTCGTTTTATTAGGCTCTAAATTACCCGTGTAGTGAGTGTTGGGCCGGTGACTCCCAAACCAGACGGCTTTAGGGCACCAGGTGTAGAGACACCCCTCGGGCTTAATTGCTCGAGTAACCTAGGCCGTGATTCGGATCTGCTCAAGTTTTTCCTTCTTCTTCTCGTTTTCTTAGGCACTGAGTTACCCATGTAACGAGCATTGGGCCGGTGGCTCCCAAACCAAATGGTTTTAGGGCACTGGATGTAAAGACACCCCTCGGGCTTAATAACTCGAGTAACCTAGACCACGATTCTAGACATTAGGCTGGCTACTAATTTTCATTCTTATCGTCATAGTTTCATACCCCATAACTAAGAGTCACGTTAATCGCAAAGTGCAGACATGCATATGAGGTCAAGTTTGCTCTAAAAAGTGCTTTGAACTAGGACGTCGTGCCTAATCAAAAGGTTGAATAGTCTTAATTTTGTAATCGCTTTCATGATTCTTGCTCCACGGATGCTTATCGGAATTAATCCAATTCATAACAAGTTAAGCAAAAAAAATTTTCCTTCTCAAAACCTTTTCTTAAGATTCTAATGCAAGATTTATCTATACTTAACACGTATACCCTTGTCAATGCATGTAACTGGAAGTTGAAAGCAGAGAAAGAGATGAAAGAGTGGTACCTTATCAGTGGATCGCAGTAATCTAAGAAAATCATGATTGGAAAAGACCGATTGATCATACCGGATCGCCAATGATGGAAGCTTGGATGATGATGGACCATGTTGATCGTGCCGACTGGTGCATTTTCATTGGATGATTGATAAATGCTACAGTGTTGAATTGTCATAATTTCTAAAATTTCCCCAGTCTTGCTTATCATCTGGGGTGATTGCTTTGTTGTATGTTTGACAAATGGGCTGATAAGATGCTGAGATCGCAAGAGCTTTTGTACAGCATGACCCCTATGGTGAACAGGTATTGGATTTTGGCTTTAATACTTGGATGCCCCTAGTCATTGTTTTTTATTTGTAGGAGAAATTGGCTTTGATGGCCTTTCTTCTGGTTTGATGAAGGTTTCAGATTGAGGTTTCAGCTCTTCGACGGTCCTTGCGGATGTTTATGCTTGATATATCACTAAGTTGTTGTTCTAACTTTGACGATTGATGTCGAGATGCCTTGGACTCCAATGAATTGGACTTAAAGGCTTATGATGGTTGGTGGTGATGGCTTTGACCACGACTTTGGTTGGTGACCTACCGAGTGTCCCTGCCGGAACAGATCTGGCTATGGCAGATTTGATAGCTCGGATGACCTTCGAGAGAGATTAGACCAGGGCATTGATGTTGACGGCCTATTCTAGTAGAGATATGACTTTTGTTGATAGAGGTGAGACTCAAGCCACTCGGGAGGCTGCATTTGCTGAGAGGGACGAGGCCATAGTATGTAGATGGCAGTGGATGTTCTGGCTCGTATGGAGACCGAGGGTTAAGAGCTTGCAGCTGCTCCTCTATCTTTAGAGAGATGCCATGTTGGCACTGTTATCCCGCTTATCGATGGGTTCAGAGAATAGCTTTGATTTTCCTCAGCAAGGCCTGTTGACCAGGTGGTTTGATAGAATTTGGCTTTTATTTATCTTCGGTGTCTTGGAACTGGTCTTTCCTTTTTTTTTTAATTTTCTTGAAGGTCAAACCGCGCCGTAGATGGCTGCCTACGTACTCCCGGGTAGAAGGAGATCAGGTCATTTGTAGTTCCTGGTTGTTTGGTTGGAAAGGCTTGAAAGGAGTTTATCTTGGATTTTGAGTCTGGTTTGATATGTTTTTGAATTTTTGTGTTGGGATTCGAGGGTTTTTGAAATTTTTTTGTTTGGTTTGACCGCACCAAGATGGTTGCCTACGTACTCCCGGGTTGAGGGAGATCAGGTCTTTCGTAGTTCATATTTTTGGCTTGAAAGGCTCAATTTTTGATTTTTTTTGATTTTTTGATTATTATTTTTTTGGTCTTTTGATTTTGTATGCATGGAAAATAAAAGGAATAATGCTAGGAAAAGGATAACGTCCCAACATCCTCTAGAACTCGCAACTTTCCTCTAGATCTGCGTCCTCCTGGCTAGCTGAGGCCTGATAGTCCAGTCATCTGTGATTATGTCGCCTTCTAGGATTGTGATAGAGGTTCCCTCTTGGCTCTGAATATCTTAAATCCCTGCTATAAATTGATCACCTCCTGAATCAGCATATCCCTTAAGGAGGCTTAAATTGGACTTGTTGCAGAAAGGTATGAATTCCAGATTCCTCGAGGGGTTGGCTTCCTTGAGAACTTCGCCACCTTTTTCTTGGTCTGCTTCTTCACCTTTCTCATAACCTTGAGAGGATTTGAGTATGAAATCCTCCTCGCACTGATGTGGTATCTCTTGCAAGGAACTTTCCTTTTGTGCTTTTTCCATACGGGGAAGGATCAATATCTCCTCCTCATCTTCCAGAAGGATAAGGTCGGGCATGTAGTTGTTGGCTTTGGGCAACAAGATATTTGATGATGGTGGATGAAATTTATTGGGAGATTCTTTTGTCTCCTCGGTCACTCCCAGTATTAGGATTGGTCCACCTTGTGTTCTGCCAGGATTGGTGCTCATAGCCGTCACATCCTTTGAATTGCCCACTTCGAGTGGACATCTTGAGCTCTTTATCTCCCTCTTGCCTTTTCTGGTTATGGGGAATTCTTTCTTCAGTTCTCCATTTTCAATGAGATCCTGGATTTTATGTTTCAGAGCCTATCATTCCTCGGTCGCATGTCCTGGTGCTCTGGAATGATAAACACATCTCTTGTTGAGATCATATTGCCATCCTTTGGGATCCATAGGTGGAGCGAGCTCAGTGATCTTTTTCTGTGAAATCAACAGGGCTAATACATTTTCTAACGAGTCCCCCAAAGGTGTGAATACCCTTCTTTGCCTACTCTCCCCGACTTTCGGTGCAGTAGGATTTCGAGGGTTTGCCAGTGTTTGGCATGTTGATTGATGTTTCTTATTTGGGAATTCGCATTCCTCTGGATGATTTTTCCTTTGTTGAGATCTTCTAGTAGTTTTATCATTCCGTCATTCTTGTTCATTCATCATGCTTTGATCCTCTTCATTTAGCCTGTGGATCTTGGAGGGAGATAGGCTTACATTCTGAAGAACCTTCTCTTTCTCTTAGTTTTCTGATAGTTGAGTGAAAACCTGCCTCGTATCCTGATGTTGGCGTACTACCAGATTAGCCAGCAGAGTTACTTGGTGTTGGATCATATCCAATTTTTGCATTATTGTCATACCCTCCTCTGTATTTTCCAACTTGAGGACATTTGTTACGTTCCTTTGGGGGTATTCCTCTATCCTTCGTATGTATTTACGATTTGGATACATTTCATCGCTTCCTGACCTGATCATATTTACTTCCTCTGTATCATGCGGAATTAGAAGGTTGGGGTTGTCATTGGGATGGTCTTGTTGTTGGACCACAATATCGCCGTTTTCGATCAGGTTTTGGATTTTATGCTTCAAGGACCAATAATCTTGTGTATCGTGTCCTGGAGATCTTGAATGGTAAGAACATCTTTGGCTAGGCTTGTATATTTTGCTTTTTGAATTAAGAGGTGGAGCCAGTTCGGTAATTTTCTTGTGATCTATTAACATCACCAACATGTTTTCATGGGAATCTCCTAGTGGAGTGAACACCCGATTTTCTGTTCTTTCGAATTTTTTGTTTCTCTCTGGTAATTGTTGAATGCAGTCTGTTGGGAATTGCATATTCATATTTGATATTGAAAGTAAATATAAATGCGTAAGTGTATAGTCCTTCAATGATCATATGTACAAGGACTTAGATGATAGATCAAAAATGTTAGGTTGATCTGAGCTTTAATGTTTATCATTATGTAAATACATGTATAGAAGGAAAGATCAAATTTGTTAGGTTGATCTATTTGTGTTGTAAATGTTAAAGCCTTAACAGAATCTTAGTCTGTCAAAGGTAGCATTTAGAAGACAAGGCAGAATCGTGGAGCTTAAATGAAGATGTCCAGAATTGTAGTCTGCCAAGAGAATCAAGCTTGCAGAGACCAAGGCAAGATTCGTGGAGCTTAAGTGAAAGTATCAGAATCATAGTCTGCCCTTGGAAGTCACACTGAGAATCATGGAGACAATCTGAGCCAAGTCAAGAAACGCAGTGTGCTCTTGGAAGTGTGAAGTCTGCAAGACAAGCAAGCAGGAATCGTAGTCTACTAGAGAGCTTAAGAGAAATCGTAGTGTTATCTACGATCAAGTCTGAGTCAAGCTGTGCAAGCCAACACACAACGATTATGGTACAATGACCATAATCGTAGTGCTCCTCCAGTCAGCATCAAAGATCATAGTTCTGATGAAGGGAGGAAGAGCAACAAATGAAGAAAGGCTAATAGTCGTTGACAATTTGATAGTCCCAATAATTCCATATTCATCTTTAGTTCAAATCGAAGAAGCGTATTGAAGAAGCTAAGGAAAGGACTAAACAGGTGTTAGGTGAGTTTAAAGTCTGCTGTGTTAGTGGGCCAGTCTGCAGTGTCGCAGGAAAGCAAGATATCAACATCAACTGCACAGAAATGTCTGAAGCATTAAATGCAGCAACGGGAGCATTTAAACGGATATATTTTGAATGGCTCTTTTATAAGGACATCAGACAAAGATTCAGACTAAGTAAGCAAGATACAAAAAGAAAGATTATCAAGAGAAAAGCTCAAGAACAATAAACGATCAACTCTACGATCCTGAAAGAGGAAAGCTTTCTTTGCTACTCAGTCCTTCAGAACTGATGCTTAATTGCAACTGAGTAGCACACCTCAAACAACTACTGTCAATCCAAGTGAGGAACCAAGTCAGGGGACTTGAAGAGTTCAAAAGTGAACTAAGTGAAGATCCAAGTCAGAGGACTTGAAGAGTTCAAAAGTGAACTAAGAGCATATCCAAGTTAGAGGACTTGAAGAGTTTTAAAGCTAAGAGAAGTTCCAGGGCTGCTGGCCTTGAAGGGATCTAAGTGATCCAGTTGTAAGAGACATCCTTAGTGGATTTCCTACTCGTGGAGTAGAAGAGTAGATTAGGAGCCTTGTGTGCTCTGAACCACTTAATACCTTGTGTCTCATTGTCTCTCATTAATTGCTATAACTGTCATATCTGGTATAACTGCTTATCAAACCATAACTGCAATATTTTGAAGGGGAACAAAACATGTATTCCGCTGCTGTCAGTATAATCAATACTGACAAAGTATTTTAAACAAAGAATTTTTAAAATATCTATTCAACCCCCCTTCTAGATAACTAACATGCCTTTGGGAACTAACAATTGGTGTCAGAGCAGGTTCTCTCAACTAGCATACAAACTTGAGTAGATCCAATGGCACAACTGATAAGCGAGACCAAGATAGGTGGAGGAAGCAAACCACAGATGTGCAACAAAGATAAATTTGCCAACTGGAAAGTTTGGATGTAGGCTTACATAGATTCAATAGATGATGATCTATTTGAAACAGTTCTGAATGGGCCCTATGTTCCAAAAAGGCTTGCACCAACTCCAGAAGATCCAAACAACATGGTGATCAAGGTCAAAGCTGAATGGACTGAAAACGAGAAGAAGAATGTGCAGCTAGACAAAAAGGCTAAGAACATTCTGTTCTAGTCTTTAGAAGATGTTCTATTTGAAAAAGTGGTTAACTACCAAACTGCCAAAGAAGTCTGGGATGCATTGTTCATCATGCATGAAGGAACTGAAGAAGTCAGAGAAAACAAGCAATCTCTACTGACCCAACAGTATGAGATGTTTGCTCATGTTCCAGGAGAAAACGTCACTTCCACTTATGAAAGATTCACTACACTGCTCAACTCTCTTCGAGCTTATGGAAAGAAATATCCAAACAAAGATATAGTCATCAAGTTCATGAGGTCCTTACCAAGCAGATGGGATGCCAAGACCACTGCAATAAGAGAATCAAAGAACCTACATGAGATGACTGTTCAACAACTTTACGGAAACCTTCTTACATATGAACTAGAGCTGACTCAACGAGCTGAGACTCTATCTGAAGGAAGAAAGAATGATAAGGGAGTTGCTCTCAAGGCAACAGAAGAAATATTCAAAGCCTGTGAGGAAGAAGAATCTTCATCTGATGAAGATAATGATGATGATGCTGACGAAGTCGCAATACTGGCCAGAAAACTAAGAAGGTTCATGCATAAGGAAGAAGCGGCAGACCTAAGAAATTCAGAAACATCAGCAGTCAGGAGAAGATCAATGAGCTATGCTACAACTGCAAAAAGCCTGGCCACTTCATTGCAAACTACAACAAGCCCATCAAAGAAGAACTCAAAAGGAGAACAAATCCATAGAAGGAGTTCAGAGGCTACAAGAAACATCAGAAGAAAGACAAAGGCCTTATAACTGGAAGTTCGTGGAGTGACTCAGACAATGATACAAATGCTGAGTCTAGAGATGATGAAGAACCTCAAAAGCCAAACCTATGTTTAATGGCCAAGGATGCAGACAACATGAAAAACACTAACCATCCTGAGGTAAACACAGATGAGGTACTTGACTTTGACATTTCTGATGTAAGTATATGTTGCTTAAAAACTACTATTCATGACATAGCATATGATCTTTATCATTATATGAGGAGGTTCAGAATTCTGTCCAAGAATTATTCCGATCTTCAAATAGAGAAAGAGAAGGTTCAGAAAGAACTGGAAACAGCTCTACTTAGTTGTGCATCTCTCTCAGGTTGAAGCAGAAAATAAAATCTTAAAACAGACAAATGAACTGAGCACACAAAGAGAGTCAAAACTAACCTATAAAATTGAGGACCTAGAAAAGACTATCTCTATGTGGAATAGATCTTCCTCGTCCATGGATTCCCTAATCTTAAGTCAGAGAAGTACTTCTAATAGGACAGGTTTGGGTTATGGGGAATCTACCTTAGAGTCATGTGTGGAAAAGATTAAGGACATAAACTGTATCATTGCTTCTAATTCAAATAGAAGCATTGTATTTGTGAAATCCACACAGAAGGAAGAAACAGTGCAACCTTGCTCTTCTGATCCAAGACATGTTTCTAAACACTACGAATCTCATGCTGGCTTGGGATTCAGAAAAAAAAGAGAAACTCAGTCACCACTGTCCAACCTCGACGAATCGTAGAGTCAAGTAAAACAGACTCCACGGATCAACTTGGAAGGAATCGTGGTGTTGAGGCTTACTCAACACAAAATGTGAATCCCAAGGCTGCGTGGAAAAGAAAGATGCAATACAAGGATAAGGCAAACCAGTACTCACACAAGTTCAAATGGATAAGGAATCCATACACACACTCCAGCATGCATTATACAAAATGTTTTGCTTATGATTAGAATAGCTATAATGCTGCATCATGTTATCATACCACTGTGTATGGAAGGGCCAAAATCAAAATAATTTGGGTTCCCAAGGTTACTAACATTGCAGGACCCATGCCAGTCTGGGTACCAACATGAAAACTGAATCTGTCTGTAGGAAATGAGCACCACGACTACAACATGGTATCTGGACAGTGGTTGCTCAAGACATATGACCAAAAACAAATCCCTCCTGTCGAACTACACAGAGAAGGAGGGACCAACAGTTATCTTTGGAGATAACAACTCTGGCAAGATAAGAGGCTATGGATCAGCTGGAAATGGTGTGGTATCCTTCAACAAAGTGGCTTATGTTGATGGACTAAAGCACAATCTTCTTAGCATCAGCCAACTTTGTGATAAAGGCCATCAAGTCACCTTTCTCAACAATCAGTGTCAAGTCAGAGATCTGGAGACATCCTCTATCAAGCTGACAGGAACAAGAGAAGGAAATGTATACATTGTCAACCTTACTCAGCTCAGTTCTGATGAGATAGTATGTTTTCTTGCTAAAGCATCTGAAGAAATAAGTTGGCTTTGGATATAGAAGATTATCTCATCTCAACTTCAAGAGTATGTCTAAGCTGGCCTCCAAAGATCTGGTAACAGGTTTACCCAAGTTCAGCTTCATCAAAGAAAGACCATGTAATGCATGTCAGCTTGGAAAGCAAACAAGGAGCTCATTCAAAGGCAAAATAGCCAACTCAATTAACAGGCCCCTACAGTTACTACATATGGATCTCCTTGGGCCAATTCCAATTGTGAGCCCAAGTGGAAAGAGATACTCACTGGTTATAGTGGATGACTACACCAGATACACATGGGTGTTCTTTCTCAACTAAAAAGATGAGATGAGCTCCCAACTGATAAAGATGTTCAAGCTGGTGATGAATGAAAAAGGAGAGACTATCAAGGCAATCAGGAGTGATCATGGCTGAGAGTTTGACTTTTTAGAAATGGATCAGTTCTGTGCAGATAATGGCATCAGTCACAACTTCTCAGCACCACGAACTCCTCAGCAAAATGGAGTAGCTGAAAGGAAGAACAGAACACTTATAGAAGCTGGAAGAACTCTACTAGCAGCAGCTTATTTACCTGAATACTTCTGGGCAGAAGCCATCAACACTGCATGCTATACACAAATCTCTTGTACACTCTACTTTGAAGAAGACTCCCTACGAGCTGTGGAAAGGAAGAAAGCCAAATGTCAGTTACTTCCATGTGTTTGGCTGTTCATGTTACATTCTCAACAATGGGAAGCAATATCTGACTAAGTTCCAACCCAAGTCAGATGAAGGAATATTCCTTGGATATGCTATAGACAGCAAAGCATACAGAGTGTTCAACAAGAAGACATTAAGTGTTGAAGTCTTAATCCACATCATCTTTGATGAAACAGACTCGGACAAGTCTGCACCACAAGCCACTACGATTGACGATACCGACACTACGAATGAAGTGGTCGAGCCTGGCACTACGACCGTAGTTCCTGAACAAAGAATCGTAGTGTCCGAAGAAGAAATTATAGAGAGAGCTGAACCAGACGATGATTCTAAACGATAAGAACCAGAAGTCAATCTTGAGGAGTTCAGACAAGAAGGCACCAGAATAGATGTTCCAACAGGGAACAGGTGGGCAAGAGATCACACTCAAGATATGATCATTGGTGATCCAACGGCCAGAATCAGAACAAGATCTGCAACTCAGAATGAGTGTTTCTATTTGAGTTTTCTATCTCAAATAGAACCCAAGAAGATTGAAGATGCAATGCTAGATGCAAGCTGGATTGAAGCCATGCAAGAGGAACTAAATCAATTTGAGATAAGCAAAGTCTGGGGATTAGTTTAAAGACCAAAGAATCACCTAGTCATCGGCACCAAATGGGTCTTCAGAAATAAGGTGGATGAATATGGGGTGATCACAAGGAACAAAGCTAGACTGGTGGCCAAAGGTTATTCTTAAGAAGAAGGCATAGACTACGATGAGACCTATGCACCAGTTGCCAGACTTGAAGCAATCAGAATATTCCTTGCATTTGCTGCTCACATGAAGTTCAAAGTATTCCAGATGGATGTCAAAAGTGCATTCCTCAATGGTGAACTTCAAGAAGAAGTATATGTGGAACAACCCCCAGGTTTTGTCAATCCAACCCTCTCTGATTATGTCTATAGATTAAATAAAGCCTTATATGGACTTAAACAAGCACCTAGAGCATGGTATGAAACACTAACAAACTTTCTTATTGAAAAAAGGTTCACTAGAGGTAGAGTAGATACTATGTTATTTCTTAGGAAGCACAAAGATAAAGTTTTACTACTTCAAATATATGTAGATGATATTATCTTTGGCTCTACTGATGAAAATTTGTGTAAGAGATTTGCCAAGCTTATGCAGAGCAAGTTTGAAATAAGCATGATGGGTGAGCTGAACTTCTTCCTTGGACTACAAGTAAAGCAAACTGATGAAGGTATCTTCATAAGCCAAGCCAAGTACATCAAAGACTTACTTAAGAAGTATGGCATGGAATCAGCCTCTCCAATGAAAACACCAATTGCTCCAGCAACTAAGCTTGACAAAGATGAGAAAGGTAAAAGTATTGATATTACTCAATACAGAGGTATGATAGGCTCCCGTCTCTACTTAACTGCCAGTAGACCAGATATAATGTTTGCAACATGTATATGTGCTAGATTTCAAGCTAATCCTAAGGAATCACACTTAACTGCTGTAAAAAGGATTTTTAGGTATCTTAAAGGTACACCCTACTTGGGTCTATGGTATCACAAGGAGTCCTCATTTGAACTGACAGGATATTTAGATTCTGACTTTGTAGGATGCAAAATAGACACAAAGAGTACCAGTGGCACTTGTCAATTGCTAGGAAATAGAATAGTGTCCTGTTTCAGCAAGAAGCAAAACTCAGTATCAACTTCAACAGCAGAAGCTGAATACATTGCTGCAAGCAGCTGTTGTGCTCAAATCCTATGGTTGAAGAACCAGCTAGCAGATTATGGGTTTGATTTCAAATCTATACCCATACACTGTGATAACACAAGTGCCATAGCAATAACAAATAATCCTGTCATGAATTCTAGGACCAAGCATATAGAGATAAGATATCATTTTATTAGGGATCACGTTCAAAATAGAACAATATCTTTGCAATATATCCCTACTGAAGATCAACTTGCTGATGTGTTTACAAAATCTTTAGATGAATCCAGATTTAATAAACTGATAAGTGAGTTAGGTATGTTAAATTTGCAACCATAAATTCTATGCTCTAGATGGTGCTAACCTTGCAGATATAAAGGCTAAGTCAAAATCATAGAGATGACTAAGAGAAACCACGATCGTGGAGTGATCCAGTCAAGACAGAAAAGCTCACTGTGATAGCAACATCATCAAGCCAGACAACCTTTCTGATAAGTGTCTCAGGAACAAACCTAATCCTTAGTGGCAAACTAAGAGGTTGGCCCTTCCTGAGCAACCTTAAACCAGAAGGTATGTCATTTAAGAAGACATCATAGAAAACCGTAGAGTCTACGACCAAGGAGCAAGAAAAGGATGGAACTCAACAATCGTGGAGTGATTCTCGGCAATCATAGTCTTCTAACAAGGACTCACTAGCTCAGGGGGAGCTAAGGGTAGAACGAAAATTTCCACATGAATTAAAATCATGGAGTTCTACATTTGACACGTGTCCCACGATGCAGAACATATGGAGGGAAGTTAAATTCATTTTTGAACTGCTTTCTGACAGTTTACCTTTGAATTTCAAAAGACTTTTTCTCTCTCTCTCTCTCTCAAACGAAACTCTAAGTTTTAGAAAGCTAAGCCAAAGTCGTTTATTACAGGAAAATCAATCTACATAAATGGCTGCTTCCATTATAGTTTTTGGCTACCAACTATGCTTTGACGGATTCAAGGAGGCTGAACCTGAGATACACAAAATCCTTTCACTCCTGAAGAAAGCAGGCCTCAAAAATGCTCTGAGCACCAGCATATTGATATATCCAAAGCTGGTGAAGGAGTTCTATTGCAATGGAATTGTTAATGAAGATTTCATTCTTACCAAAGTCAATGATGTGCAAATTTGACTCAACACTGAAAGCATAAACCAAGCCCTAGCTTTCAAAAATGAAGGTCTTTCATCCATGGAGGCTGTTGACTTCCATAAGGGTCTGAAGAAGATGGACTATACAAAAACTGAAGGGAAGAATGGATACAAGAAGAAAGAATTTCCCCAAGAATATGAATTCCTAGCTGACATTGTTGGGAACTGCATGTGCTGCAAGAGCTCCGGTCACAATTCAGTCAACAAAAGGCAACTGAGCTCATGACTGCCATCCGCCTTAGAATCAAACTCAACTATGGAGCCCTGCTGATGGAATAGTTTGGAAAATGGATGCAAAGCCCAAAGAAGACCAAGAGCACTGCCAAAATGCCCTATGGGAGGTTTCTCAGCATCCTTATTCAGTATGCACTGGGTGACAAAATTGGGGACAGTGAAGGCATTTCAATCAATCCTAATAGGAAGATGTCCCAGCAGCTGTTCCAGAATTGGAAGAGGAATCCAGTAAAAAATGTGAAGATGATGTCTGCAACTTCATCTACTGTAAGGGAGGCTAGGGAAAAAGAAGAAGAGGTCAACCAAGAAAAGACTGTAGCTCTAACAAAAAAGAGTAAAGGGAAAAAGAAAATGTATGAAAATGCTCAAGCAACTAAAGATGTAAGACCTCAAATTTTATGAATAAGATTTAATTTTCTTTATATATTATTTTGAAATAGTAAGGTGTTGATTTGATAAATGTGATAAGTTACGGGTGAAATGTGCAAAGTTTACAAAGTAAGCAAGTGGTTATAAAATATTCATTGTGTCGGGGAATATTTGTTTGGTCGAGGAATATTCTTTTTGTCAGGAGAATATTCGTACGACGGCGCAGTCATTGGTGGACCCCACAACGGAATAAATGTCGAATATAGAAAGAGACAGAAATAACCTTTTTATTAAAATAACGACAAAACTGTTACCGTTAGTACTGTTGAAATACCCGGTGGTTAAAATACAATAATACACGGTGTTACACGGTAGCACACGGTATTGCACAGTATTTCGAATTAATGATTCTTACGTAGGAAGACACTTACTCAATTATTGTTACAGTAATTACTGTTCAATATTTTATATTATTGATTCAATAATTGCATAATATTTTATTGGTTCAATATTTGCCATGTTGATATTTTATATCCATAAGTGCTACTTTGCTATTTTATATTATTGATTCAATAATTGTCATTGCACATTATTTCAAATTATCAAATCAATAATTCATATTATTTGAATAATATTATTAAATAGCATTATTGGCAATGTCTAAGGAAGTTCTGTCTAGGAAAGGGGTTGATTAATTG
Organism: Panax stipuleanatus; assembly: GCA_020205555.1. NCBI lineage: Eukaryota > Viridiplantae > Streptophyta > Magnoliopsida > Apiales > Araliaceae > Panax > Panax stipuleanatus. The sequence continues at coordinate 111,927,000 of CM035125.1, read as the reverse complement.
CGCGCCAGTAAGGAGAAATCCTTATCGGAAGGCCCCCACTTTCCTGGGAACGATCTGGTTGTCAATATTGTAGTTCTGTAATATTTTTTATGAATAATTAATTTTTGATATATATGATAAGGAAATATTTATTCAATGTGGATTTAAATGGAGAAATTTTTAACATGTGACATTTGTTGAAAGTTGGTATTTTATCTTGTCCGATAAAATAATTCATTCAAATATATTATTATAATATTACATTATAGTAGTATGATGTGATTATATAATAGTATAATTTTTATAATTTGAATGGTAACATTATTATAGTAAATTTATGGTATAAAAGTTAAACGAGGTGAAAGAGTGCAAATTGAATTTGAACTCTTATGATGCAAGCAATGATATCATCGGAGCTATGAGGTAAGCAATGATGTCATAGATCGATGATGTAAGCAATGATGTTATAAATTATGACAAAAAAACTATTTTACCCTTACTCTGCCGAGCCTATAAATAGAAGCTCATTTCTTTATTATTTCTCACCAATTCACTAAAGCTATAGAGAGAGAAAATATAGAGAGAATAAGAGAGAAAGAAAAAGAGTATTCTGCTATTACGCTAGTGCAGTCTCCAAATTTTAAGGTAAGGGTATTATTTCTTTCGTATTCATGAAGAGAGTTATTTTCTTTCAATACTCGTAAGGGTTGTTATTCCATTCTTTATTATTCTGTTGGAATAACCTGTCTACGCGGACTACCGCATGAATGGTGAAATCCTGTTGTTATTCTATTCTTTATTATTCTGTGAGAATAACCTGTCTACGCGGACTACCGCATGCCTAGTGAATAACCCTTCGTATTCAGTTGTTATTAAATTGTGGAAATAATTTCTCTGAGCGGACTACTGCCAGACGGGTGAAAATTCAATTGCAGTTTCGTATATTGTTCCATTTCAGATTCCTAACTCTAAACTTACTACGGTAAGTATTGCTTCTATAATTCCTGAAATGATCATATATTACTTGAGTTTTGCGCTTCATCTAATATTATTTCACTGGAATATTGGTCTGAACTTTCTTATGAAATTTTTATCTTTTCATGTCGAGTTACTATTCATAAGTTACTATTCACGAGTTACTATTCATGGGGTACTATTCACGATAAAAAAATATTTTTTTTTCCTTCCAAATCATCTTTGATTGGATCCAGGTTTTGATCTTCATTCTTGAACTCTGGATAAATTCTCTAATATTTGTCCTTTATCTCACTGGATCCGTTATTCGTATTATTTTTCATCATCCTTAGTTCTAAATGGTGATATAACTGAATATCTTTGGCCTGTAGTGCAAAGTTGAATAATTACGTGATAAATATCTTTGGCTTGTAGTGCAAAGATGAATGATTACCTGATGAATATCTTTGGTCCGTAGTACAAAGATGGACAGGTGTTGAGATGAACATGATCAACTGATGATACAAATGAATATCTTTGGCCCGTAGTACAAAGATAGATATTTGATTCGAGATGTATATTGATTGATGTTACAGGGATAAAATATTGATGATGGGCTTTTAAATCAAAGAAGATAGTAGACATCATTCTCTACTTAACTCTTCTAATGAATTGTTATTTTCGCTGCGAATATTGATCTAAAACTTATTGTTCATAATATTTTATCTGATTTATTGAAGGCTAACGATAATTTATTTTTCATTATCTTAGTCATAATATTCTTTAATGGGCTAGTTGAGCTCACCCCTTTCTTCCATTGTTCTCTTCAGGAAATAATAATATCGCGGGTACTAGTCGGGAAATGGATTGATGGTCCGAGTTAGAGCTGTAAAAGTCCTCACTATTTTTTTTATTTAAAATAGTGTGATAATAAATGTAATGAGGACTTAGTTTGAATGTTAATATTTTGTACATGTCTGTATTGACACTCACAGTTGTGTGGTCGTATTTTGCACGACCGTGTGATATGAAAGATTATATTGGAATTTTGTTGAGTGTATTTGGCGACTCAAAATGGGTTGAGTATTGAACCTATTTGGGGGCGCCATAGTTGGTATCAGAGCTTAGAGATATGACCTTCGCTAGTGTGTCTTACCTAAGCTTAATTGTAATTTAATTGGTCGGTTGGAATATAGGATTAATATGTGATATGTTAATTTGTTTGATTAACCTATATTTTGTGATAGTATTTGAGAATGACAGCTGAAAATCTAAACAATGGAGTGAATGAGACCGTTGAGACACCTTTAATCACCAATGAGGAGAACATGCAACAGGAAGGTTATATTCCTCCTGTAAACAATCCTACCGAAGAAATTATAAACGACAAGATGTTTAGAAGCTTTTTGCAGTTCATGAAAAACCAGACGAGGGAGACTCGTGTTCATAATACTGGTGGAAATAACAACTCGTGGCTTGTCACTGTCAAGCAGTTTAAAGAGTTGGGACCACCAGAGTTTCAGGGAAAGCCATATCCAATCAAGGCAGAAAATTGGATTAAGAAAGTTACCAATATATTTGATGTCTTGGGATGCACGGAGGAACAGAAGGTTCCATTTGCCACCTTTATGTTCCGTGGGGAAGCAGATTACTGGTGGGAATCTGTGAAACGTACCCAGCCTGCCGCACTCAAGATGACTTGGGGGGGCGTACCAGAAACTGTTCAATGACAAGTACTTTCCAAAAAGTATTCGTCACATAAAAGAGGTAGAGTTCATCAGACTGGAACAAAACAACATGACTGTGTCCCAGTACGAGGCTAAATTTGCAGAGTTATCCCGGTTCGCACCTCATTTGGTATAGAATGAGGAACGTATGACGCGGATGTTTCTGAGAGGTTTGAAACCCGAGATTCGTTAATACCTCATTTCTCATAAATTTTCTCTATATTCGGATGTAGTGAACAGGGCCCAGTTATTAGAACGAGATAATGATTATGTTCAACCAAGGGACAACAACCAAGGTCATACCGGTGGCAGCAGTCATTGGAACAATGACAATCAGCAGGGAGGAAAGTATCATGTCAGAAGCGGTAACCACTCTGGTGGTAATCGTGACCATGATAATAGAAGAAGTGAGTTCGGGGGAGATTTCAAGAAGAGAAGGTACAACAATGAGAACGTGAAAGCATCGACAACAGCACCAACATCAACTGTTTCTAGGGGAGGAGAACGACCGCCGGTCGTATGCTATAAATGCGGGCAAGAGGGACACATCAGCCCCAACTGCACACAAAAATCCAAGTTGTGTTATAAGTGTGGAAAGGAAGGGCATATAGCTCGAGTATGTCCTGTAGCGAAACCAAGTCCAGCAGGGATGGTGACTCCAAAGATATCCCTGACAAGTCAAAGTCAGTTGTTCCTGGAAGAGCTTTTGTCATGACTGCCCAACAAGCAAGGAACCCGAACGAGGTTATTATGGGTAAGCTGATAATAAACTCTTGCGAAGTTTACACTTTATTAAATACGGGTGCTACCCATTCTTTTATTTCACCTGCTTGTGCTCAACGTTTGAACTTGACACCTGAGAAATTAGACTTTAATTTATCTATTGAAACTCTATTGGGAGAAACCTTTGTTACATCTACAGTTTACAAATCTTGCTCGATTCAAATTGGTACCCTCACCCTACCTGTTGATCTTCTATCATTGAAAATACTTGCATTTGATGTGATTTTAGGAATTAACTGGTTGACCATTTATCATGCCAAAATTAATTATTTTCGTAAGGTTGCTAGTTTTCATATTCCTAACCAACCTATTGTGCGAATTCAAACAACCAAACCACTAAAATTAATCAATGATATTTCAAGTCATAAAGCTATTCGTTTATTGAAAAATGGATTTCAAGCTTTCTTAGCCCATGTCATTGATCTAAACCAGAATACGTCAGGTTAGAATGATATTTCTATTGTTAATGAGTTTCCTGATGTATTTCCCGAAGAACTTCCCGGTCTACCCCCGGAACGTGAAGTTGAATTCTTTATTGACCTTGAACCCGGTACAAAACCCATTTCTAAAACCCCATATCGAATGGCTCCTATAGAACTTCAAGAGTTAAAGGTCCAACTACAGGAGTTGTTAGACATCGGTTTTATATGTCCTAGTACATCTCCTTGGGGTGCTTCTGTTTTATTCGTAAAGAAGAAAGACAGGAGTATGAGACTTTGTATTGACTATCGGGAGTTGAACCATGTCACAATTAAGAATAGGTATCCGTTACCTCGTATTGATGACCTATTCGACCAGTTGCAAGGTGCACAATTCTTTTTAAAGATCGATCTTCGTTCTGGATATCATCAGCTGAAGATTAAAACTGAGGATATTCCGAAGACTGCTTTCAGAACTCGATACGGGCATTATGAATTCTTAGTCATGTCTTTTGGATTAACTAATGCTCCTGCTGCCTTCATGGATATGATGAATCGTGTATTCAAAGAATATTTGGATCAATTAGTGGTTGTCTTTATTGATGACATTCTCATCTATTCCAAAAGCCGTGAAGATCATAAGCAACACTTGAAGCTAGTACTTCAAAGGCTTCGTGAAAATAAGTTATATGCCAAGCTGAAGAAATGTGAGTTCTGGCTTGATGAGGTAGCATTCCTAGGGCACGTAGTATCAAAACGTGGATTATCTGTGGACCCGATGAAGATTGAAGCAATACAAAATTGGGAGCAACCGAAGTCGGTGACCGAAGTACGTAGCTTTCAGGGCTTAGCTGGTTATTTTCGGAGATTCGTGGAAGGATTTTCTCGAATTGCTACTCCATTAACTCAGCTGGCTCGGAAAGATACAAAATTCGTATGGAACGAGGAATGCGTGAAGAGCTTTCAAGAGCTCAAGAGGAGACTCATTTCGGCACCTGTTCTGACGATAGCATCTGGTTCGGATGGATTTGTCATTTACAGCGATGCTTCGGGCAAAGGGTTAGGATGTGTTCTCATGCAATTTGGGAAAGTCATAGCCTATGCCTCGCGATAACTCAAGGAATATGAGAGGAATTATCCTACTCATGATCTAGAGTTGGCAGGTGTCGTTTTCGCGTTGAAGATCTGGAGACACTACCTGTATAGGGAGAAAGTGGAGATCTATACGGATTATAAGAGCCTCAAGTATTTCTTTACCTAGAAGGAACTCAACATGAGACAACGACGTTGGCTTGAGCTGTTGAAAGATTACGATCATACCATCCAATACCATCCTAAAAAAGCGAACGTGGTTGCTGACGCATTGAGTAAAAGATCATATACGGGAATGAATGCGATGCTTTTAAGGCCTATTTTGTGTGATTTACAAAAGATGGAGATAGAGTTCAAGACTCCAGGGACCCATGCGATGCTATCAAGTATACGCGTAGAACCAGCTTTGATTGATAAAGTTAAAGCTGCTCAAGCTACAGACCCGGAGCTGATGAATATGAGGAAGAAGGTGCAAGAAGGTGCTATTCTAGAAGTAAGGATTGATGAAGAAGGAATACCTTGAGTCAACTTCGGACTTTGTGTTCCTGACAGTTCTGATTTAAAGTATAGAATCATGATGGAGGCACACAATACACCGTTTTCAATCCATCGTGGAAGTACCAAAATGAATCATGATCTTCAACATACATTTTGGTGGAGCAATATGAAGAGAGAGATCGCGGAGTTCATCTCGAGGTGTTTAACGTGTCAACGTGTCAAGGAGGAGCATCAAATGCCAAAGGGTCCATTGCAACCACTTGAGATTCCAAAGTGGAAGTGGGAACACATTACCATAGATTTCGTTACAGGTCTTCCCAAGGTTTCTCAAGGCATAGATGCAATTTAGGTTATTGTTGATAGATTAACCAAGTCTGCTCATTTCTTGCCGATACGAGAGACTTATTCCCTTGAACGTCTTGCTTGTATGTACGTGAATGAGATTGTGAGATTGCATGATATGCCAGTATCCATAGTTTCAGACCGTTACCCAAGATTCACTTCACGATTTTGGGTCAGCTTGCAGAAAGCTATGGGCACGGATTTACGATTTAGTTCGGCATATCATCCACAAACGGACGGGCAATTGAAAAGCACTATCCAAACTCTTGAAGATCTATTGAGACTCTGTGTTCTAGACTTCAAAGGGAGTTGGGATAAGTACCTACCATTGGTGGAATTCTCCTACAACAACAGTTATCAGGCAAGTATAGGCATGGCTCCATTTGAAGGCGTTGTATGGACGAAAATGTCGTTCTCCAGTATGTTGGGACGAGGTGGGTGAAGCAACATTGTTGGGACCGGAGTTAGTACGTATGACTACGGAAAAGATTCAAATGATCCGGCAACGTATACAGACTGCACAAGATCGACAAAAGAGTTATGCTGATCTTCATCGAAGAGACGTGGAGTTTAATGTCGTAGATCATGTATTATTACGTGTTGCTCCATGGAAAGAAATTACGAGATTCGAAAATAGAGGAAAGCTCAACCCACGATTCATTGGTCCATTTGAAATCCTTGACCGAGTAGGAAATGTGGCCTATAGACTCGCCTGACCTCCAAGCTTGTCTCGTGTTCATAAGGTTTTTCACATATCTGTGCTTCGTAAATATGTGAAAGATCCAAACCACATTATTGAGTTATAGCCAGACGAGATAGCTGAAGATTTAACATACGAGGAGGTACCTGTTAAGATCTTGGATAGGAAGGAACATATCCTACGCTCAAAGGTTATACCTCAAGTTAAAGTTTTGTGGAGGAACCATGATATCGAGGAAATGACCTGGGAGTTAGAATCAGAAATGAAAACGAGGTACCCTCACCTTTTCGACATACCAGGTACGTACGTCAATTTCGAGGACTGAAATTTCATAAGGAGGGGAGGTTGTAAGACCCCAAATTTTATGAATAAGATTTAATTTTCTTTATATATTACTTTTAAATAGTAAGGTGTTGATTTGATAAATGTGATAAGTTACGGGTGAAATGTGCAAACTTTACAAAGTAAGCAAGTGGTTATAAAATATTCGTTGTGTCGGGGAATATTCGTTTAGTCGAGGAATATTCTTTTTGTCCGAGAATATTCGTACGACGGCGCAGTCATTGGTGGACCCCACAACGGAATAAATGTCGGATATAGAAAGCGACAGAAATAACCTTTTTATAAAAATAACGGCAAAACTATTACCGTTAGTACTGTTGAAATACTCGGTGGTTAAAATACAATAATACGCGGTGTGGCACGGTAGCACACGGTATTGCACAGTATTTCGAATTAATGATTCTTACGTAGGAAGGCACTTACTCAATTATTGTTACAATAATTACTGTTCAATATTTTATATTATTGATTCAATAATTGCATAATATTTTATTGGTTCAATATTTGCTACGTTGATATGTTATATCCATAAGTGCTACTTTGCTATTTTATATTATTGATTTAATAATTGTCATTGCACATTATTTCAAATTATCAAATCAATAATTCATATTATTTGAATAATATTATTAGAAAGTATTATTGGCAATGTCTAAGGAAGTTCTGTCTAGGAAAGGGGTTGATTAATTGCGCGCTAGTAATGAGAAATCCTTATCGGAAGGCCCCCTCTTTCCTGAGAACGACCTGGTTGTCAATATTATAGTTCTGTAATATTATTTGTGAATAATTAATTTTTGATATATATGATAAGAAAATATTTATTCAATGTGGATTTAAACGGAGAAATTTTTAACATGTGACATTTATTGAAAGTTGGTATTTTATCTTGTCCGATAAAATAATTCATTCAAATATATTATTATAATAGTACATTATAGTAGTATGATGTGATTATACAATAGTATGATTTTTAGAATTTGAATGGTAACATTATTATAGTAAATTCATGGTATAAAAGTTAAACGAGGTGGAAGAGTGCAAATTGAATTTGAACTCTTATGATGCAAGCAATGATGTCATCAGAGCGATGAGGTAAGCAATGATGTCATAAATCGATGATGTGAGCGATGATGTCATAAATTATGGCAAAAAGACTATTTTACTCTTACTCTGCCGAGCCTATAAATAGAAGCTCATTTTTTCATTATTTCTCACCAATTCACTAAAGCTATAGAGAGAGAAAGTATAGAGAGAATAAGAGAGAAATAAGAAGAGTATTCTGCTATTACGCTAGTGCAGTCGCCAAATTTTAAGGTAAGGGTATTATTTCTTTCGTATTCATGAAGAGAGTTATTTTCTTTCAATACTCGTAAGGGTTGTTATTCCATTCTTTATTATTCTGTTGGAATAACCTGTCTACGCGGACTACCGCATGAATGGTGAAATCCTGTTGTTATTCTATTCTTTATTATTATGTGAGAATAACCTGTCTACGCAGACTACCGCATGCCTAGTGAATAACCCTTCTTATTTAGTTATTATTAAATTATAGAAATAATCTGTCTGAGTGGACTACTGCCAGACGGGTGAAAATTCAATTGCAGTTTCGTATATTGTTCCATTTCAGATTCCTAACTCTAAACTTACTACTGGTAAATATTGCTTCTATAATTCATGAAATGATCAGATATTACTTGAGTTTTGCGCTTCATCTAATATTATTTCACTGGAATATTGGTCTGAACTTTCTTATAAAATTTTTATCTTTTCATGTCGAGTTACTATTCATGAGTTACTATTCACGGGGTACTATTTACTGTAAAAAAAAAAAATTCCTTCCAAATCATCTTTGATTGGATCCAGGTTTTGATCTTCATTCTTGAACTCTGGATAAATTCTCTAATATTTGTCCTTTATCTCACTGGATCCGTTATTCGTATTATTTTTTATCATCCTTAGTTCTAAATGGTGATATAACTGAATATCTTTAGCCTGTAGTGCAAAGATGAATAATTACATGATGAATATCTTTTGCCTGTAGTGCAAAGATGAATGATTACCTGATGAATATCTTTGGCCCATAGTACAAAGATGGATAGGTGTTGAGATGAACATGATCAACTGATGATACAAATGAATATATTTGGCCTGTAGTGCAAAGATGGATATTTGATTCGAGATGTATATTGATTGATGTTACAGGGATAAAATATTGATGATGGGCTTTTAAATCAAAGAAGATAGTAGACATCATTCTCTACTTAACTACTTAACTCTTCTAATGAATTGTTATTTCCGCTTGCGAATATTGATCTAAAACTTATTGTCCATAATATTTTATTGATTTATTGAAGGCTAACGATAATTAATTTTTCATTATCTTAGTCATAATATTCTTTAATGGGCAGTTGAGCTCACCCTTTTCTTCCATTGTTCTATTCAGGAAATGAGAATATCGCGGGTATTAGTCGGGGAATGGAGTGATGGTCCGAGTTAGAGCTGTAAAAGTCCTCACTATTTTTTTTATTTAAAATAGTGTGATAATAAATGTAATGAGGACTTAGTTTGAATGTTAATATTTTGTACATGTCTGTATTGACACTCACAGTTGTGTGGTCGTATTTTGCACGACCGTGTGATATGAAAGATTATATTGGAATTTTGTTAAGTGTATTTGGCGACTCAAAATGGGTTGGGTATTGAACCTATTTTGGGGGCGTCAAAAAAAGAGCACCAAGGCTCAACCACTGATGCACTCTAAGAGGATCCTGGTACTGATGTGGAGTTCATAAGTCTTACATCCAACAGAGTCATCACTTCTGAATCACCAGAGAAGGTTCTGAAAGAAAAGAAGAAAAAGAAAAAGAGGGAAATGAGTGAAGATAAGGCTGAAGATAGCTCTGAACCTCAACAGAAGAAGAAACACAGCAAAAGAGCAAAGAAGTCTTCACTTACTACGATTGTGGAATCATCTCCAATCGTAGAGTCTAGATAGACTTGCCACTGAAGAAGGAAAAGCCACCACAGCCCCTCAGCCTGAACAGATTATAAGGGCTGAAGCTGAGAAAGATGTAAAGGATGTGCACAAGGCAAAGAAGAGGTTGAAGAAGATGGCTAAGAAAGGTGGTCTTACCAATAAAGAAATATTGGAAGAAGATGATGAAAGAAAGACTACTAAGAAGGCTGAACATGTCATCGAGCCTCAACCATCTGGTCCAACTTCACAAGAGATCAGAATCATTGAAGATGTACTAACTTACATCAGAGATACTCACAACTCTGCTGCACCTGATTAGACTATAAATCAAGATGATATGGAGATGCCTGATACTGGTGTTGATGCTAATGAATCTCTGTTAGAAGAAATGGAGACAGAGAATGCAGAAGCTGAGGGGGAGCCACCAAAAGAAATTCTTAAAGTCCCCTCAGTTCAAAAAGAATTTGTAGAGTCTGATACTGCAGGAATGGTGAATATTGCTGATGATGATGCAGAGAGTGATGAAGAAGAAGATGATGATCTTGAGGTCATATATGTGGGATAAGATGGCAAAAGAACGACAAACTACAATCAGATGTTCAATTACTTGCCCATGATGCCATATCATAGAGCTATGATTCTCAAACTCTTGGGATCACATATTTTGGACTTTCAAGGCATATCCAGCAATCTCAGTGCTTGCCCATGGATTCCCAAGAGAAAGGAGGTTTGCCCAGAAACTAATCAAGAATGCTTCAACCTTAGAGTCTGAGCATAAGGTACATTCCACTCCTCTTTCATTTATTATGATTCATTCTCCATCATCACACTTTAATGAATTCTATGAAATACCTAAATGGATGGAAGTGGTTCTTCACCCAATCAACCAATTTCTAGTTACAGAGTCCCAAAACTCTGTGACTGACGGACCAAATAACCAAATTATCATCGTCGAGCAAACTGCCTATGATCCAAGGGTTATTGAGCATGTCACCAAAATCATCGAAGAGATGCTCGATAGATTAACCATTGAGACATCTGCTCAAGATGACTGAACTACGATCTATGCCAAATGACCAATCTGACTCGGCAATCGTAGAGTCCCAAGAAAAGATCAATGCACCTGGACCAAACATCTCACCCATACACTATATGGCCACACCCCTAACCCAAGCAGATATCCCCTCATCCTCCAATAACGAGTATTTTGACATGACACTTGCCCTCGCAAGCATGTCAAGGAGAGATGAACACACTACGACAGCTCCTCCTCCCCTAGAGACACAACGAATTCTCAATCAGCTGTCTCTCATGCCAACAAAAGAAGAGCTGACTGGAGAATTAAACCAAATAGGGTCAGAATCTAGAGAGCTTCTTGAAGCACACCTCCTTGCACTTCATATGAGATTCAAGCATATAATCGAATCAGTCAAGCCTCTACCAGGGAAGTTAGAAACTTAATTGTCAAAGAAGCTGAAAGAGATTGTCAAGGAAATGGCTGAAAGTCTAAATCAAAGGGATACTATTCACTTTGCTGCCACAGAGAAGCATAAAGAAGCTATGGAGATAATGCAGAAAATTTAGCAATCTCAAAATGAAAGGTTGACCAACCAAATTTCAGAACTACGCACCTCACTTCAATTCTTTCAAACCTCCAGCATAACTCAACTCAATCAGAATCGCAGTGCAATGGAGCGGATTCAACAACAACAAAGACACACTACGACTAGAGTTACTAAAAATTATAGTGATACTTCTCAAAACCACTCACAGATGCATGAGCTGGTTGAAGGAATCAAACGCCTCTCTGAAGATGTTCAAACCCTTGATGCTGACATAAAGGGGGAGAATAATGAGGAAGGAGAAGATAGAGGCAGAGGCAGAGGAGGAAGTAGAGAAGATAGAGGCAGAGGCAGAGGAGGAAGTAGAAGGCAAAGACAAACTCACATTGGCTAATCGTCGGGTGGCTATATCAGAAGTTCGAGATCTCAACCTCCACGATTAGATCAACATCTGCAAAACTCTCTCATGACTGAACCCACTAAAAGGAGTCAAGGTCAAGCTTCTGGCTCACAAGGTATATACTCTACTGGATTTAGTCTGCCAGTTGGAGATTATGCTTTCATGAAAGACATGATCATTCAGAACCACTGACCCGAGAAGAGCTAGAAGACATTGCAAGAAGAGATGAAGCCTTAAGAAGAAGGAGAGCTGCAGAGCATGCCAACCCTCCAAGAAATAAGAGACAAAGAAAATAGAGATAAGTTTAAGCTTAACTATGCATTGATGTTTTTATGCTAGATTATAATATCTTTTTAAACATCAATAAATTTATGCTTATTCTCTAGAGATTTCAGCTGCTCACTGAAACACTAAGCCATATTTACTTTCTAGCACTCTGCACTTAGAAAATGAAGCTATGATCCAAATCTCCTTGATTATATTAACATCAAATAGGGGGAGATTGTTGGGAATTACATATTCATATTTGATATTGAAAGTAAATATAAATGCTTAAGTGTACAGTCCTTCAATGATCATATATATAAGGACTTAGATGATAGATCAAAAATGTTAGGTTGATCTGAGCTTTAATGTTTATCATTTATGTAAATAAATGTATAGAAGAAAAGATCAAATTTGTTAGGTTGATCTATTTGTGCTGTAAATGTTAAAGCCTTGACAGAATTGTAGTCTGTCAAAGGTAGCATTCAGAAGACAAGGCAGAATCGTGGAGCTTAAATGAAGATGTCAAGAATCGTAGTCTGCCAAGAGAATCAAGCTTGCAGAGACCAAGGCAAGATTCGTGGAGCTTAAGTGAAAGTATTAGAATAGTAGTCTGCCCTTAGAAGTCATACTAAGAATCATGGAGAAAATCTGAGCCAAGTCAAGAAACGCAGTGTGCTCTTGGAAGTGTGAAGTCTGCAAGACAAGCAAGCATGAATCGTAGTCTACTAGAGAGCTTAAGAGAAATTATAGTGTTCTCTACGATCAAGTCTGAGTCAAGCTGTGCAAGCCAATACACAACGATTATGGTACAATGACCATAATCGTAGTACTCCTCCAGTCAGCATCAAAGATCATAGTTCTGATGAAGGGAAGAAGAGCAACAAATGAAGAAAGGCTAATAGCCGTTGACAATTTGATAGTCCCAATAATTCCATATTCATCCTTAGTTCAAATCAAAGAAGCGTATTGAAGAAGTTAAGGAAAGGACTAAACTGCCTGTAGAAAACACCTTTTCAGCTGTTAGGTGAGTTTGCAGTCTACTGTGTCAGTGGGCCAGTCTGCAGTGCCGCAGGAAAGCAAGATGTCAACATCAACTGCACAGAAACGTCTGAAGCATTAAATGCAGCAACGGGAGCATTCAAACGGATATATTTTGAATGGCTCTTTTATAAGGACATCAGACAAAGATTCAAACTAAGCAAGCAAGATACAAAAAGAAAGATTATCAAGAGAAAAGCTCAAGAACACTCAACGATCAACTCTAAGATCCTGAAAGAGGAAAGCTTGCTTTGCTACTCAGTCCTTCAGAACTGATGCTTAATTGCAACTGAGTAGCACACCTCAAATAACTACTGTCAATCCAAGTGAGGAACCAAGTCAGGGGACTTGAAGAGTTCAAAAGTGAACTAAGTGAAGATCCAAGTCAGAGGACTTGAAGAGTTCAAAAGTGAACTAAGAGCAGATCCAAGTCAGAGGACTTGAAGAGTTCAAAACTGAACTAAGTGAAGTTCCAGGGCTGCTGGCCTTGAAGGGATCTAAGTGATCCAGTTTCAAGAGACATCCTTAGTGGATTTCCTACTCGTAGAGTAGAAGAGTAGATTAGGAGCCTTGTGTGCTCTGAACCACTTAAAACCTTGTGTCTCATTGTCTCTCATTAATTTCTATAACTGTCATATCTGGTATAACTACAATAACTGTTTATCAAACCATAACTGCAATATCTTGAAGTGGAACAAAACTTATATTCCGCTGCTGTCAGTATAATCAATACTAACAAAGTATTTTAAACAAAGAATTTTTAAAATATCTATTTAACCCCCCTTCTAGATAACTAACGTGTCCTTTTGAAACCAACATAGTATGTTGTGACGGCAGATTGCCTTCCCTCTTCTAAATGGGGGGACTATGGTTAGGTCTGCTAGACTGCCCCTGTACAACGAGGGATACATCTTCGTCGCCTTTCTTGGGTACCTTTATGGGATCATTCGTATAGTTGCCAGACTATGTATGATCGGCGACTACTTTCTAGGCTGTGAGATCTTTGATCTTGCCTGCTTTCAAGTCCATCTCTGTCATTTCGCCATGTTTGATCATCTTTGAGAATGACTTTCCTATTCCAGCCAGGATCCTCTCATAGTAAGGTGCCTTATGGATGTCTATGAAAGTCATTATCATTTCATCTTAGGTCATAGGCGGGCTGACTTGTGCTGCTAGACGTCTCCATCTTTGGGCATACTCACGGAAAGACTCGGTACTTTGCTTTTTAACTTTGGACACTTAATACCTATCCGGAACCATCTGAGACTGGAAGCTGTATTGAGTTAGGAAGGCATGAGCTAACTCTTCCCAACTATGAATTTTGGCATTGTCAAATCGGGCATACGACGTCCTAGCCTCTCCAGTGAGACTCTTTTGGAAAAGCTGCATTCGGAGGCTTTCATCTTTAGAATAAGACCCTAGCTCGCCAATGTATACTTTCAAGTGCGTATAAGGATCGCCTACCCCATTGTACTTTTCAAACTCTGGGACTTGGAATTTGTTAGGATATCTAGCCCCTGGGAATATGCAAAGATCTAAATAGGTGACACTTCCAAGGTTTCCAGACTTTGATTGTTCGGATGGTTTCTTCCATTTGTTGGACTTTCCTTCGGATATCGCCAGTTTTTCGATCTTCCTTGAGATTTGTGATTTCAGGGGTTTTGTTGGTTCTTTCACTGTATCGCGGTTCAGGGATCTGCATTTCCCCCTGTTTGTCAGTACTTTGATTGCCATCCTGTGAGGAGGTATCTGTTTGATTGAGTGTTGGCTGGCCCTGAGTGTTTTTGCTTTGTTCTCTTAGAAGGATAGCCAACTCTGCTATTTGATTCTTAAGTCCCTCAAACTCTTTTTGAGATACAAAACCCGACTCGCATTGGCTACTTTCAGCCATGTCGGTGGATAGGCTTTGTGCCTTTTCAGATTATGATCTAGTAGTGAGACCACTTTTTACCTACAACAAAACGTAGGCATGTCAATTTTCTGATATAGGTAAGGATAAGATGCATGATGTGTTTTTTAGATTTTATCCTGCAAAATCGAGGTTAGTTGTTTTGATGACAAGATGACATGGTATTTGACAAGAAAAGTAAATCTTTCATTATAATATTTACATTGTGCTCCTCGGTAATTGGAGACTTGACATGGAATTGAAAGAGGAAGGCATGAAGAAGCTTCTATTCGAATTTGGTTAATCAAAGGCTGACCTATATTATGTTACTCTCATGGCTTTTGTTTCAGCATGAAGGCTCCCAGATCATCGCAATCTACTAGAAGGGAAGTTAATTCGATCGTTCAACTGGAGCGAATCTGAGTGGTGTATTTTCATGAGGCACCCCCAGAGACTTAATCGTCCCCAGAGTCATTACTTAACACCGACCGGGTTATCCTCCTTATGAGAGGGACACACAATATACATTCTTATACATCGTGCCTTACCGTTTATACATGTGATGACAGTTGGGTGCGAAGCACTAAATATGGGTGCGAAGCACTAAGAAGCAAGAAAGCATTCATTCACATTCATTCAATGTAAAGACGCATCATTCATTCATCCATTGACAGTGGAGACGCATGATTTCACGCATTCAATAGTTTTGAAAGGGAAATTTTTGAAAAGATTAGAAAGTGGCCTAAGCCCTCTACTGTCCCCAGCAGAGTCGTCACCTGTCGACGTTGGAAAATTTAAGAACCTCGCGGGTCAGTTCCTAACCCAGGTTTCCTCAAATCGATCTTCCTAAGTTCTCTCTACCCCCACTCTTTTTATTTAGAAAAAAGGTTTTGAAGGGTTTTTTAGGAAAGAGGCCAACATGTGTTTATGTCGACGATTTTTTGAATGTTTTAACAGAGTCGCCAGTTGGTAGATTTGAAAATGGTTGTACCAACTCAACCGAGTTTGATTTGAAAAGAGGCCCAATTGTTGGACATTGTCGAAACTTGACCTTTGAAATCAGAGTTTTGAGTTCGGGGGCTTGGTTAAGTGTGGGGAATGTGTTAGGCATCCCACGACTCCCGTGTAAACACGGTATCACATTTTTTCAATATTTCCCTTAAAACTGTGAATGCGTAAATGAATGTTGTTTGAAAATTGGGCCTATTAGTTTGATTGATTGAAAGCTTTGACAGACTTCGTTGAGCCTATATACGAAGGGTTTGATTTGATTTGAAAATCAGTCTTTGATTTGATTTGCAAAAGCATTTAAGTTGATTTACAAAAGCTTTTCTTTTGATTGAAAATGATGTTTTGAAAGCTGGTTGATCAAACCTTTACGCTGCCATAGGAATTGAAGCTTATCGATACTTTCAATTTTTTTCTTTATAGCCTTAAGGCTGCATGTGAATGGTGATTTATCGGGCTGCGAAGCATCCTCGACCACAGAAATAGACAAGTGTCGGTCTGCTCATGGGTATGAAAACCATCGGAGGGACGCTGACACGATAATTGAAATTTCACTATCACGAGACCTTAAATTCGGATAACCGTTTTAAGGTCTGTGTATGTACATTTTACAGAAAAACTGGCAGGGTATATCTGTAAACTGGAGTTTGTCCATTATTGGAATCAGATCTCGATCGATTTGATCGTGAATCCCACGATTCCTAGGCTCACATATGAGTAGCCCAAAACCTGCACAGTTCTAATTTGTACAAAAACAGATATATATCCCAAAATTGCCAGAACCGAGGATTCATTTAGTAAATCCCGGTTCGCACGGCCAAAGCGTCTCGTTCCCACTAGATAGCGATCTAAGGGACGCGAGGTTGTTTTTGAAGCTGAGACTATAAACATAACTATATTTAAAGAAATCTCAGCCATTATAGCTTCCAGGTTCTGTCAGGACCTGTTTGAACCATTGAAAGCTAGAATTGGCGAGATTTGGATAAATCTAGTCCGCCTGTAGATATGCCAGTGCAGATTTATATAAAAATGAATGTTAAATGTAGCAGTTGAATAAATTAAGTAAAGCAATATATATATGTATATATAATTATATATATACGAAAGCTGTAAAAGGGCGATGGATTTTCACTCGCTAGCCCGGATTGGAATTGAAATATATATATATATATATATATATATATATATATATATATATATATATATATATATATTTATAAAAACTGTAAATAGCCACGAAATAATCCAGGCTGTGATAGAAATGAAATATATATATATATATATATATATATATATATATATATATATATATATATATATATATAAACAGTAAAAAGGGCGATGGATTTTCACGCCGGTGCTCGTACTAGAATTGAAATTGACAAAAAAAGTAGTCAACCAGTGACTGGGGAGAGCACCTAGTATGGCGAAGTGCGCAAAAGTAGTAAAATGGCCACGAAGTAATCCAGGCCGGACTAAATATATATATATATATATATATATATATTGACAGAAATGTAGTCAACCAGTACTAATATGAGAACCAGTGATGGTGAAAGTCGCTTATATATGCGTAAATATATATAAAAGCGGTAAACTGCCACGGATTTGACATTCGGGCTTGACAGAATTGAAATGTTAGTACATAAACAGTTAAATATATACAAAAAATAGTCAAACCCGGACTGGAAAGATAACCCAGTCCGGCAGAGTTGCCAAAATGTGTGTGCTAGTGCATTGAAGCTACTAGGAGTTGACGAATCGTCAATCCGAGTTGTAGAAATGCAAAAATTTGCGTTTATGTACAAAAATGTACCAAATTTTGATGAAAACGGTCACGAAACTAATTTTCAGGCATATTTGGAAGATGAAACTTCGTGTGCAAATGGAAAACAGTGCAAAGTAGTAGTATAGACTTTCTGATCGTAAAAATACTTACAATAGACTGCAATACGGGCTTTTTGCCAAATCATAGGCTCTATACGTCCAAATCTACCGGTGGTTTTTTGATATGTGGTAGTATATGAGTATATTTACGTGTTAGAGTGAAAATATTTGGGTTTGAAGAGGTGTTAAAAGTCAAAAAATCAAACAGGCATAGCTTCGTTGCATTTTTGAATTGTTGAAAATGAACGAGGGGCACGTTTATTTATAGGCCAGGGTACCTTAGCTCTACCTGCTGCTACTGTAGGTAGAGATGCGGCTCCCCAAAGTGGGGCCCACATGCCCGGCTTCGTCGTCTCAAGGTGAGTGCATGTCGGGCGACGCGATGTTAGGTTCGAAACTTCCCAACTTTTGATCGGAGCGTCCGTTTGGGACGTGCTATAGCTTTCCGGAAAGCCCTCGCCGAGAGTGTTGCAATGACATAGGATTTAACCCTTTTTAAGTCCCAAAAGGTGGGTTCATGACCGGGTCTTCGTTTCCCCGCAGTTTCTCCATTGAGCCGTCTGATGCTGTTTTCACCCGGGATCACCGTTGCAGGTTCTTTTTGACCTTGGTGGCATCAATTAGGCTTGATTTTCACTGAATCGACTGAGAGTTGGAAAAATGACCATTTTCCCCTCTCGGGGTTGCCCTTGGTGTCGGCATGGCCTCTAGTTGACTTCCGGGAGCTGTTTCCAAGACTTGGATCTCATTCGAGTCTGTTTGTCCCCAATGTTGCCTCTGTGGCTGACGAGATTGTTCCAGTTTTCTTCTGGAGTTGTTGTGATACTTCATGTTTATGTCTGAAGTCGACCTGACTTTTCGGACTGATGCTGGGGCTGATCTGTACTTCTCGGGTTGCTGCCGGGGACTGATTTGTACCTTCCGGGTTGCTGTCGGGGCTGCGTTGACATCCCGATATGGTTGATCGGTGTTGTGGTTGTCTCGATATCGGTGATCGGGTTTGAGCCGATGTCCCGATATTGATATCGGGGATGATCTGACGGTTCGATTGACGATCGGAGTTGGATAGACGGTCCGATTGATGATCGGAGTTGGATGAACGGTCCGATTGTCGATCGGAGCTGGATTGACGGTCCGATTGACGATCGGAGTTGGATAGACTGTCCGATTAACGATCGGAGTTGGCTGGAGTACCTATATTGGTGATCGGATTTGACTGGGGCTGACCGACATTGGGGATCAGATTTAGGTTGAAGGACTGACATTGGTGGCCGAGTTTGGATTGGAGGCCCGGTATCAGGACCGGGGTTGAGTTGAAAAGACGGCTTTGCCCTCCTGCAGTGTTAGTAACAGGAAAACGAAATTTCGAATGTCTAATATATATATATATATATATATATATATATATATATATATATATATATATATATATATATATATCGCAATTGTAATTCGACATAAAACTTTTGTAGTACATAACAAGGCTCGAAAATAAATAATCTTTCTCCAATATAGGCCAAAATTATACATATTTATTTACTAAACGAAATAAATACTTTTATATCACAAACTTGTAAATCAATTAATATTTCATTATATGATTTATAATAGTAAGAAGATAAGAAAAAAAATGACAGAAGATCAAAAGGAGTACTCCTACTTGATGGACATAATATTAGGACTGAGAATGTTATGGAACAACCCAACGAAAATTTTGATCTCTAATCAAGAAAAATATTATATTAATCAACAATAAAGGTAATCATAAATGCAAACTAAAAGTAAATTACAATTGTTATGAAAGGATGAAAAAAGATTAATTAAAAATGTCAGCGTAAAAAATGGGCGGTGGAAGAAGTTATGACTTGAGAGGTAGAGATGGAAAGACTATCACTAGTTAATTAAATAATTTACAAGCAAAAGGAAGTAAAAAAATGACCCTAAATTACCAAGCTTCTTATGGCTCAACGGTAAAAAAAATTATTCATAAAGTTGGGTGCGTGAGGTCTTGAAATTCATTCTTGCTAAAGGCAAAAATATTAAAATTTCAGTCGAATATAGCCAAAAAATTTTTTTTACCCTAAACAAAAAGAATTTTCTCTAATACTTGAATTAATACTATCAAACCAAAAACTCTCTACAATTCAACTCACAAGCCGAGTTTTATACATAAAAGATTAACGTCCTAATAAAACACTACTATCATAAAAGAATTTATTTACTAATAATAATTAATAAAAATAACAATAATAATAACACTAATAATAATAATAATAATAATAATAATAATAATAAAGTCAATCCGATCTCAAACTCCGATTCCGAACTCCTAAACCGAAGGCATCATCAAGCTGAACCCGAAGTCCGAGCCGTTCGACCCCCGAAAGCGTCAATAACCGTCACGCTTGTGTCGATCCTCCAACTCATGATACCCCAAGGTCATCAACGTGTTATTCGATAACGCAGCATCATCGTTCTCAGATTCTCCTACATCAAACTTATAGATTAAACTAAAATAACATTCGTAAGAACCGGAAAGATAAAACTTGATGGAGTGGGTGGTAACTTTTTACAGTTTACTGTAAGTTGTTTAAATCACCAAAGATAACCGTTTTAAAGTTTGTCGCCAAAGATTAAAAACGTCTCAAACTTTATAATAAGAGATAAGAAAAAAAAAAGCTAAAAATTTGAATTGCCTTGAGTTTAACTTGATTCGGTTATACCGAATACAAACTCATGAACAACTCGTCAAGCTCGTCTCACAAAATCAGACGAAAAAAACATGACTGACTTGACTAGACTTATTTAATTACTCCATATAAGCAAATCTAAATAAATGAACTTGAGTCCATCAATTTAGGGATATGGATAACAACATTATAATTAATGACATTTCATTCATGGTCAAGACAGATTACAACATTAAATTCATTCTAGCTGTATTGTGTATGTGGATATGTTAAAGAACAACACTCCCATCTACTCCCTCCATTCTTAAATAAAGTGAGGTTTTAAGAGAAAAAAATTGTTTTAATTTATTTGTCGTTTACAATTTTCTAGGAGAATAAATTATTTATTTTTCTATATCACTCCTACCTTCTTTCATTGTTCCAAGAAATGCTCCTCCTTGTATTAATAGTTTTCAACTTCTCATAAAGGGGTAGTGATAAAATTTCACATAAATTTTAATTATTAAATGATAATATTGAAAACTAAGTCATTAATATTTACTTGAAATTGTAAAACCTCTTATATTAAGAGACAAATATACTCCTCTAAAACGTCTTATAATAAGGGACGGAGGGAGTACTTGCTTCTTTCATACTCCCTTCGTCCCTTAATATAAGACGTTTTAGAGGAGTATTTGTGTCCCTTAATATAAGACGTTTTACAATTTCAAGTAAACATTAATTCCTTAGTTTCTAATATTACTTTAAGACCCCAACTTTTATGAATAAATATTTAATTTTCTCTATATATTTTTTTGAAATAGTAAGGTGTTGATTTGATAAATGTGGTAAGTTATGGGTTGAATGTGCAAATTTTACAAAATAAGCAAGTGGTCATAAAATATTCGTTGTGTCGGAGAATATTCGTTTGTCGGAGAATATTCGTACGACGGCGCAGTCATTGGTGGACCTCACAACAGAATAATTGTCGGATATATAAAGCGACAGACATAACATTTTCACGGCAAAACTTTTACCGTTAAACTGTTAAAATACCTGATGATAAAAATACAGTAATATGCGTTGTTGGGTAGTAGTACACGGTATTGCACAGTATTTTGAATTATTTGTTTTTACGTAAGAAGTCACTCAATATTTAATAATTTCTACAGTAGTTGCTGTATAGTATCTCATATTATTGATTCAATTATTATCACAGTATCAGCTGCACAATACTTTAAAATATTAAATCAATAATTAACACAACAAAGTTATTCATATTATTATTATTAGCATTATTGACAATATCTAAAAAATTCTGTCAAGAAAAGGGGTTAGGTTATTTAATTGCGCGCTAGTAAGGAGAAATCCCTATCGGAAAGCCCCTCTTTTTTTGGAACATTTTGGTTGTCAATATTGTGAATTATAATGATAAATGGTTGATAAAAATATTTTCATTGTGTTGAAAATATTAATGTTAGTAGAAATCGATATTTATTTCGATAATAATTAATTTTTGGATATTAAATTGACTAAATGGGGAATTAATCGGATAAATGAGCAATTAATAGGTGGTTAATATATGGGACCCACTTATTGGTGGATTATAAATAGTTGGTGGATGGTTGCAGGGGTGGAGGAGCAAAATTTATAAATTTGAGGGACTAAATTAACAATTGAGACAAAGATGGAGGTACTAAAGTGTAATTAACCAACCTTTTTCTAGCCTATAAATAGAAAGTTAATTTCATTCATTTCTCACCATTCTTAAAGAGCAAAGTTATAATAGTGAGAGAAATTATAGAGAGAGAAAGAAGAAGAGTATTCTGCTACTACACTATTCCAGTATCCAATCTTCTACTAAGGTAAGGGGTATTATTTCTTTTATATTCATAAAGAATGTTTTTTTTTTCAATACTCGTAAGGGTTGTTACTTCATTCTTTATTGATCTGTGGGAGTAACTTGTCTACGTGGACTACCTCATGCATGGTGAATAACCCTTCATATTCATTCTTTATTGATCTGTGGAAATAACCTGTCTACGCGAACTACCGCATGCCTGGTGAAAACCTTTTGTATTCATTCTATTCTTTATTAATATGTGGGAATAGCCTGTCTACGCGGACTACCGCATGCGTGGTGAATCACCCTTTGTATTCATTTCTATTAAATTGTGAAAATGATCTGTCTACGCGGATTACCGCATGACGGGTGAAAATCCAATTACAATTTCGTATATTCATTCATACTCGTACGAAATATTATTTCACTGAAATATTGGTCTAAACTTTTTATGAAATTTTTATCTTTTCATGACAAATTACTATTCACCAGTTACTATTTACGAAAAATAAATTATTTTTTTTTTAATCTTTGATTAGATCCAAATTTTGAACTTCATTCTTGAATTTTGCTCCACAATTGATTATTATGGAGTATTCTTGAACTTGGATAAACTAAATTACGAATTCCTAATATCTGTTCTTTATCTCACTGGATTCGTTTTTTTTTATTTTTCATCATCCTCAGTCTTAAATTATGATACATATGAATATTTTTGGCCTGTAGTGCAAAGATGAATGATTATTTGATGAATATCTTTGGCCCGTAGTGCAAATATGAACAGGTATTGAGATGAACATGACCACTGATGATACAAATAATATCTTTTGCCCGTAGTGCAAAGATGAATATTTGATTCGAGATATATATTGATTGATATTACAAGGATAAAATATTGATGATGAACTTTTAAATCATAGAAGATATTAGACATCATTTTCTACTTAACTCTTCTAATGAATTGTTATTTTCGCTGCAGTTTTTGATCTAAAACTTATTGTCCATAATATTTTATCTGATCTGTTGAAGACTAACGATAATTTATTCTTCATTATCTTATTAATAATATTCTTTACTGGGCTAGTTGAGCTCACCCTTTTCTTCCATTGTTCTCTTTAAGAAATGAGAATATCGCGGGTACTAGTCGGGGAATGGAGTGATGGTCCGAGTTAGAGCTGTAGAAGTCTTCACAATTTTTTTGTAAAATAGTGTGATAATAAATGTAATGAGAACTTAGTTTGAATGTTTATATTTTTTACATGTCTGTATTGACACTCACAGTTGTGTTGTCATATTTTGCACGACCGTTTGATATAAAAGATTGTATTTACATTTTGTTGAGTGTATTTGGCGACTCAGAATGGATTGGGTTGATTGGACCAATTCTGGGGGAGTCACAGTTGGTATCAGAGCTTAGGAACATAGGGTT
Organism: Panax stipuleanatus; assembly: GCA_020205555.1. Taxonomy (NCBI): domain Eukaryota; kingdom Viridiplantae; phylum Streptophyta; class Magnoliopsida; order Apiales; family Araliaceae; genus Panax; species Panax stipuleanatus. Next base: position 111,903,196 of record CM035125.1, on the reverse strand, counting down.
AATATGTGACATGTTAATTTCTTTGATTAACCCTTGTTTTGTGGCAGTATTTGAGAATAGCAGCTGAAAATCTAAACAATAGAGTGAATGAGACCGTTGAGACACCTGTAATCACCAACCAGGAGAACGTGCAACAGGAAGACAATATTCCTCCTATAAACAACCCCACCGATCAAACAATGAACGATGGAATGTTCAAAAGCTTTTTGTAGTTTATACAAAACAAGACGAGGGAGACTCGTGTTTATAATATATGTGAGAATAATAACAACTCGCGGCTTGTCACTGTCAAGCAGTTCAAAGTGTTGGGACCACCAGAATTTTTGGGAAAGCCAGATCCAATCAAGGCGAAAACGTGGGTTAAGCAAATTACCAAGATATTTGATATCTTGGGATGCACGGAGGAGCAAAAGGTTCCATTTGCCACCTTTATGTTCCGTAGAGAGGCAGATTACTGGTGAGAATTTGTGAAGCGTACCCAGCCTGCCACACTCAAAATATCTTGGGAGGAATTCCAAAAACTGTTCAATGACAAGTATTTTTCAGAAAGTATTCGTCATATGAAGAAGGTAGAGTTTATCAAACTGAAACAGAACAACATGACTGTGTCCCAGTATGAGGCTAAATTCGTGGAGTTATCACGATTCACATCTCATTTGGTTGATAATGAGGAACATATGACGCAGATGTTTCTAAGAGGTTTGAAACCCGAAATTCGTCAGTACCTCATTTCTCACAAACTTTCTTTATATTCAGATGTGGTGAACATGGCCCAATTATTAGAACGGGATAATGATTATATTCAACCAAGGGACAACAACCAAGGTCGTACCGGTGGCAACAGTCATCGGAACAATGATAACCAGCAGGGAGAAAAGTATTATGACAGAAGCGGTAACCACTCCGGTGGTAATCGTGGCCATGATAATAGAAGAAGTGAGTCGGGGGGAGGTTTCAAGAAGAGAAGGTACAACAATGAGAACGTGAAAACGTTGACTGCAGCACCTAATATCAACTGTTTCTAGGGGAGGAGAACGACCGCCAGTCGTATGCTATAAATGCGGGCAAGAAGTACACATCAGTCCCAACTGCACACAACAATCTAAGGTGTGTTATAACTGTGGAAAGGAAGGACATATAGCTCGAGTATGTCCTGTAGAGAAACCAAGTCCAGCGGGGGTGGTGATTCCTAAGGCTGTTCCGGACAAGTCAAAGTCGGTGGTTCCTGGAAGAGCTTTTGTCGTGACTGCCGAACAAGCAAGGAACCCGAAAGAGGTTATTACGGGTAAGCTGATAATAAAGTCTTGCGAAGTTTACACCTTATTAGATACAAGTGCTACCCATTCTTTTATTTCACCTGCTTGTGCTCAACGTTTGAACTTGACACCTGAAAAATTAGACTTTGACTTATCTGTTAAAACTCCGTTGGGTGAAACCTTTGTTACATCCACAGTTTACAAATCTTGCTTGATTCAAATTGGTACCCTCACCCTACCTGTTGATCTTATATCTTTGAAAATACTTGCATTTGATGTGATTTTAGGAATTGACTGGTTAACCATTTATCATGCCAAAATTGATTGTTTTCGTAAGGTTATTAGTTTTCATATTTCTAACCAACCTGTTGTGCGAATTCAAACAACCAAACCACTAAAATCAATCAATGTCATTTTAAGTCATAAAGCTATTCGTTTATTAAAAAACGGATGTCAAGCTTTCTTAGCCCATGTCACTGATTTAAATCAGAATACGTCAGATTTGAATGATATTTCTGTTGTTAATGAGTTTCCTGATGTATTTGCCGAAGAATTTCCCGGTCTACTCCCGGAACGTGAAGTTGAATTCTTTATTGACCTTGAACCTGATACAAAATCCATTTCTAAAACTCCATATCGAATGCCTCCTATTGAACTTCAGGAGTTAAAGGTCCAACTACAGGAGTTGTTAGACATTGGTTACATTCATCCTAGTACATCTCCTTAGGGTGATCCTGTTTTATTCGTAAAGAAGAAAGACGGGAGTATGCGACTTTGTATTGACTATCGGGAGTTGAACCATGTCACCATCAAGAATAGGTATCCAGTACCTCGCATTGATGACCTGTTCGACCAGTTTCAAGGTGCACAATTCTTTTAAAAGATCGATCTTCGTTTTGGAAATCATCAGTTAAAGATTAAAACTGAGGATATTCCAAAGACTGCTTTCAGAACTCGATACGGGCATTATGAATTCTTAGTCATGTCTTTTGGATTGACTAATGCTCCTGCTGCTTTCATGGATATGATGAACTGTGTATTCAAAGAATATTTGGATCAGTTCGTGGTTGTCTTTATTAATGACATCCTCATCTATTCCAAAAGCCGTGAAGATCATGAGCACCACTTGAAGCTGGTACTTCAAAGGCTTCGTGATAATAAGTTTTATGCGAAGTTGAAGAAATGCGAGTTCTGACTTGAGGAAGTAGAATTCCTTGGGCACATGGTATCTAAACATGGGGTATCTGTTTACTCGGCGAAGATTGAAGCAATACAAAGTTGGGAGCAACCTAAGTCGGTGACCGAAGTACGTAGCTTTCTAGGCTTAGCTGGTTATTATCGGAGATTCGTGGAAGAATTTTCTCGAATCGCTACTCCATTAACTCAGCTGACTCGAAAAGATACAAAATTCGTATGGAACGAGGAATGCGAGAAGAGATTTTAAGAGCTCAAGGGGAGACTCATTTCGGCACCTGTTCTGACGATTCAATCTGGTTCGGATGGATTTGTCATTTACAGCGATACTTCGGGCAAAGGGTTAGGATGTGTTCTCATGTGACATGGGAAAGTCATAGCCTATGCTTCACGACAACTCAAAGAATATGAGAGGAATTATCCTACTCATGATCTAGAGTTGGCAGCAGTCGTTTTCGCATTGAAGATATGGAGACACTACCTGTATGGGGGGAAAGTGGAGATCTATACGGATCATAAGAGCCTCAAATATTTCTTTACCCAGAAGGAACTCAACATGCGGTAACGACGTTGGCTTGAGCTATTGAAAGATTACGACCATACCATCCAATACCATCCTGAAAAAGCGAACGTGGTAGCAAACGCGTTAAGTAGAAGATCATATGCGGGAATGAGTGCAATGCTGTCAACACAAAGGCCCATTTTGTGTGACTTACAAAGGATGGAGATAGAGTTCAAGACTCCGGGGACCCACATGATGATGTCAAGTATACGCGTAGAACCAGCTTTGATTGATAAAGTTAAAGATGCTCAAGCTACATACTCGGAGCTGATGAAGATGAAGAAGAAGGTGCTATTCCAGAAGCAAGAATCGATGAAGAAGGAATACTTCGAATCAACTACAGACTTTGTGTTCCTAACGATTCTGATGTGAAGTATAGAATCATGATGGAGGCATACAACACACCGTTTGCAAGCCATCCTGGAAGTACCAAAATATATCGTGATCTTCGATATACATTTTGGTGGACCAATATGAAGATAGAGATCGCAGAGTTTATCTCGAGGTGTTTAACATGTCAACGTGTCAAGGCGGAGCATTAAGTGCCAAAGGGTCCATTGCAACCACTTGAGATTCCAAAATGGAAGTGGGAACACATTACCATGGGTTTCGTTATGGGTCTTCCTAAGGTTTCCCAAGACATAAATGCAATTTAGGTTATTGTCGATAGATTAACCAAGTCTGCTCATTTCTTGCCTATACGAGAGACTTATTCACTGAAACATCTTGCTCGTATGTACATAAATGAGATTGTGAGATTACATGGCATGCTAGTATCCATAGTTTTGGATCGTGACCCAAGATTTACTTCACGATTTTGGGTCAGTTTGCAGAAAGCTATGGGCACCGATTTACGATTCAGTTCTGCATATCATCCTCAAACTGATGGGCAAAAAGAAAGGACTATTCAAACTCTTGAAGATCTATTGAGACTCTGTGTTCTAGACTTCAAAGGGAGTTGGGACAAGTACTTACCATTGGTGGAATTCTCCTACAATAGCAGTTATCAGGCAAGTATAGGCATGGCTCCATGCGAGGCGTTGTATGGATGAAAGTGTCGTTCTCCAGTGTGCTGGGACGAGGTGGGTGAAGCAACATTGTTGGGACCGGAGTTAGTACGCATGACTACAGAAAAGATTCAAATAATCCGACAACGTATACAAATGGCACAAGATCGACAAAAGAGTTATGCGGATCTTCATCAAAGAGACGTAGAATTTAATGTCGGAGATCATGTATTATTACGTGTTGCTCCATGGAAAGGAGTTACGAGATTCGGGAAGAGAGGAAAGCTCAATCCATGATTCATTGGTCCATTTGAAATCTTTGACCGAGTAGGAACTATTGCCTATAAACTCGCCTTACCTCCAAGCATGTCTCGTGTTTATAATGTTTTTCACATATCCATGCTTCGTAAATATGTGAAAGACCCAAACCACATTATTGAGTTAGAACCAGACGAGATAGCCGAAGATTTAACGTATGAGGAGGTACCTATCAAGATCTTGGATAAAAAGGAATATGTCCTACGCTCGAAGATTATACCTCAAGTTAAAGTTTTGTGGAGGAACTATGATATCGAGGAAATGACCTGAGAGTTAGAATCGGAAATGAAAGCGAGATATCCTCACCTTTTTGACATACCAGGTACGTACGTCAATTTCGAGGACGAAATTTCATAAGGAGGGGAGGTTGTAAGACCCCAACCTTTATGAATAAAGATTTAATTTTCTCTATATATTATTTTGAAATAGTAAGGTGTTGATTTGATAAATGTGGTAAGTTATGGGTAGAATGTGCAAATTTTACAAAGTAAGCAAGTGGTCATAAAATATTCGTTGTGTCGGAGAATATTCTTTTGTCGGAGAATATTCGTACGACGGCGCAGTTATTGGTGGACCCCACAACAGAATAATCGTCGGATATAAAAAGCGATTGAAATAACATTTTCACGGCAAAACTTTTACCGTTAAACTGTTAAAATACCCGGTGATAAAAATACAGTAATACACGTTGTTGCATAGTAGTACACGGTATTGCACAGTATTTCGAATTATTGGTTCTTACGTAAGAAGTCACTCAGTATTCAATAATTGCTACAGTAGTTGCTGCATAGTATCTCATATTATTTATTTAATTATTGTCACATTATCATCTGCACAATACTTTAAAATATTAAATCAATAATTGACAGAACACAGTCATTCATATTATTATTATTAGCATTATTGACAATGTCTAGAAAGTTTTGTCAAGGAAAGGGGTTAGGTTATATAATTGCACTATAGTAAGGAGAAATCCTTATCGAAAAGCCCCTCTTTCCTGGGAACGATCTGGTTGTCAATATTGTGAATTATAATGATGAATGGTTGATAAAAATATTTTCATTGTATTGGAAATATTAATGTTAGTGAAAATCGACATTTATTTCGATAATAGTTGATTTTCAGATGTTAAATTGACCAAACGGGGAATTAATCAGATAAATGAGCAATTAATGGGTGGTTAACATGTGGGACCCACCTATTGGTGGATAATAAATAGTTGGTGGGTGGTTGCAGGGGTGGAAGTGCAAGATTTATAAACTTGAGGGACTAAATTAAAAATTAAGGCAAAGATGGAGGTACTATAGTGTAATTAACCAACCTTTTTCTAGCCTATAAATAGCAAGCTAATTTCATTCATTTATCACCATTCTTGAAGAGAAAAGTTATAATGGTGAGAGAAATTATAGAGAGAGAAAGAAGAAGAGTATTCTGCTACTACACTATTCCAGTATCCAATCTTCTATTGAGGTAAGAGGTATTATTTGTTTTGTATTCATAAAGAATCCTATGTTCTTTCAATACTCGTAAGGGTTGTTACTCTATTCTTTATTAATCTGTGGGAGTAACCTGTCTACGCGGACTACCGCATGCATGGTGAATAACCCTTCGTATTCATTATTTATTGATCTGTGGGAATAACCTGTCTACGCGGACTACAGCATGCCTGGTGAAATCCTTTCGTATTCATTCTATTCATTATTAATCTGTGGGAATAACATGTCTACGCGGACTACCGCATGCGTGGTGAATCACGCTTCGTATTTATTTCTATTAAATTGTTAAAATGATCTGTCTACGCGGATTACCGCATGACGGGTGAAAATCCAATTACAATTTTGTATATTCATTCATACTCGTACGAAATATTATTTCACTGCAATATTGGTCTGAACTTTTTATGAAATTTTCATCTTTTCATAACAAGTTACTATTCACGGTACAAAAAATATTTTTTTTTATCTTTGATTGGATCCAAGTTTTGAACTCCATTCTTGAATTTTGCTCCACAATTGATTATTACGGAGTATTCTTGAACTTGGATAAACTAAATTACGAATCCTTAATCTTTGTCTTTTATCTCACTGGATTCGTTTTTTTATTATTTTTTGTCATCCTCAGTCTTAAATGATGATACATATGAATATTTTTGGCCTGTAGTGCAAAGATGAATGATTATTTGATGAATATCTTTGGCCTGTAGTGCAAAGATGATTACCTGATGAATATCTTTGGCCCGTAGTGCAAAGATGGACAGGTGTTGGGATGAACATGACCACTGGTGATACAAATAAATATCTTTGGCCCGTAGTGCAAAGATGAATATTTGATTCGAGATATATATTGATTGATGTTACAAGGATAAAATATTGATGATGGACTTTTAAATCATAGAAGATAGTAGACATCATTCTCTACTTAACTCTTCTAATGAATTGTTATTTTCGCTGCAGTTGTTGATCTAAAACTTGTTGTTCATAATATTTTATCTATTCTGTTGAAGACTAACGATAGTTTATTCTTCATTATCTTATTAATAATATTCTTTACTGGGCTAGTTGAGCTCACCCTTTTCTTCCATTGTTCTCTTCAGGAAATGAGAATATCGCGGGTACTAGTCGGGGAATGGAGTGATGGTCCGAGTTAGAGCTGTAGAAGTCCTCACTATTTTTTTTGTAAAATAGTATGATAATAAATGTAATGAGGACTTAGTTTGAATGTTTATATTTTCTACATGTCTGTATTGACACTCACAGTTGTGTGGTCGTATTTTACACGATCGTTTGATTTAAAAGATTGTATTTGGATTTTGTTGAGTGTATTTGGCGACTCAGAATGAGTTGGGTTAATTTGGACCAATTCTAGGGGCGTCACAATTACCCAAGTAATAAATATAATTTTGGATCTTTCACTATTTTTGGCCCAATAAATAACACTCTCTTTCCAATACAATGACAATATAGACAATTGATATTATATTTAATGTTATACAATCATTTCCTTAATGTTTATGCACAACTTTAAAACAACTTATATTATGGGACGGAGGGAGTATTATTTTGATTTGTGAGTCAAACTAAGTCAGTCATTACAAAGAAGAGAGGGTATAAATTTTTTATCTCGAAATTATAATTGTGAAAAACATGAATATATGATATTGGAGTAGATAAAATTATAGTACTCCTTCCGTTTCTTAATATAAGACGTTTTAGAGAAGTTTTTTTTGTCCCTTAATATATGACGTTTTAGAATTTTAAAAAAGCATTAATTGCTTAGTTTCTAATATTATCCCAAGTATTAATATAACTTTGATTTTCTCACTATTTTTTGTCCAATAAATAACAATCTCTTTTTTTAATACAAGGACAATATAGATATTTGATATTATATTTAATGCTATACAATCATTTCCTTAATGCTTGTGCATAACTCTAAAAAGTCTTATATTAAGGGACGGAAGAAGTAGTAATTAGTGTTTTTAAGATTAAATTGCATTGGGGCAAGTTGAGCTGCCTTGTCTGACGTCTAATAGTGCAGCAAAATCTGCCTAAAAGTTTAAAAACGCTGACATGGGTTGTACTGCCTATTTTTGACTATTATTCTATATTATTATATTGTGCGCCGGTCCGGTGTGTTTTGAAGCTCATATTTTTATCAATAAAATAATCCTAGAGGATCAGGAACTTCCGATAGGTTTAGTCACCGGTCCAAATTTTTTTTTTTTGGCAAAATTAATGTTTTAATCATTGTAGTTGGCACGTTTTATCGAATACACCACTGAAATTTTAATTTTTGAAATTACACCATTAAACTAATTGTTGGGCCCCAAATATTTAAGGTCCAAGACCCGGTTCGGGCTTGGCCACGATTGGGCCAGTTTGGGTCCGGATGGTGCATGCTTGGAGATGACTCATTATATACTACCTCCGTCCCATAATAAGTGATGTTTTAGGTGATTTCATTTGTCCCAAATTATTTGATGTTTTAGAAAATCTAGGAGCATTAATTATAATATTTCCAAAATTACCACTCACTACTCCTACTTCAATACCCAGATGCTTTTAACTCTCTATCTCCTTATTAACACAAAGGGTATTATAGATAAATGATACTATATTTAATGCTATACAATCATTTCCTTAATAGTTGTGCCCAACTCTAAAACATCACTTATTATGGGACGAAGGGAGTAATTTATATGGGAATTCTAATTATGGGAAGAGGAGTTAGATATTGATTTAACTTCCTAAATCCTAGGAGATTTGGTGCAATCCTATTATGAAAGGGATATACGGGGGAACCCTAATCCAATTTCAAGATGGATTCTAGCAAGGATGTGAGAACACTATAAATACATGGCTTCACCCTGATTATAAGTTACACACAATATCATTACTTTTCAGCACTAGAGCTTATTGCCTCCACTTGTTAACCTTGTTCAGCCTGTACTTATACTCACACCGGATCTATCCCCCGGCGGCCCAAGTCGTCAAGCTTTTGGTGTTTACCCATTTTTGTACAGGATTGAACGCGCTTTGGTGATTAGAGCGTGTGGACAGATCTTGGCGTTAACATTGGCACTACGCAGATGATTGTTGGGGCCTGATGGCACTTATTAAAAGGAACGTGCAACATGACGGTTTGGTCCAATTCGTGATTGGACTAGAGGCCCCGAAGGCGCAGCAGACGAATAACACCCCAACCCAGACCGATCAACAACCACAGTAGAACCAAACTCAAGGGGTTCGACAGGTGGTGGATGTTATCACTGGTGGTACGATGGGAAAGGTCGCAGGCAAGAAGCGATGTGACTACTTGGATTCGGTGATGTCAGTTGCCGACCAACCTGTGTTACGCGAGAGATCCTACTCGGGTTCGGTCATATCCTTCATTGACGAAGACTTTCTTACAGAACCGATCGAGCCACATGAAGAAGCATTGGTGATCACAGCATAGGTGGGATCAGCCGACATGAAGAGGATGATGATAGACAACGGATCTTCGGTGGATATCTTGTACGCTCACGCTTATCAGAGGATGAACCTGAATAGGAGGAAGATGGAGATCGGGCAGGAGTCCCCGTTGTATGAGTTCAGTAACGAGCCAGTCAAAGTTGCTGGGACTATTGAGCTGCCAGTGGTCTTCAGGACAGCCCCACAGCAGGTGGAAATCATGTGCAGGTTCTTTGTAGTGCATGTGGATTTGGCGTACAATGCAATCCTAGGAAGGCCTACTCTGACGGCCCTCTAAGCAGTGACATCCATACGCCCACTTCAAGATCAAGTTTCCTACTCAGCATGAGGTCGGAGAAGTAGCAGGGGACCTTGATCTGGCAAGGAGGTGCTACCGAAATTCGCTAATCACTTAAGGGGTATGGGTCAGCAAGCAGAAGCAGACTATGGCGATAGAGATCGAGCCCTTCATAGAGATCAACATAGAGCTATTAGTTATGCTGGCAGGGGAGACAGAGGAGAAAGAGCTGGTACCATAGAAGCAGGACAAGACAGTAATGATCGGGTTGGGCTTGCCGGAACCTTTTCGGACCCACCTGATGGAATTGCTACAGAGCTACACAGATGTCTTTTCATGGGTCCCCGGCGAATGCCAAGGGTAGCATTGAAGGTCGCTGAGCACAGGCTGCACGTCAACCTAGCAAAAAAACCAGTTCGATAGAAGAGAAGGATCTTCGCCCCAGAGAGGCAGAAGATAATTGATGAGGAGATAGCGAAGTTGTTGGCAGTATACTTTATTTTTGAGATAGACTACCCAAAGTGGATGGCCAATGTGGTATTGGTCCAGAAGCAGAATGGTAAATGGCGATTATGCATTGACTACACTGACCTAAACAAGGCATGCCCAATAGACTTCTACCCTCTACCACACATCGATCAGCTTATTGATGCGACTCCAGAGTATGCTCTGCTCAGTTTCTAGGATGCGTCCTAGAGATACCATCAGTGTGACGCCCCCAAAATAGGTTCAATACCAACCCATTCTGAGTCGCCAAATACATGGTACAGAATTCAAATACAATCTTCCAATTTCAACTATTATACGGTCGTCCAAAATACGATCCACACAAAGCGTCATTACAAATATTATGTAGAAAATATTAACGCTCAAATTCAAGTCTTATTTATTAAAATTAGTAACACACTATTTTACAAAATAGTGCGGACTTCTATAGCCCTCTCTCGGACCATCACTCCATCCCCCGGCTAGTCCCAACTATATTTTCATTTTCTGAAGAGAACAATGGAAGAAAAGGGTGAGCTCAACTAGCCCAGTAAAGAATATTATGACTAAGATAATGAATAATAAATTATCGTTAGTCTTCAATAAACCAGATAAAATATTATGGATAACAAGTTTTAGATCAACAACTGCAGCGGAAATAATAATTCATTAGAAGAGTTAAGTAGAGAATGATGTCTACTATCTTCTTTGATTTAAAAGTCCATCATCAATATTTTATCCCTGTAACATCAATCAATATACATTTCGAATCAAATATTCATCTTTGCACTACGGGCCAAAGATATTCATTTGTTTCACCAGTTGGTCATGTTCATCTCAACACCTGTCCATCTTTGAATTACGGGCCAAAGATATTCATCAAGTAATCATCTTTGCACTACATGCCAAAGATATTCATCAAATAATCATTCATCTTTGCACTATAGGCCAAAGATATTCATTTGTATCACCATTTAAGACTGAGGATGATGAAAAATAATATAAAGAACGAATCCAGTGAGATAAAAGACAAAGATTAGGAATTCGTAATTTAGTTTATCCAAGTTCAAGAATACTCCGTAATAATCAATTGTGGAGCAAAATTCAAGAATGAAGTTTAAAACTTGGACACAATTAAAGATAATTTGAAAGAAAATAACATATTTTATTTACCGTGAATAGTAACTTGTAAATAGTAACTCGTGAATAGTAACTCATAAATAGTACCCCGATATGAAAAGATTAAAATTTCACAAGAAAGTTCAGACCAATATTCTAGTGAAATGATATTAGATGAAGCGCAAAACTCAAGAAATTTTTGATCATTTCAGGAATTATAGAAGCAATACTTACAGTAGTAAGTTTAGAGTTAGAAATCTAAAATGAAACAATATACGACACTACAAATGGATTTTCACCAGTCATACAGTAGTCCACGTAGACAGATCATTTTCACAACTTAATAAAGAATGAATACGAGGGGTTATTCACCAGGCATGCGGTAGTCCGCGTAGACAGGTTATTCCCACAGAATAATAAAGAATAGAACAACAACAGGATTTTACTATGCATACGGTAGTCCACGTAGACAGGTTATTCCAACAGAATAATAAAGAATGGAATAACAACCCTTACGAGTATTGAAAGAAAATAACTCTTAATACGAAAGAAATAATACCCCTTACCTTAATAAAAATTTAGAGACTGCACTAGTGTAATAACAGAATACTCTTCTTCTTTCTCTCTTATTCTCTCTATACTTTCTCTCTCTATAGCTTTAGTGAATTGGTGAGAAATAATGAAGAAATAAGCTTCTATTTATAGGCTCAACAGAGTAAGTGTAAAATAGTCTTTTTGCTATAATTTATGATATCATCGCTTACATCATCGATCCTATGACATCACTGCTTACCTCATCGTTCCTATGACATCATTGGTTACCTCATTGTTCCGATGACATCATTGCTTACATCATAAGAATTCAAATTCAATTTGTTCTTTTCCACCTCATTTTACTTTTATACCATGAATTTACTATAATAATGCTTACCATTCAAATTATAAAAATTATACTATTATATAATCACATCATACTATTATAATATAATATTATAATAATATATTTGAATGAATTATTTTATCAAAAAAGATAAAATACCAACTTTCAACAAATGTCGCATGCTAAAAATTACTCCGTTTAAATCCACATTGAATAAATATTTCCTTATCATAAATATCAACAATTAATTATTCACAAATAATATTACAGAACTACAATATTACAACCAGGTTGTTCCTAGGAAAGAGGGGGCTTTCCGATAAGGATTTCTCCTCATTGACGCACAATTATATAACCTAACCCCTTTTCTCGACAGAACTTTCTAGATATTGTCAATAATGCTATCTAATAATATTATTTCAAATAATATAAATTATTGATTTGATAATTTAAAATACTGTGCAATGACAATTATTGAATCACTCATATAAAATATCAATGTAGCAATTATTGGATCAATAATATAAAATATTGAATAGTAATTACTGTAACAATTATTGAATGAGTGACTTCTTACGCAAGAACCAATAATTCAAAATACTGTGCAATACCGTGTGCCACTGTGCAACACCGCGTATTACTGTATTTTAACCACCGGGTATTTTAACAGTTTTAACGGTAAAAGTTTTACCGTTATTTTTATAAAAAGGTTATTTCTGTCGCTTTCTATATCCGACATTCATTCCATTGTGGGGTCAACTAATGACTGCGCCGTCGTACGAATATTCTCCGACAAAAAGAATATTTCTCGACCAAACGAATATTCCCCGACACAACGAATATTTTATAACCACTTGCTTACTTTGTAAAATTTGCACATACCACCCATAACTTACTACATTTATCAAATCAACACCTTACTATTTCAAAATAATATATATAAAAAATTAAATCTTTATTCATAAAATTTGGGGTCTTACAACCTCACCTCCTTATGAAATTTCGTCCTCGAAATTGACGTACGTACCTAATATGTTGAATTGGTGAGGATACCTTACTTTTATTTTCGATTCTAACTCCCTGGTCATTTTCTCAATATCATGGTTTCTCCACAAAACTTTAACTTGAGGTATAATCTTTGAGCGTAAGACATGTTCCTTCTTATCCAAGATCTTGATAGGTAACTCCTCGTACGTTAAATCTTTGGCTATCTCATCTGGTTCTAACTCAATAATGTGGTTTGGGTCTTTCACATATTTACGAAGCATGGATATGTGAAAAACATTATGAACACGAGACATGCTTGGAGGTAAGACGAGTCTATCGGCCACATTTCCTACTCGGTCAAGGATTTCAAATGGACCAACAAATCGTGGATTGAGCTTTCCTCTCTTCCCGAATCTTGTAACTCCTTTCCATAGAGCAACACGTAATAATACATGATCTCCGACATTAAATTCTATGTCTTTTCGATGAAGATCCGCATAACTCTTTTGTCGATCTTGTGCCGTTTGTATACGTTGCCGAATCATTTAAATCTTTTTCGTATTCATACGTACTAACTCTGGTCCCAACAATGTTGCTTCACCCACCTCATCCCAGCATACTGGAGATCGACATTTTCGTCCATACAACGCTTCGAATGGAGCCATGCCTATACTTTCCTGATAACTGTTATTGTAGGAGAATTCCACCAATGGTAAGTACTTATCCCAACTTCCTTTGAAGTCTAGAACATAAAGTCTCAATAGATCTTCAATAGTTTGAATAGTCCTTTTCGATTGCCCGTCAGATTGAGGATGGTAAGCTGAACTGAATCGTAAATCCGTGCCCATAGCTTTCTACAAACTGACCCAAAATTGTGAAGTGAATCTTGGATCACGATCCGAAACTATGAATACTGGCATGCCATGCAATCTCATAATCTCATTTATGTACATACGAGCAAGACGTTCCAGTGAATAAGTCTCTCATAAAGGCAAGAAATGAGCAGACTTGGTTAATCTATCGACAATAACCCAAATTGAAACTATGCCTTGAGAAACCTTGGGAAGACCCGTAACGAAATCCATGGGAATGTGTTCCAACTTCCACTTTGGAATCTCAAGTGGTTGCAATGGACCCTTTGACACTTGATGCTCCGCCTTGACACGTTGACACGTTAAACACCTCGAGATGAACTCTGCGATCTCTCTCTTCATATTGCTCCACCAAAATGTATGACGAAGATCATGATACATTTTGGTACTCCCAAGATGGATTGCAAATGGTGTGTTGTGTGCCTCCATCATGATTCTATACTTCAAGTCAAAATTATTGGGAACACGAAGTCTGGAGTTGACTCGAAGTATCCCTTCTTCATCGATCCTTGCCTCTAAAATCGCACCTTCTTGCACTTTCTTCTTCATCTTTAACAGCTTCGAGTCTGTAGTTTGAGCAGCTTTGGGTCTGTAGCTTGAGCAGCTTTAACTTTATCAATCAAAGCTGGTTCTAGGCGTATACTTGACATCATCACGTGGGTCCCCGGAGTCTTGAATTCTATCTCCATCGTTTGTAAGTCATACAAAATGGGCCTTTGCGTTAACAGCATCGCACTCATTCCTGCATGTGATCTTCTACTCAACGCGTCAGCTACCACGTTCGCTTTTCTAGAATAGTATTGAATGGTATGGTCGTAATCAGTTAAACAGCTCAAGCCAACGTCGTTGTCGCATATAGAGTTCGTTCTGGGTGAAAAAATATTTGAGACTTTTGGAGTATATTAGGATGTCATCAATAATGACAACCACGAAATGATCCAAATATTTCTTAAATATTCGGTTCATTATGTCCATGAACTCAACATGGACATTAGTCAATCCAAAAGATATAACTAGAAATTCGTAATGCGTGTATCGAGTTCCAAAGACAGTCTTCGGAATGTCCTCAATTTTAATCTTTAGCTAATGATATCCAGAATGAAGATCGATCTTTGAAAAGAATTGTGCACCTTGCAACTGGTTGAACAGGTCATTAATACGAGATAGCGAATACCTATTCTTGATGGTGATATGGTTCAACTTCCGATAGTTAATACATAGTCGCATACTACTGTCTTTCTTCATTAAGAATAAAATAGGAGCACCCCAAGGAGATGTACTAGGACGAATGAAACCAATGTCTAATAACTCCTGTAGTTGGGCCTTTAACTCCTAAAGTTCAATAGGAGCCATTCGATGTGGAGTTTTAGAAATGGGTTTTGTACTGGGTTCAAGGTCAATAAAGAATTCAACTTCACGTTTTGGGGGTAGACCAGGAAGTTCTTCGAGAAATACATCAGGAAACTCATTAACAATAGAAATATCATTCAAACCTGACGTATTCTGGTTTAAATCAGTGACATGGGCTAAGAAAGCTTGACATCCGTTTTTCAATAAACGAATAGCTTTATTACTTAAAACGACAATGATTGATTTTAGTGGTTTGGTTGTTTGAATTCGCACAACAGGTTGGTTAGGAATATAAAAACTAACAACCTTATGAAAATAATTAATTTTGGTATGATAAGTGGTTAACCAGTCAATTCCTAAAATCACGTCAAATGCAAGTATTTTCAAAGATATAAGATCAACAGGTAGAGTGAGGGTACCAATTTGTATTAAGAAAGATTTGTAAACCGTGGATGCAATGAAGGTTTCTCCCAACGGAGTTTCAATAGATAAGTCAAAGTCTAATTTCTCAGGTGTCAAGTTCAAACGTTGAGCACAAGTAGGTGATATAAAAGAATGGGTAGCACCGGTGTCTAATAAGGTGTAAACTTTGCAAGAGTTTAAGATTAGCTTACCCGTGATCACCTCGTTCGGGTTCTTCGCGGTTTGGGCAGTCACGACAAACGCTCTTCCTGGAACCACTGACTTTGACTTGTCCGGGACAGCCTTTGGAGTCACCATCCTCACTGGACTTGGTTTCGCTACCGAACACTCTCTAGCTTTGTGTCCTTCCTTTCCACAGTTATAACATACCTTGAATTATTGTGGGCATTTTGGATTGATGTGTCCCTCTTGCCCGTATTTATAGCATACGACCGGTGGTCGTTCTCCTCCCCTAGAAATAGTTGATGCTGGTGTTGCTGTCGATGTCTTCACGTTCTTATTGTTGTACCTTCTCTTCTTGAAATCTCCCCCCGACTCACTTCTTCTATTATCACGGCCACGATTACCACCGGAGTGGTTACTGCTTCTATCATGATAATTTCCTCCCCGCTGGTTATCATTGTTCCGATGACTGCTGCCACCGGTACGACCTTGGTTGTTCTCCCTTGGTTGAACAGACTCAGTATCTCATTCTAATAATTGAGCCCTGTTCACAACATCTGAATATAACAAAAATTTGTGAGAAATGAGGTATTGACGTATTTCGAATTTTAAACCTCTCAGAAACATTCGCGTCATACGTTCCTCATTATCCACCAAATGAGATGCGAACCGGGATAACTCCGCGAACTTAGCCTCGTACTGGGACACAGTCATATTGTTCTGTTCTAGTTTGATAAACTCTACCTCTTTTAGATGACGAATACTTTCGACAAAGTACTTGTCATTGAATAGTTTCTAGAACTACTCCCAAAACATCTTGAGTGCGGCAGGCTGGGTACGCTTCACAAATTCTCACCAGTAATCTGCCTCTCCACGGAACATAAACGTGGCGAATGGAACCTTCTGTTCCTCCGTGCATTCCAAGACATCAAATATCTTGGTAATTTGCTTAACCCACGTCTCTGCCTTGATTGGATCTGGCTTTTCTTGAAACTCTGGTGGTCCCAACTCTTTGAACTGCTTGGCAGTGACAAGCCGCGAGTTGTTATTATTTCCACCCGTATTTTGCACACGAGTCTTCCTTGTCTGGCTTTGTATGAACTGCAAAAAACTCCTAAACATCTCATCATTCATCGTTTCTTCTGTAGTGTTATTTATAGGAGGAATATTGCCTTCCTGTTGCATGTTCTCCTGATTGGTGATTAAAGATGTCTCAACGGTCTCATTCACTCCATTGTTAACATTTTTAGCTGCCATTCTCAAATACTGCCACAAAACAACGGTTAATTAAACAAGTTAACATATCACACATTAACCATATGCTCCGACTGACCAATTAAATACCAAATAAGCTTAGGTAGGACACACTAGCGAAGGATTTACTCATCTCCCCTCCCAATTCTATTCCCAGATCTCCGCCAGAGATCATATCCCGAAGTTCTAATACCAACTGTGACACCCCCAAAATAGGTTCAATACCAACCCATTCTGAGTCGCCAAATACATGGTACAGAATTCAAATATAATTTTCCAATTTCAACTATTAGGTCAGCCAAAATACGACCACACAACTCTGAGCGTCATTACAAATATTATGTAGAAAATATTAACGCTCAAATTCAAGTCTTATTCATTACAATTAGTAACACACTATTTTACAAAATAGTGCGGACTTCTATAGCCCTCTCTCGGACCATCACTCCATCCCTCGGCTAGTCCCAGCTATATTTTCATTTCCTGAAGAGAACAATTGAAGAAAAGGGTGAGCTCAACTAGCCCAGTAAAGAATATTATGACTAAGATAATGAATAATAAATTATCATTAGTCTTCAATAAACCAGATAAAATATTATGGACAACAAATTTTAGATCAACAACTGCAGCGGAAATAACAATTCATTAGGAGAGTTAAAGTAGAGAATGATGTCTACTATCTTCTTTGATTTAAAAGTCCATCATCAATATTTTATCCCTGTAACATCAATCAATATACATCTCGAATCAAATATTCATCTTTGCACTACGGGCCAAAGATATTCATCAGGTAATCATTTTTGCACTACAGGCCAAAGATATTCATCAAATAATCATTCTTCTTTGCACTATAGGCCAAAGATATTCGTTTGTATCACCATTTAAGACTGAGGATGATGAAAAATAATATAAGGAACGAATTCATTGAGATAAAGGACAAAGATTAGGTATTCGTAATTTAGTTTATCCAAGTTCAAGAATACTCCGTAATAATCAATTGTGGAGCAAAATTCAAGAATAAAGTTTAAAACTTGGACACAATCAAAGATAATTTGAAAGAAAATAATATATTTTTTTTACCGTGAATAGTAACTTGTGAATAGTAACTCATGAATAGTAATTCGATATGAAAAGATCAAAATTTCACAAGAAAGTTCAGACCAATATTCTAGTGAAATGATATTTAGATGAAGCGCAAAATCCAAGAAATTTCTGATCATTTCAGGAATTATAGAAGCAATACTTACAGTAGTAAAGTTAGGGTTAGAAATCTAAAATGAAATAATATACGACACTCTATACGAGTATTGAAAGAATATAACTCTCTTCATGAATACGAAAGAAATAATACCCCTTACCTTAATAAAAATTTGGAGACTGCACTAGTGTAATAGCAGAATACTATTCTTCTTTCTCTCTTATTCTCTCTATACTTTCTCTCTCTATAGCTTTAGTGAGTTGGTGAGAAATAATGAAGAACTGAGCTTCTATTTATAGGCTCAACAGAGTAAGGGTAAAATAGTCTTTTCACCATAATTTATGATATCATCGCTTACATCATCAATCCTATGACATCATTGCTTACCTCATCGTTCCTATGACATCATTGCTTACCTCATCGTTCTGATGACATCATTGCTTACATCATAAGAATTCAAATTCAATTTGTTCTTTTCCACCTCATTTTACTTTTATACCACGAATTTACTATAATAATGTTACCATTCAAATTATAAAAATTATATTATTATATAATCACATCATACTACTATAATGTAATATTATAATAATATATTTGAATGAATTAATTTATCATAGAAGATAAAATACCAACTTTTAACAAATGTCACATGCTAAAAATTCCTCCGTTTAAATCCACATTGAATAAATATTTTCTTATCATATATATCAATAATTAATTATTCACAAATAATAGTACAGAACTACAATATTGACAACCAGGTCGTTCCCAGGAAAGAGGGGGTTTTCCAATATGGATTTCTCCTCATTGGCACACAATTATATAACCTAACCCCTTTCCTCGACAGAACTTTCTAGACATTGTCAATAATGCTATCTAATAATATTATTCAAATAATATGAATTATTGATTTGATAATTTGAAATACTGTGCAATGACAATTATTGAATCACTAATATAAAATATTAATGTAGAAATTATTGGATCAATAATATAAAATATTGAACAGTAATTATTGTAACAATTATTGAATGAGTGACTTCTTACGTAAGAACCAATAATTTGAAATACTTTGTAATACCGTGTGCCACTGTGCAACACTGAGTATTACTGTATTTCAACTACCGGGTATTTCAACAGTTTTAACGGTAAAAGTTTTACCGTTATTTTTGTAAAAAGGTTATTTCTGTCGCTTTCTATATCCGACATTCATTCCATTGTGGGGTCCACCAATGACTGCAGCCGTCGTACAAATATTCTCCGACAAAAAGAATATTCCTCAACCAAACGAACATTCCTCGACACAACGAATATTTTATAACCACTTGCTTACTTTGTAAAATCTGCACATACCACCCATAACTTACCACATTTATCAAATCAACACCTTACTATTTCAAAATAATATATAAAGAAAATTAAATCTTTATTCATAAAATTTTGGGTCTACAATCAGATCTCGATGTGCAAGGAAGATATCCCGAATACGGCGTTCATCACGCATCGGTCGGTATACGCCTACAAGAAGATGACTTTTGGATTACTGAATGCTGGGGCTACGTACCAGAGGATGATGAACTACGTCTTCAACAAGCTTTTGGGAAAAATCATGGAAGTGTATGTAGACGACATGATTGTCAAGAGCATGTCAGTCCGAGGCCACCTGGACGACTTAGAGGATTGCTTTCAGACAGTTCGGCATTATAATTTGAGGTTAAATCTGACTAAGTGTACCTTCAGGCTGGGAGCATGGAAATTTTTGGGGTATATGATCAGCCAGAGAGGAATCGAGGTGAACCTGAAGAAGATCAAAGCTATTATGGACATAAAATCTCCACAGTCATACAAGGATGGTCAACGTCTGACGGGTCGGATAGCAGCTATGAGGAGGTTTATGTCCAAATCGACAAAGAGGTGTCTGCCATTTTTTGATACTTTGAAAGGGTCGAAGAATGCGAAGAGCTTTCAGTGGACATCAGAGTCTGAAGACGCTTTTCAAGGAATAAAGAGGTATTTATCTTCGGCGCCTTTGTTGGTGAAGCCCATTCCCACTGAGCCGTTGTACTTGTATTTGGCTGCAAGTTTGTTGACTGTGGGAGCAATTTTGGTGCGGGAGATTGCGGGTAAGCAGCACCCGGTTTACTATGTAAACCATTCCCTAAGGGATACAGAAACAAGGTGCCCGAATTTGGAAAAATTTGCTTATGCTTTGGTGATAGCTAGTTGGAAGCTTCGACAATATTTCCAGGGTCGGTTGATAGTGGTATATACGGATCAGCCATTAAAGAAGGTTCAGGGCAGACCAAAAATCTCGGGAAGGCTGGAGGCATGGACCACGGAGCTGTCATAGTTCATTCTGGAGTACCACTTAAGGACAACTATCAAAGGTAAGGCGTTGGCGGACTTTGTGGTAGAGTGTTCGTTCACTGAGGCAGATAACAGCTTGGAAGAGGCCGAAGAGGTAGGGAGATCAGTTGCAGTGGTTCAACCAGGGCAGAACTCTTGGACATTGTACACTGATGGGTCGACTACTTCTAATGTCAGTGGGGCTGGCGTCATTCTGACCAGTCCAAAGGGGTTCAAGGTGCAGTAGGTGATCAGATTTGGGTTCAAGTCTATAAATAATGAGGCTAAGTATGAGGCAGTTTTAGTAGGGTTGCGACTAGCAAAAAGTCTCGAGGTGCAGAGGCTGATCATCTTCAGTGATTCACAGATAGTCGTTAAGTAGATTTTAGGAGAATATGAGGCTCGAGGGACCAGAATGGTGAAGTACTTAGCAGAGATAAAGGATCGAATGTAGATGTTTGATTCATTTAAGTTTCAAGGGGTGGATTGGTCAAATAATATGATAGCTGACGCACTGGCGAGGTTGGCTACGACTGAGTCAAGCACATTCAGCAGATCGGTATACCTAGAGGTTCTGAAGCAACCAAGTGTTCAGCACAACTAGGTGATGTGTGTGGAACGGTCAACTTGCTGGATGGCTCCATATCTGGAGTATATGGCCGATGGTGTTCTACCCTTAGATAGGCTGCTGGCAAAGAAGGTAAAGCATAGAAGTTCAAACTTTGTGCTGATAGACGGAGATCTATATCGAAGGGCCTATTCTTCTCCCTTGCTGAAGTGTTTGATCCCATTAGAGGCGGAGTATGCCCTTCGGGAAGTTCATAAGGGGTTATGCGATGATCATTTGGCGACGAAGTCTTTGGCATACAAGGTACTTCGGAAGGGATACTACTAGCCTACAATATTCAAAGAAGCGACTGAGTACGTAAAGAAGTGCCCGAAGTGTCAGCTAAACAGTCCAACCATTCATCAGCCTCCAGAGGAGCTATACTCAGTATTATCACCTATTCCATTCGCAGTTTGGGGAGTGGACATACTGGGTCCATTAACAAAAGCTAAGGGACATGTTAGCTTTGTCATCATTGCCATTGACTAGATGACCAAATGGGTGGAGACCAAACCCCTTCGGCTGATTATCGAACAAGAGTGTTTGAAGTTTTTGAAGGAGAGTGTTATGTTCCGGTTCGACATACCGATAGTGGTAGTTTCGGATAATGGTCGACAGTTCGTGGGTGCCAAGTTCGAGGTATTTTTGACAGAATTGGGCATACAGCATAGGAAGACTTTCGTGGCACACCCTCAATTGAACTGGTCAAGTTGAGGTAACAAACAGAACTTTACTGAATGGAATTAAGGGGAGGCTTGATGAGGCGAAGGGGAGATGGCCTAAGGAATTGCTTAGTGTCCTATGGGCCTATCGAACCACACCTTGATCTACCACTGGCGATTCTCCGTTCAGATTGGCTTACGGTACAGATGCTCTGGTACCGGTGGAGATTGGATCTACTTCTCTTCGGGTCAGTTAATTCCAGGAGGTGTTCAACAAAGATGGAATTCGAGCTAACTTAGATTTGCTAGAAGAGGTCAGAGAAGCTGCCCTAGTGAAGCTTACAGCATATCAGTGAAGGGTAGTAAGTATTACAATAAAGGAGTAAAGGTCAGAAGGTTCGATGTAGGGGATTTTGTCCTTAGGGGAGTGGAAGCCTCTATGCCTCAGAATCAGTGGAAATTGATGCCAAATTGGGAAGGCCCATAAGAGATCATCGAGGTACCAAAGCCCAGCACCTATCAGCTTCGAGCAATGGATGGGTCAGAGATAAAGAATACCTGGCATGCAGGCAGACTGAGGAAATACTTTCAGTAGGGTAGAAGTCAGAGTCAAGGGTCTGTAATAGCTCTAGGGACTATCAACAAAAGAAGCATTTTTCTCTTCAACAGTGTTGTTCTGTGTTTGTTCTACATCTGTCCGACTCCAAGTAGCGGACCAGATTTTTGGTATAAGGTTGGATTCCTTCGCCTCTTAGGAGCGAAGTGAATATTTTTGATTGAACCTGTTTGGCTCTCGGAGAGAACGAGGTTGCCATTGGTATAAGGTTGGATTCCTTCGCCTCTTATGAGCGAAGTGAATATTTTTGGCTGAACCTGTTCTACTCTCGAAGAGAACAAGGTTGCCATTGGTATAAGGTTGGATTCTTTCGTCTCTTAGAAGCGAAGTCAATATTTTTGGTTGAACCTGTTCGGCTCTCGGAGAGAACGAGGTTGCCATTGGTATAAGGTTGGATTCCTTCGCCTTTTAGGAGCGAAGTGAATATTTTCGGTTGAACTTGTTTGGCTCTCGGAGAGAACGAGGTTTCCAATGGTATAAGGTTGGATTCCTTCGCCTCTTAGGAGCGAAGTGAATATTTTCGATTGAACCTGTTCGGCTCTAGGAGAGAACGAGGTTGCCATTGGTATAAGGTTGGATTCCTTCGCCTCTTAGGAGCAAAGTGAATATTTTTGGTTGAACCTATTCAGCTCACGGAGAAAACAAGGTAGCCAGTTATAAGGTTAGATTTATTATGCTCTGGGGAACAAATAATATTTTTAATACTTAACTATTTATAACTTTTGCTTAGGATGGATTTTATGTATTTATGACATGAATATAGTTCGAGAGACTGTATGAAAGGATAGATATTTTTTCATTAACAAACTAACATTTACAAGAAGTTTAAATTTTTACATAAGGATTCCTAGTCTGTAGAAATATTATCATTGTTATCCTCTTCAGAATCTGAAGTATCCAGCAGACAAGGGTTGATGCAGCATTCAGTTATTTTTGCTTTGCCTTTGGTTCGGCAAGCTTCGTACCCTTTGGAGAACATGCGGGCTATTTTTGCGTTCAGCTCGATCGATTCTCGATGCTCTTTGATGATCTGAAGCCGAAGATCCTCAGTAGGAGTTGACTCCGATGCTTTGTGCTCAAAAAGCTGTTTCTCGAGAGAAGTGCACACCTGACGAGTGTCTTCTTCTAGTTTCTGTAAGTCAGAGTTCTATTATTGCAGAGCGATGTTGCTCTGCTTTAGCTAGTAGATCTTTGCTTGGTCAGCTTTAAACTTCTCTAAGAGCATTTGGCATTTGGTATCAGCCCGTTCTGTGTAATCCTTCAGGCTTCTGTTCTCATTCCGGAGGCTGGAGATTTTGCCCTGAAGATATTTGTTGGTTTGGTCAGTCTTGGCATGAGCAGCTTGTTCATTGAGGTGAGAGGCCTGAAGTGTTTCTATCTCATGTTTGAGCCGAGTTACTTTGGCTTCACGCTCGCTCCATCGCCTGGTAACACGACTCCACGTGGCATTGGTCTGAAAAGGCCATTTGAGGTTAAGACATAAATAGTACAATTACATTATCAAATGATAGAAGTAAAAGGAGATTACCCTGCCCTGTAGCATGATGTCGGTTAGTATGAGGTCGTCAAATGACATGTCTTTGAAATGGTCATCATCGGCAGGGAGGTGGAAGCTGTTGAAAGCGTCGATCGGGTAGCTGTGAGCGTCATAGGTGAAGAAAGATCTTCGGTCAGACCTTTCCTAGGCTAAAGTGGGGGAAGATTTTCTAAAGGAGAAGGGTTTATCAGAGTGTGGCTTTTTGGGGGGTGGCTCGGAGGTAGAATCCTCGGCGTTCTTTCGTTTTTGGCTTTGGTTTGAGGTGAGGATCAGATTGGCTTCGGTGGGAGGAATGGGGGCTTCAGAAGGTGAAACTCTCAGATCTTCGGCAGTCAGTGGCTTCACCTTGGCACGCCTTTGTTTGACACAGAGGATTTGAGCACGTTCATTCGCCGACAGATTAATCAGGTTCTTTGGAATAGTTGGGGGTGGAATGGTTTTGCTTTGGGTCCCTTTAGAGGCTCTCCTCTTATGCAGAACATTTGTTGTTAATACCGGGTTTATAGTGGTGGCATGGATGGGTTCGGTTGCTAATGGGTTGGAAGTTTGGTGTAAGACCCCAACTTTTATGAGTAAAGATTTAATTTCCTCTATATATTATTTTGAAATAGTAAGGTGTTGATTTGATAAATGTGATAAGTTATGGGTGGAATGTGCAAATTTTACAAAGTAAGCAAGTGGTCATAAAATATTCGTTGTGTCGGGGACTATTCTTTTGTCGGAGAATATTCGTATGACGGTGCAGTCATTGATGGACCCCACAGCGGAATAATTGTCGGATATAGAAAGTGACAGAAATAACATTTTCACGGACAAAACTTTTACCGTTCAGCTGTTAAAATACCCGGTGATAAAAATACAGTAATACACATTGTTGCATAGTAATACACGGTATTGCACAGTATTTTGAATTATTGGTTCTTACGTAAGAAGTCACTCAGTATTCAATAATTGCTACAGTAGTTGCTGCATAGTATCTCATATTATTGATTCAATTATTGTCACAGTATCATCTGCACAATACTTTAAAATATTAAATCAATAATTGACACAACACAGTTACTCATATTATTATTATTAGCATTATTGACAATGTTTAGAAAGTTCTGTCAAGAAAAAGGGTTTGGTTATTTAATTACGCGCCAGTAAGGAGAAATCCTTATCGGAAAGCCCCTCTTTCCTGGGAACGATCTGGTTGTCGATATTGTGAATTATAATGATGAATGGTTGATAAAAATATTTTCATTGTGTTGGGAATATTAATGTTAGTGGAAATCGACATTTATTTCGATAATAGTTGATTTTCGGATGTTAAATTGACCAAACGGGGAATTAATCCGATAAATGAGTAATTAATAGATGGTTAACATGTCGGACCCACTTATTGGTGGATAATAAATAGTTGGTGGGTGGTTGCAGGGGTGGAGGTGCAAGATTTATAAACTTGAGTGACTAAATTAAAAATTGAGGCAAAGATGGAGGTACTAAAGTGTAATTAACCAACCTTTTTCTAGCTTATAAATAGCAAACTAATTTCATTCATTTCTCACCATTCTTGAAGAGCAAAGTTATAATAGTGAGAGAAATTATAGAGAGAGAAAGAAGAAGAGTATTCTGCTACTACACTATTCCAGTATCCAATCTTCTACTGAGGTAAGGGGTATTATTTCTTTTGTATTCATAAAGAATGCTATTTTCTTTCAATACTCGTAAGGATTATTACTCTATTCTTTATTGATCTGTAGAAGTAACCTGTCTACGCGGACTACCGTACGCATGGTGAATAACCCTTCGTATTCATTCTTTATTGATCTGTGGGAATAACCTGTCTATGCAGACTACCGCATGCTTGGTAAAATCCTTTCGTATTCATTCTATTCCTTATTAATCTATGGAAATAACCTATCTACGCGGACTACCGCATGCGTGGTGAATCACCCTTCGTATTCATTTCTATTAAATTGTGAAAATGATCTGTCTACGCGGATTACCGCATGACGGGTGAAAATCCAATTACAATTTCGTATATTCATTCATACTCGTATGAAATATTATTTTACTAGAATATTGATCTGAACTTTTTATGAAATTTTCATCTTTTCATGACAAGTTACTATTCATGAGTTACTATTCACGATAAAAAAATATTATTTTTTTAATCTTTGATTGGATCCAAGTGTTGAACTTCATTCTTGAATTTTGCTCCACAATTGATTATTACGGAGTATTCTTGAACTTGGATAAATTAAATTAGGAATCCCTAATATTTGTCCTTTATCTCACTGGATTCGTTTTTTTTAATTATTTTTCATCATCCTCATTTTTAAATGATGATACAAATGAATATTTTTGGCATGTAGTGCAAAGATGAATGATTATTTGATGATTATCTTTGGCTTGTAGTGCAAAGATGATTACCTGATGAATATCTTTGGCCCGTAGTGCAAAGATGGACAGGTGTTGAGATGAACATGACCACTGGTGATACAAATGAATATCTTTGGCCCGTAGTGCAAAGATGAATATTTGATTCGAGATATATATTGATTGATGCTACAAGGATAAAATATTGATGATGGAATTTTAAATCATAGAAGACAGTAGACATCATTCTCTACTTAACTCTTCTAATGAATTGTTATTTTCGCTGCAGTTGTTGATCTAAAAGTTGTTATCCATAATATTTTATCTGATCTGTTGAAGACTAATGATAATTTATTCTTCATTATCTTAGTCATAATATTCCTTACTAGGCTAGTTGAGCTCACCCTTTTCTTCCATTGTTCTCTTCAGGAAATGAGAATATCGCGGGTATTAGTCGGGGAATGGAGTGATGGTCCGAGTTAGAGCTGTAGAAGTCCTCACTATTTTTTTTTGTAAAATAGTGTGATAATAAATGTAATGAGGACTTAGTTTGAATGTTTATATTTTCTACATGTCTGTATTGACACTCACAGTTGTGTGGTCTTATTTTGCACGACCGTTTGATATAAAAGATTGTATTTGGATTTTGTTGAGTGTATTTGGTGACTCAGAATGGGTTGGGTTGATTGGACTAATTCTGGGGGCATCATAGTTAGTATCAGAGCCATAAGTAAAGAGCCCCGAGCCTCTATCTGGTGACTCCCTGTGTGGGATGCACCGAAGCCAGACTCTCTGTAGGGGACGCTGTTCTGCGGTGGCAACCTGGTAGGTATCATTGTGAGGTGCTGTCCAAGGTTGGGACATGCGTCATAGTTGGTATCAGAGCTTAGGAATATGATCTCTGGCGGAGATCTGCGAATAGAACTATGAGGGAAGAGACGAGTAAATCCTTCGCTAGTGTGTGTCCTACCTAAGCTTATTTGGTATTTATTTTGGTCGGTCGGAACATAAGGTTAATATGTGATATGTTAATTTGTTTGATTAACCCTTGTTTTGTGGTAGTATTTGAGAATGACAGCTAAAAATTTAAACAATGGAGTGAATGAGACCGTTGAGACACCTGTAATCACCAACCAGGAGAACGTGTAACAAGAAGGCAATATTCCTCCTATAAACAACCCCACCGATCAAATGATGAACGATGGGATATTCAGAAGCTTTTTGCAGTTCATGTAAAACTAGAAGAGGGAGACTCGTGTTCATAATATAGGTTGAAATAATAACAACTCGCGGCTTGTCAGTGCCAAGCAGTTCAAATAGTTGGGACAACCAGAATTTTTGGGAAAGCCAGATCCAATCAAGGCGGAAACGTGGGTTAAGTAAATTACCAAGATATTTGATATCTTGGGATGCACGGAGGAGCAAAAGGTTCCATTTGCCACCTTTATGTTCCGTGGAGAGGCAGATTACTGGTGGAAATCTGTTAAGCTTACCCAGCCTGCCGCACTCAAAATGTCTTGGGAGGAATTCCAGAAACTGTTCAATGACAAGTACTTTCCAGAAAGTATTCATCATATGAAGGAGGTAGAGTTTATCAAACTGGAACAGAACAACATGACTGTGTCCCAGTATGAGGCTAAGTTCGCGGAGTTATCACGGTTCGCATCTCATTTGGTTGATAATGAGGAACGTATGACGCGGATGTTTCTAAGAGGTTTGAAACCCGAAATTCTTCAGTACCTCATTTCTCACAAACTTTCTTTATATTCAGATATGGTGAACAGGGCCCAATTATTAGAACGGGATAATGATTATGTTCAACCAAGGGACAACAACTCAGGTCGTACCGATGGCAGCAGTCATCGGAACAATGATAACCAGCAGGTAGGAAAGTATAATGGCAGAAGCGGTAACCACTCCGGTGGTAATCGTGGCCATGATAATAGAAGAAATGAGTCGGGGGGAGATTTTAAGAAGAGAAGGTACAACAATGAGAACATGAAAACGTAGACAGCAACACCAGCATCAACTGTTTCTAGGGGAGAAGAACAACCGCCAGTCGTATGCTATAAATGCGGGCAATAAGGACACATTAGTCCCAACAGCACACAACATCTAAGGTGTGTTATAACTGTGGAAAGGAAGGACATATAGCTTGAGTGTGTCCTATAGCGAAACCAAGTCCAGCGGGGGTGGTGATTCCTAAGGCTATTCCGGACAAGTCAAAGTCGGTTGTTCATGGAAGAGCTTTTGTAGTGAATGCCCAACAAGCAAGGAACCCAAAAGAGGTTATTACGGGTAAGCTGATAATAAAGTCTTGCGAAGTTTACACCTTATTAGATACAGGTGCTACCCATTCTTTTATTTCACCTGCATGTGCTCAACGTTTGAACTTGACACCTGAGAAATTAGACTTTGACTTATCTGTTGAAACTCCATTGGGAGAAACCTTTGTTACATCCACAGTTTACAAATCTTGCTTGATTCAAATTGGTACCCTCAACCTACTTGTTGATCTTATATCTTTGAAAATACTTGCATTTTACGTTATTTTAGGAATTGACTGGTTAATCATTTATCATGCCAAAATTGATTGTTTTCGTAAGGTTGTTAGTTTTCATATTCTTAACCGACCTGTTGTGCAAATTCAAACAACCAAACCACTAAAATTAATTAATGTCATTTTAAGTCATAAAGCTATTCATTTATTGAAAAACGAATGTCAAGATTTCTTAGCACATGTCACTAATTTAAATTAGAATATGTCATATTTTAATGATATTTCTGTTGCTAATGAGTTTTCTGATCTATTTCCCGAAGAACTTCCCGGTCTACCCCCGGAACGTGAAGTTGAATTCTTTATTGACCTTGAACCCGGTACAAAACCCATTTCTAAAATTCCATATCGAATGCCTCCTATTGAACTTCAGGAGTTAAGGTCCAACTACAGGAGTTGTTAGACATTGGTTTCATTCATCCTAGTACATCTCATTGGGGTGCTCCTGTTTTATTCGTAAAGAAGAAAGACGGGAGTATGCGACTTTGTATTGATTATCGGGAGTTGAACCATGTCACCATCAAGAATAGGTATCTGTTACCTCGCATTGATGACCTGTTCGACCAGTTGCAAGGTGCACAATTCTTTTAAAAGATCGATCTTCGTTTTGGAAATCATCAGTTAAAGATTAAAACTGAGGATATTCCAAAAACTACTTTCAGAACTCGATACGGGTATTATGAATTCTTAGTCATGTCTTTTGGATTGACTAGTGCTCCTGCTGCTTTCATGGATATGATGAAACGTGTATTCAAAGAATATTTGGATCAGTTCGTGGTTTTCTTTATTGATGACATCCTCATTTATTCCAAAAGCCGTGAAGATCATGAACACCACTTGAAGCTGGTACTTCAAAGGCTTCGTGATAACAAGCTTTATGCCAAGTTGAAGAAATGCGAGTTCTGGCTTGAGAAAGTAGCATTCCTTGGGCACGTGGTATCAAAACATGGGGTATCTTTTGACCAGGAAAAAATTGAAGCAATCCAAAGTTGGGAGCAACCTAAGTCGGTGACCGAAGTACGTAGCTTTTCTTGGCTTAGCTGGTTATTATCGGAGATTTGTGGAAGAATTTTCTCGAATCGCTACTCCATTAACTTAGCTGACTCGGAAAGATACAAAATTTGTATGGAACGAGGAATGCGAGAAGTGCTTTTAAGAGCTCAAGAGAAGACTCATTTCGGCACCTGCTCTGACGATTCCATCTGGTTCGGATGGATTTGTCATTACAGCGATGCTTCGTGCAAAGGATTAGGATGTGTTCTCATGCAACATGGGAAAGTCATAGCCTATGCCTCACGACAACTCAAAGAATATGAGAGGAATTATCCTACTCATGATCTAGAGTTGGCAGCAGTCATTTTTGCGTTGAAGATATGGAGACATTACCTGTATAGGGAGAA
This sequence comes from Panax stipuleanatus, assembly GCA_020205555.1. NCBI lineage: Eukaryota > Viridiplantae > Streptophyta > Magnoliopsida > Apiales > Araliaceae > Panax > Panax stipuleanatus. The sequence goes on along the minus strand of CM035125.1, from coordinate 111,872,786 downwards.
AGTGGTGATCTATACGGATCATAAGAGCCTCAAATATTTCTTTACCCAGAAGGAACTCAACATGCGGCAATGACGTTGGCTTGAGTTGTTGAAAGATTACGACCATACCATCCAATACCATCCTAGAAAAGCAAACGTGGTAGCAGACGCGTTAAGTAGAAGATCATATGCGGGAATGAGTGCGATGTTGTCAACACAAAGGCTCATTTTGTGTGACTTACAAAGGATGGAGATAGAGTTCAAGACTCCGGGGACCCATATGATGATGTAAAGTATACGCGTAGAACCAGCTTTGATTGATAAAGTTAAAGATGCTAAAGCTACAGACCCGGAGCTGATGAAGATGAAGAAGAAGGTGCAAGAAGGTGCTATTCCAGAAGCAAGAATCGATGAAGAAGGAATACTTCGAGTCTACTCCAGACTTTGTGTTCCTAACGATTCTGATTTGAAGTATAGAATCATAATGGAGGCATACAACACACTGTTTGCAATCCATCTTGGAAGTACCAAAATGTATCATGATTTTTGACATACATTTTGGTGGAGCAATATGAAGAGAGAGATCGCGGAGTTTATCTCGAGGTGTTTAACGTGTCAACGTGTCAAGGCGGAGCATCAAGTGCCAAAGGGTCCATTGCAACCACTTGAGATTCCAAAATGGAAGTGGGGACACATTACCATGGATTTCGTTACGGGTCTTCACAAGGTTTCTCAAGGCATAGATGCAATTTGGGTTATTGTCGATAGATTAACCAAGTCTACTCATTTCTTGCCTATACAAGAGACTTATTCACTAGAACGTCTTACTCGTATATACATAAATGAGATTGTGAGATTGCATAGCATGCCAGTATCTATAGGTTTGGATCGTGACCCAAGATTTACTTCATAATTTTGGGTCAGTTTGCAGAAAGCTATGGGCACCGATTTACGATTCAGTTCGGCTTACCATCCTCAAACGGACGGGCAATCGGAATGTACTATTCAAACCTTGAAGATCTATTGAGACTCTGTGTTCTAGACTTCAATGGGAGTTAGGACAAGTACTTACCATTGGTGGAATTCTCTTACAATAACAGTTATTAGGCAAGTATAGGCATGGCTCCATTCGAGGCGTTGTATGGACGAAAGTGTCGTTCTCCAGTATGCTGGGAAGAGGTGGGTGAAGCAACATTGTTGGGACCGGAGTTAGTACGTATGACTACGAAAAAGATTCAAATAATCCGATAACGTATACAAATGGCACAAGATCAACAAAAGAGTTATGCGGATCTTCATCGAAGAGACATAGAATTTAATGTCAGAGATCATGTATTGTTACGTGTTGCTCCATGGAAAGGAAGTTACGAGATTCGGGAAGAGAGGAATGCTCAATCCATGATTCATTGGTCCATTTGAAATTCTTGACCGAGTAGGAACTGTAGCCTATAGACTCGCCTTACCTCCAAGCATGTCTCGTATTCATAACGTTTTTCACATATCCATGCTTCGTAAATATGTGAAAGACCCAAACCACATTATTGAGTTAGAACCAGACGAGATAGCAGAAGATTTAACGTACGAGGAGGTACCTATAAAGATCTTGGATAAAAAGGAACATGTCCTACGCTCGAAGATTATACCTCAAGTTAAAGTTTTGTGAAGGAACCATGATATCGAGGAAATGACCTAGGAGTTAGAATCGGAAATAAAAGCTAGATATCCTCACCTTTTTGACATACCAGGTACGTACGTCAATTTTGAGGACGAAATTTAATAAGGAGGGGAGGTTGTAAGACCCCAACTTTTATGAATAAATATTTAATTTTCTCTATATATTATTTTGAAATAGTAAGATGTTGATTTGATAAATGTGGTAAGTTATGGATGGAATGTGAAAATTTTACAAAGTAAGTAAGTGGTCATAAAATATTCATTGTGTAAGGGGAATATTCTTTTGTCGGAGAATATTCGTACGATGACGCAGTTATTGGTGGACCCCATAACGAAATAATTGTCGGATATAGAAAGTGACATAAATAACATTTTCACGGCAAAACTTTTACCGTTAAACTGTTAAAATACCCGGTGATAAAAATACAGTAATACGCATTGTTGCATAGTAGTACACGGTATTGCATAGTATTTTGAATTATTAGTTTTTACGTAAGAAGTCACTCAGTATTCAATAATTGCTACAGTAGTTGCTGCATAGTATCTCATATTATTGATTCAATTATTGTCACAGTATCATCTGCACGATACTTTAAAATATTAAATCAATAATTGACATAACACAGTTACTCATATTATTATTATTAGCATTATTGACATTGTCTAGAAAGTTCTGTCAAGGAAAGGGGTTAGGTTATTTAATTGCGCGCTAGTGAGGAGAAATCCTTATCGAAAAGCCCTTCTTTCTTGGGAACGATCTGGTTGTCAATATTGTGAATTATAATAATGAATGGTTGATAAAAATATTTTCATTGTGTTGGGAATATTAATGTTAGTGGAAATCGACATTTATTTCGATAATAGTTGATTTTCGGATGTTAAATTGACCAAACGGGGAATTAATCGGATAAATGAGCAATTAATGGGTGGTTAACATGCGGGACCCACTTATTGGTGGATAATAAATATGATGTGGGTGGTTGCAGGGGTGGAGGTGCAAGATTTATAAACTTGAGGGACTAAATTAAAAATTAAGGTAAAGATGGAGGTACTAAAGTGTAATTAACCAACCTTTTTCTAGCCAATAAATAGCAAGCTAATTTCATTCATTTCTCACCATTCTTGAAGAGGAAAGTTATAATAGTGAGAGAAATTATAGAGAGAGAAAGAAGAAGAGTATTCTGCTACTACACTATTTCAGTATCCAATCTTTTACTGAGGTAAGGGGTATTATTTTTTTTGTATTCATAAAGAATGCTATTTTCTTTCAATACTCGTAAGGGTTGTTACTCTATTCTTTATTGATCTGTGGGAGTAACCTGCCTACGCGTACTATCGCATGCATGGTGAATAACCCTTCGTATTCATTCTTTATTGATCCTGTGGGGATAACCTGTCTACACGGATTACCGCATGCCTGGTGAAATCCTTTCGTATTCATTCTATTCCTTATTAATATATGGGAATAACATGTCTACACGGACTACCGCATACGTGGTGAATCACCTTTTGTATTCATTTCTATTAAATTGTGAAAATGATCTGTCTACGCGGATTACCGCATGACGGGTGAAAATTCAATTACAATTTCGTATATTCATTCATATCGTACGAAATATTATTTCACTGAAATATTGGTCTGAACTTTTTATGAAATTTTTATCTTTTCATGACAAGTTACTATTCATGAGTTACTATTCACAAGTTACTATTCACGGTAAAAAAAATATTATTATTTTTATCTTCGATTAGATCCATGTTTTGAAGTCCATTCTTGAATTTTGCTCCATAATTGATTATTACGGAGTATTCTTTAACTTGGATAAACTAAATTACGAATTCCTAATCTTTGTTCTTTATCTCACTAGATTCGTTTTTTTTTATTTTTCATCGTCCTCAGTCTTAAATAATTATTTGATGAATATTTTTGGCCTGTAGTGCAAAGATGAATACCTGATGAATATCTTTGGCCCGTAGTGCAAAGATGTACAGGTATTGAGATGAACATGACCACTTGGTGATACAAATGAATATCTTTGGCCCGTAGTGCAAAGATGAATATTTGATTCGAGATATATATTGATTGATGTTACAAGGATAAAATATTGATGATGGATATTTAAATCATAGAAGATAGTAGACATCATTCTCTACTTAACTCTTCTAATAAATTGTTATTTCCGCTGTAATTATTGATCTAAAACTTGTTGTCCATAATATTTTATATGATCTGTTGAAGACTAACGATAATTTATTCTTCATTATCCTAGTCATAATATTCCTTATTGGGCTAGTTGAGCTCACCCTTTTCTTCCATTGTTCTCTTCAGGAAATGAGAATATCGCGGGTACTAGTCGGGGAATGGAGGATGGTCCGAGTTAGAGCTATAGAAGTCCTCACTACTTTTTTTGTAAAATAGTGTGATAATAAATGTAATGAGGACTTAGTTTGAATGTTTATATTTTCTACATGTCTGTATTGACACTCACAGTTGTGTGGTCGTATTTGGCACGACCGTTTTATATAAAAGATTGTATTTGGATTTTGTTGAGTGTATTTGGTGACTCAAAATGGGTTGGGTTTATTGGACCAATTCCGGGGGCGTCACATTTGGTTTTCGAAAGGAGGGTCGGTGATGATAGGAGCCTCGGCAGCTTTGGCAGAATGTTTGCCCGAGACGTATTCGTCTAGGTCACGTCGTTCGATGGTTGTAGGTCTGATGAGGGATACTGCATAATTAAGAAATTTAGCAATGGATGTGAAAATTTTGGTAACTAAGTAATAACAGTTCGGGTACTTACATTGATGGTCGAAGAGCCAAGCTTGCTTGGTCAGAAGGACGTAGCTCCACTCAGTTTGGGGCAACTTTTTTATTACTTTTGCTATCTCCCTTAACCTTTCGGGAGCAATATCGCCCAAGGGGGCTTTCAGACGCTTGAGGGAAGCCCAGTTTGGTAATTTTTTTGGGTTTCCGGCCCTCGAACGAAGAACCAGTCCTTATGCCACCCTTTGTTGCTAGAGGGGGCATCCATCAGAGGACGTCTTTCTATCTTGGCGTTCAGTTTGTTGGAAATTTTGCTGAAGACCTTGAAACCTGGTTCACGGGTCCCCAACAGCGCGAAAAAGTTGAAGAAGAGGTCAATTGAAGGGGACACTTCGGTTTCACGGCAGAAGGCTATGAAGGCGATAATGTTGATGTATGAGTTCGGCACCAGTTGGCTGAAGCCGATGCCGATAAACCCAAGGAGGGTTAGGATGAATGCGTGGAGTGGGAACCAAATCCCTTTTTCCATTAAGGTTAGGGGTACGGCGGTCCAACCGTCGGCGGTGTGATACATTTGGTTGGTGGCTGATGGGGCTTTTAGTGAATGGGTGGCCGAAATTTGGTAGTGATCACGGATGACGTCCATGTCTTCACAGACGAGTCGGGAGGGGGAGTTGGCGGGGTAGCTGTATGGATAGTGGCTTGACTAGTGGTGGCTACAATGGTGGAATCAGTAGTGATGGCATTAAAGATGGCGATCTGAGCAGTAGTAGAGGAGGTATTGATGGATTCTGTTAGGGCTGGGATGGTGGAGATTGGGGTGGTGACGATGGGGTCGGTGGTGATAGGTGGGGAGTCGATAGAGTTAGGGACGGCTGCCATTGCTTGAGCTTGGGAGACTTGTAGAGAAGGGGATTTACATAAAGTTGCAGAGAGACAAAGTCTTTTGAAAATGGTAAAGAAATGATTGTGAGGGGGAAGGGTTTTTGTTGTGCCTTTTCAAAATTTGTCCCAGGAATCGAGGAACGACATATTGATGATGGAGGTGATGGGGCACGTGGGGAAGGTCAAGAGTTGTGGGCTGGAATTGATCAAATATGGCTGTTAGGCCATGTGGGTCGGGCTAAAGTAGGTTGTGTCGCTGCCTAGGTTTTACTGTTGGGCTGCAGAAGGTGGGCCGGTTCGGCCTAGTTGTAAGGAGGCTGAATAGTTTATTATGTTTGGACTGGAGCCAGTTGGGACACTCCCTTGGGCTTGGCTGATTGGTTGCTAGTAATGGGTTGTTCGGCCTAACTGCAAATGGGTTGGACAGATTTATATGGATGGACTATAATTTATATACTCTTCCATCAAATGTTCCATTTAATAGAAGACTGGGGGGTAATGTTGGGCCCCGAATATTTGAGGTCTAAGACTTGGTTTGGGCTTGACCACGGTTGGGCCAGTTTGGGTCCGGATGGTGCATGATTGGAGATGACTCCTTATTATATGAGAATTCTAATTATGGGAAGAGGAGTTAGATATTGATTTAACTTCCTAAATCCTACGAGATTTGGTGCAATCCTATTATGAAAGGGATATACGGGGGAACCCTAATCCAATTTAAAGATGGATTCTAGCAAGGATCTGAGGACACTATAAATACATGGTTTGACCCTGATCATATAGTACAAACAATATTGTCGACGCTGGGCGGAAAATCAAGTCCTCGGTCTCCCTTTTGTTGAAGGAGGAGGTCGCTTTTTTCTCTTGTAGAGTTGTTTGCCCTCGTCTCTTGTCCATGGGACGAGAGAGGAGTGCCCCAATTTCCTTATTTTATTCTTTTCCCTTTCGCTTTCGCTTTGTCTTTGGGGTTCCATTTTAAAGGGTGAATTTTGTAGGAAACCGGTATCGACATATGTGTCAAAGATTTTGAAAGATTGATTTTATTGATTGGACCGATTGAGACAGAGTCGCCAGTTGGTATTTTAGAAATGGATGTACCAACTCATTCTGGTTTTAATAGTTTTTCGCAAGATGGTCCAATGCGTGACTCTTTGATTTGGTCTTGAAACCCGAGATTCGTGGAATTCGGGGGCTAGGTTAAGTGGGGGGAAGGTGTTAGGCACCTCCCGACTCCCGTGCAAGCACGGTATCGCATCTTATTGATATTCTTATGCAAAAAGTGTGTGTGTGTGTGTGTGTGTGTGTATTTGTGTTTTTGATTTAAAAAGCTTTACTAGTAGGTTTCTAAGTCTTTTTGGTGACTTGAAAGTAGTGCTGTACCTCTTTTGCGCCTAGGTACGAAGGATTTGATTTAATCAAAAGTTCATTTTTAGCAAGATATATGAATTGAAATGAGATTTTAGAAAGTAAGGTTTTCAAATCCTTTGCCCGACTAGGAATCAAGGACTTTGATACTTCCTTTTATTCTTTACGTTAATTACGTGATATACCCCGAATCGTTTTATTTCATCAAAAGCTCTTTGTGGTTTTTTCTTTGAGAAATCATTTTGATGATATGCATGCTAAAGCGTTAAGAAAGTTCAGGATCATCATCGGGCATAAAAGCCATCTCGATGAACCGAGCTCCCGTAATGAAAGTTTTTACTATCACGGGATCTTGAATCCGAGCTCTCGAGACTAACCCCTCGAGTTCGTTTTCAAGATCCAAATATTACATGTACATCGATATTTACGGTATTTAAAGCATTTACAACGTAAAAATCGGTCCATCGTGGGAATCAAGTCGGATCCATTCGGGGATCTCGACACCGGGATTCCTAGGCTCATATGATTTATACAATATTACGTATACCTAACGCCGATGGCTTTGATACTAAGTGATTTCATCACTCGAAATCACCATTCACGTCGATTCGGCCCCCCTTTTACCTCTAAATATAGATTTAGGGCTATACGCGTTAACCGGGACGATTCAAAAATGATAAATCCATAGATATACCATGGATCTAAGCTGTTATAGCTCCCGGGTTAAAGCTTCATGCTTAATAACCTCTCGGGAGCTAGATTAGGCTTAGCTTGAGGTATATCTAGCCTCCGAAGACTATATACAACGTATCAAGCACAAAATAACTGGTAGAAATGTAAAAACTACCAACTATTACACGATATGCTTAAAATACAACAAGTATAGCTAGATTCAAACAAATACTTCATTAATCTATCATTTGAACATAGTTTACAAAGAAACTGAATCTAAAAGTACGTTATTTCACCTTGGGGGACGCAGTGAACAAGCGTTTTGACTCACAGGATGAAGTAAGAACACTAAGATGGCTTCAAGTAGATGCTAGATGGAAGATTTGAGCTTCAAGTTTCTTAGTTAAGGTTCAACCCGAGCCTTTCTCTCTCTAGAATGCTTAGTCTCTCTCTACAATGTGTATCTCTCTCTCTTAAATGAACTAAGATGGGGGTTTATAATCTGTCTTGGGTAGCCGCATATATGTATGCGGCTAGCCATATACATGGTCAAGGCTACCCAAGTGGGACCCCCCCGGCTTGGTTATTACTCCTTCGGTCTTGATTCTGCAGAAGCTGACGTCTGCCATTTGATCTTTTGGACCGTCTTTGACGAACGTAGCGAGATAAGATCGAGTCTGACTGAATTAGGATTCGGGAGGTTGATACTCATAGCCGAGATACCTTCCAGGTTCAGATATCAGTTCGCAGGCTTATCTCTCGATGGTACGTCGTTCGAGGTTTTCTGAGGTGGTTTCTAATGATCACTGTCTCTGCTCGTCAATCTTCGATTGAGTTGCGGTATGTTCAGACTTTATTGGTCCTCTTCACCATTCCCGGGGTTATCTCTGAGATTATCGGGATCTTTTGCCCTACTTCGGGGTTGTCTCCGAAGTAAAATGACGTTTTTACCCTCCTACAGGGTTAGTACGACAAAAGCAAAAATTTGAGTGTCTACAGATGCCCCTCTTTGTCATGTTTATGCAATGTAATGGAATGAACACGACAAAGATTTAATAGACACAAAGAATGCATGACAAGGTATATCTGATGATGCAATGTCATGTATAATCGATGAAATGATGTGTGAGATGTATAAAAGGGTTACTTCCCCGGCCAGGGAAGTTAAGGATTACATTGTCGGGGTTGAGTCGACCTACATTGAATTATAATCAACGGATTGCACCATCAGGGTCATGTAGATGCCTTCACTGGTTTGTAGCCAACGGATTCATTATCAGGGTTGAGCTGATTCCTTCACTGGGTTGTGGCCAACGGATTACATCATCGAGGATTTGCCGATCTGCGTAGGGTTGTAGCCAATGGATTACATCATCGGGGATTTACCGACCTTCACTGGTTTGTAGCCAATGGATTACATTCATCGGGGATTTATCGATCTGCGTAGGGTTATGGCCAACGGATTACATCATCAGGGATTTGCCGACCTTCACTGGTTTGTAGCCAACGGATTACATTCATCGGGGATTTACCGATCTGTGTAGGGTTATAGCCAACGGATTACATCATCAGAGATTTTCCGACCTTCACTAGTTTGTAGCTAAAGGATTACATTCGTCGGGGATTTGTCGATCTGCGTAGGGTTGTAGCCAACGAATTACATCATCGGGGATTTTCCGACCTGCGTAGGGTTGTAGCCAACGAATTACATTCATCAGGGATTTGTCGATCTGCGTAGGGTTGTAGCTAACGGATTACATCATCGGGGATTTGTCGACCTTCACTGGTTTGTAGCCAATGGATTACATTCATCGGGGATTTGTCGATCTTCACTGGTTTTTAGCCAACGAATTATATTCATCAGGGATTTGCCGATCTGCGTAGGGTTATAGCCAACGGATTACATTCATCGGGGATTTGCCGATCTGCGTAGGGTTATAGCCAACGGATTACACCATCGGGGATTGGCAGATGCCTTCACTGATTCATTGTCGGTGGATTACATCGTCGGGGTCAAGCCGACGCCTTCACTAATTCATTGTCGGTGGATTTCATCGTAGGGGTCAAGCCGACGCCTTCACTAATTCGTTGTCGGTGGATTACATCGTCGGGGTCAAGCCGACTCCTTTATTGATTCATTTTCGGTGGATTTCATCATCGGGTTCAAGCCGACGCCTTTACTGATTCATTGTCGGTGGATTTCATCGTCGGGGTCAATCCGACGACTTCACTGATTCATTGTAGGTGGATTTCATCGTCGGGGTCAAGCCGACGCCTTCACTGATTCATTGTCGGCGGATTACATCGTTGGGGTCAAGCCGACTGATTTTTTGGTTTTCCGACATTCAATGTTGGGTTGTCTGATCTTCGCCGAACTTCTGCTATTTTGGAGGATTTTTCAGCATTTTTGGGTTTTCAAACTGTCCCGGAAAGGCATCATTTTTCCTAATGTGACCATTTTGAACCCTAAAGAGCACATTTTGTGCATCGTGTTACAAAATGAAATGTCGCGGGACCCACTTATAGTAGCCGCATACATGGTTGCGGCTAGAGCAACCATGGTCAAGGCTACCCGTGATCGAGCTTATACCGTCGGGAGGCCATATTTTCACCCATTCCATTCTGGTTTCTTGTCATTTATATCTAAAAAATGGAGTTATTCTTCATTTCTACTCGATTCCGGCTTGATTTGGAGCGATCCGTCACCGTACATTCCTTCTTTGGACTACGGGTAACGTCTAGACTCCGTTCTTTCGTGTGTTTCCTTAGTGAAAATGTGTGTTTCCTTTCTTAAAGGTAATATATCCAACATGTATGCATGTATAGATATATAAATGTGTTTATGATGTAATGCATGCGTACAGATCATCTTATGGACTGTATGAATGCGAAACATTGTCATTTATCAGTTAATCTAGACATACATTATATATATGTGTTAGAATAACAATTGAAATTGATGTTTGCATGCTTGGTTGTGATGATGTACCCTCATAGGGTGATTTAATACATGCTTCGGGCATGTGGATAGTCCGTTTTATAAAGGAGACTCTGGCGAAATTTTTTCATAAACCAAATGTCTAGGTCATAGATACATTATAGATGTACTAATATGCAAATGACATACACATTTAATGACACATGTAAGACATGCATGATGTGATGATCATATTTTATGGGTTTAATTTGAAATTTGCAAATGGTAAGAATATACCTGACTTGGCTTTAATTCCTACGAACTCATTGTTCAGACATGGATCCAGAGGAGCTTAGTCGTGCCACTGGTCAGCCGATTTCATCGGGAGTTCGTCTATTTAGGACCCCCTCTGAGGTTCCGGTTCCACGTGGGAGGATCAGCCACTCCTGGACGAGGACATTCCCGAGCCTGAGGTTCCGCCTCCGCTCCCTACTGCGCCTAGATTTCTTTCGGGCATTGAGGTAGAGGTCCCAGATTTGCTGGGCATGGATTTGAGCCACCATCCGTCCATTCACTTACAGGCAAATGAGGTATGGGATTAATTGGTTTTTTTTTTTCCTTTTAACATAGACGGGTTTTCTTAACCTTGACGTCGTACAGGTGCCAGAGTTTACCCAGCTGAGGGGTAACTGGTTCAGTATCTACGCTCTGTATCAATCGCTACATCTCGAGTACAGAGAGATCGTAAATTCTTGGGGATTCGGGGCCTTCTTCACCATTGTTCTCCGTCGTTGCCCTGGGGGCTATTTACAGGCTTTGGGTGAGAGATGGTTTCACCAGAGTCAGTTGCTGCATCTATTGGATTGTGAGGTGATGATGACTCCCATGGATTGGAGGTACATCACTGGCTTGGAGTTTACCGAGGATAGGGTGCCCTTGGAGCCGTCTATCACCGGGGCTGCTGTGCGTGCCCTCCTACGATTTTCTCCTCAAGAGCGAGCCTTCAAGGCTCGTAGTATTCAATCAGGATGCCTGGGCGTTGATTTAGCTCGAGGCACCTTGCAGCAGGACTTGCCTGTTGATTTGGCCGAGAGGGATCGCATCTTGCGGCGTCTGTTCCTAACCATCATGAGGGGTTGTTTCATAGCGAACAACTCCTCCACTGTGCCCTTCATCATGGTAGGGGCTGTTCGATATGTAGACCGTATTGGGGACTACGATTGGGTGTCGTTCACATTCGCTCTTTTCCTACATGGGATGCGACTACGATCCGAGGGATTTACCGACGCCTGGGTCGGATTTTTCCCGTTTCTTCTAGTAAGTCTTTTTGATCGCATTTATTTACCTTTTGATTGATTTCTCTTTTCCCACAATTGATGGAGGGTTTGTTTGAATTGACAGTTCTGGGCTTATGAGAGACTTCCCTGTCTTCGCCCTACCTCTGTCTTAGGCTTGGATACTTATCCCCGGGGACGTAGATGGCATCACTCTACTCTGACTGAGGTCCCGGACGTGGAAGACTTTGCCCATGGCCATCTTCAGTTGGAGACGTTGCTTGCTCGAGACATATTATGGACCCTATATTTTGGAGAGCACTTGGCCGAGGGATTTGAGGATGGAATGCGGACAGGGCCAGAGTTCTATTTATTGACTCACCGGATTCCACTCCTTTTTGATGAGGTTGGGAGCTCTACCTTGGAGAGCGTGCTATTCGATGCATTGCTGGGGAGATTCGCCTGCCGTATCTTCCTCCAGCCCAGCGCTTTTGGCCTCTGACTTCGTCAGTTGCATCAATTCCCACCTTGGGGTTTGATGGTTTCCTCCTATCTAAGGGTCCGATCTCTTCGACGGACTTTATCGCTTGGTGGGTCCGGCGCACGATAGGAGCTCAGACCCGGGCTACCTAATTCTTGGGCGATCTGGTTCCAGGATCCCTTATGATGAGGGACTGGATATTATGTTTTCAGGAGCCATCTCATCAGGATCAGATTGCTGCCTTGAGACTTCAGTTGGAGGAGTTGTCGGCCTATTGTAGTTACAATGGCTTGGACCCGTCCTTGTCTCACACTTTTGCTTCTCGGGGTCATGAGGCTGGATCGTCAAGTGGTGGTGGCTCTCATGGTGCTAGACCCTCAGGTTTTGGTGGCTTCCAGGATAGAGATGCTCCCTTCACCGTTCCCCCGGATATGCATGAGATGCCTTATCGCCCGGATTCAACAGGATGTGCCCACTCCTGATAGACGACCTCAGATTGATCAGTTTGATGAGACCCTCACCTTCTTGGATGGTTTTGATAAGGGGGCGAGTCCATAGGTCCTCTGTTAGTCATTGGGCATTTGTGCCCCAATATCCTGTACTTTTATTTTTAGTTTTCACATGTATCATAGGTATGACAGTGATGTTTATGAAACTAATGTACTTGGCAGATATGTATATATGATGCTTTTTATTTATTCATCACACATATTATTTTATCATTAGTATGATGCATGCTTCAGATATATTTAAATAATTGGATAGAGATTGACCCCTGTATGGCCTTATTGACACAGGTTTTATAGATGTCGTCCTCTATAGTGGTACATTTGGACCACCTTCCTGCTAGCCATATAGCTACCAACTTGAGGGTTTGGTATGACCAGCTGCCATCCACTGATCGTATCGATGTCAGCCTAATGCTGGGCCACTCCATGTCTTTACTGTCCTTCTAGATTTTGGAGGGATTTGTTGCCGAGATACTCAGGTATTGGACTCCTGAGCGTCATGTCTTTCGATTCGGCACAGCCGAGTTGACTCCTACATTGGAGGAGTATAGTCGCACTTCAAGACTGTCGATAGAGGGGCCATGTGCTCGAGTGGCTTTGGGCCATATGCGCCGCCAGTTCATGACGATGACTGGATTGAGGAGAGTAGTTGTGATGGCTGAGGTGGGTGGTAGACACATCATCTCCATGGACTTTATATTTAGGTATTTTGCTTCCGCGGATAGTTTCGCTGTTTATCACAGAGACTTCGCTATTTCGGAGGAGCGCTGGTACGTTGCCCGCAGTGGATGACTTGGTTATGTGCCTCGTAGCTTATCTATACATGCCATTTTATGTCGATCATCTGGATGTGGCGATTGACGGTGGCTGTTAGGGCTCTTCGAGAGGACTTTACTATATTGCCCCTTATCCTGGCAGAGACATTAATTTCAGCCTCTATCTGCCATGACGCTGGTGATCAGGAGTTTAGAGGTAGTCCAGTGCTTTTATACATCTGGTTGATGACGCACCTCCGACCGATAGGGCGGTTTTGCCGTCATTGTTTGTGTTTTGGACATGGCCTGTCTCAGGTTTATTCATATTGCCAGACTTCTTGCGTCGATGAGGAGTCCTGGACTTCATTTCTGGGTGCCATGAAGGAGCCTTTTGCTATAGTTATGTATTCTGGGTGCTGCTCCTTTATGAGTTTCACCACCCATGTCGCTGACCTGGATTTCCTCCCCTTGGGGGGTTTGAGGCGTGTGACGACCTATCATCCTCTGGCGGTGATGGGTCAGTTTGATAAGTACCAAGAGATCCATACATTTAAGGGGATTGAGGATTATCGATTCCCCATCTGCTCAATTACTAAGGCTGATTTGGCTTGGGTTTATGGGTTTTGGTCTAATCGACAGACAGCAGAGTTTAGAGATGGCCATCCGGGCCGCTCTGCAGAGTATTCAGCTTGGCTTGAGTCGGATTTGGCACCAGAGACCGCAGATCAAGTTGGTATAGGATCTTTATCTGATGACGATGGTTGGTCCACGGATGCGACGGAAACGATGGAGGATCCTATATCTCCGACTGAGGATGCGTTATTTGCAGAGTTGATAGCTTCTTTAGTGAGCACTGTCCCGCGTTTGGCCTCAGTTTCCATGGAGGCGATGGATAGACAGCTTCAGCTGGTGGCATTTGAGAGAGATCAGGCTCGGGCTCTGTTGTTGACCACTGTAGCTGGTAGGGATATTGCTATCACTGAGAGAGATGCAGCCCGTGCTTCCAGAGATCAGGCCATCATTGATAGAGATGCAAGCGAGACTTTCTCAGATGTTCTCATCGATCACGTACAAGGTGTAGTGCAGAGTCAAGAGGAGATTTTCTGCATGGTAGCGGAGATGTTGAGGAGTGTTGACATGTTGGAGCACGAGCTTAGAGATGCTCCCTCGACTATAAAGACTGCTGGATATTTGGCGATGTTGGCTCGTCTTACCACTGATTTATAGCTCTGTTTTATCTTCATGTAGAGACTTTGTTATTATCACTTGCCATAGGTTAGAATCAACTTTTGTATTCTAAACAGTTGTATATATTAAAAAGAAGCAAGTTCAGTTCACTTCCCTTATTTGCGCATGTCTAACCATGTCCACTGTTGTCATTTTCGCTTCATGATTTATTATGTCGACATGGAACTAGTCTTGTCATGTGGCATCAGATTCGGCAGGAATGATGATGAGATGTCGCTAGGTCATCTCTGTAATACCCGAGAATTTTCTAATATTATTAAATAAATATATTAATGGAAATGAGAATTTATTTAAATATAAATAATTTTGTGTTATGAGAATAATTAATTCAATTATATATTAAATTGAATAATTATAATAATTGAGAAATTGATGGAGTTGCGATAAACTCGTTGATAGCCTTGTGTGGCACAGTGACGTAATATAAGAATGATTATATTAAATTAAGCGAACAATTAATCTATATTAATTATTATTGTAGAATATTAATTAATTGTTATCGTATAATATTAATTAATTATTGTGGAATATTAACTATGGTTGATTAATAATATGTGATTATTATTATTGCAAGAAATATAATAATAATAATAATGAGCAACGTGTCTATAATATAATAAGATTTATATTCATTTAATGTGATAATTAATCCTATGATTATTAATTAGGTGTTATTAATAATCAATGAGGAATGGATTAATTAATATTATTGTTAATTAATCGATTAGATTAATTATTTATTTATTGACATTATGAATAATAAAGCAAATCAGTAAGTTATTAATATAATAAGATTATATTGATTGCTATGTGCAAGCATGCGAATTAAATGTGTAACATATAGTAGCTAACTATGTATTATATGAAGTGTAATATAGCACTATTATATAGTAAGGCTTATTGAATCATGGGAGTTGCATGAAATGCCTATGAGACAAGTGAATATACATTAATGTAGGACATCATGATTATATGATAGATAATTTAATATTGCTTAACTATCTTATGTTAACTTTATTAATTATTAAACAATTGCCTTTAATAAAGAAAATGATATATCATGAATATATTGTAATCACTGGTTGGTTGTAGAATGTAATAAAGGAGATAATGTGATGTGATTATATCCGAGTAAATTATATCCGATATTAATAAATGTACATGGATAATATGTATGTTACATTGCCATATCACATCTACTACCTTGAAACATTAAGCATGTGACTTACATTATAATGTTAATTATAATCTAAATATATAGTATGAATATATATGTAATAGCCTAAGTGTATGATATATGTGCAATTGCTAGAATGCTGAGATTGAAATTAGCTTGTCCCTTATTACTAGTATCTCTCCCTCCCACGTGAAATGCTCAAGCTAGTCTACTCCTTATCTCTTCCTCAATCTCAGTAAAATCATAGCTTTATAGTTCATAATGAGCAAAGGAGTGGGCATGATGATGAGTTCCAACTACTAATTACCTACCATCTCTTAACCTCCATACAAATCAATTTTTTGTTGGTTTGATTCATGGGTAGATTGCATTGTCTGGTTATGAACTTCTTCTATAAATAATGGCTCTTCTCCTCTCTATTCATTTGTTGAGATTTTTGTCTAAGTATTGGATTGAGAGCATACTGTGAGTTGATAGCAAGAGAATTCACAGAGAGTTGGGAATTCAAATTTAGCAAGCTTAATTCATAGCAAAGGTATAATTCCATGATTCATGTTCTTCATTTTCATTTCTGTTAAAACTCCATTTCCTGTTTTCTGTCAAAGTAAAAATTATTGACTATGATGAATTAGATTGCAATTGGATTAAAGGATATTTAATTAGTTGTTATTTAGTCTTATACATGTGTTAATGAGACCATGTGACTGATCACAATCAAGTTCGTAAAGTAATTTGTTAATTGAGTTGATAATTGCCGAAGCAGACTGCAGTCCGGCCAGAACCAGTTGTGGCGCAGCTGCGCCGGTTTGGCCTTGGTATGCAGCAAAGCTGCGCAGGGCCTTGTGTCCAGTTTCTGCTTCTGCTTAAGGAACTGTTAGGTGTTACTTGCTAATACGACTTAGATAAAGCCTGCTAGCTTGTGTAGCACATGTATATGAATATATTAAGGCGATGTAAACATATTGTATTATACTAGCATACATGGTTAACAAAAAGCGTTAGGTTTTCGAAGTGAACTTAGGAGCTTTAAGAATGGGCTTTGATATATAAGCGCCATTGTTAGGTTTTGACTTTTGAGACATGTTAGTATGACTTAGAAACACATGAAATGCATGCTAACTTATGTATATAGGTTCCGTGATACAATATAAACATGCGAACCCAACTAGTGCACCTTTCTAATAAAAATACAAGTTTTGAAGATTGATATTGACATGTAAAGACCATATATACATTCTGACTTTTCGAGCATATTATATGACCTTGTAATGCGTGTCAGACATGATAACATATGTATGTAGATAGCATGAACATGTTAGGCATTATTAGCAAGCTTTACTAATGACAACATAAGCTTTAAATGTGGACTTTGACATGTCATATTAGGACTCTACATTCTAATATTTTCAACATGATTGAATGTGCTTTGAAGACATCATACATGTACGTACTTGTTAGATGTAATGCAAGTTAATCAAGCATGAGTTCGATTAAGTCACAAACTAGTAACAGTGCTAGAATCACACATCCATGACATAGAAACATATGACCATGCATATCAATAAAATATATGACTACTTTATATGTCTAAATGATAAGCATGACAACTTATGTAAATTCATGACATTGTATAACCCTAAGTCGTTAGGGATCGTGAATTAAAACTAAATCATATATGATTGGAATTAGAAAGGTTGAACAAGCATGAAAGTATCCTTTAAATATGTATACTTACTTTGTGATATCATATGTTATGTGTTACTTGAACCCGATTTTGACGGTTAACTCATGAGAATGCCATAACTTGCTAAAATGAAATATACTTTAGTATTGCTTGTAGTCTTATGAGATATTAATAATATGAGAGCATGTTTGCTAAATGTTGCGATCTTATATGATATGAAAATGTATTTAAACTCTAAAGGAGGAAAGTTAATGATAGAAATTATATTCTATATAACTGTATAGCTAGGTTAAAACTTAGCTTATGTGTTGATCGTATATTCGAAGATAAAATGTGAAGTTAAATTATATGACTAATGAATATCATATATATACATAACTGTATTACGATAGGAATTCGAAAGTGTTGTCTAGCTTTACGTGAGTAAACTACGCTTGAGGCAAGTTTCCTAACTTACACTCTTTTACGGTGCAAGTATCCTAACCGACGCATTTACTTTATGCAAGTATTCTATCCTTGTATATTGCGAACTAGTTTCTTTACTTAATCGTTTGAATTAAATTAACATACTTGAACTCTTATTTCATTAAAGCTATTATTCATGTTGAACTTAGTATTGTTCTTAAATATTGTGAAAGTGTCTATGCCATTTGATTCGACTAGACTTATATTATTGAAAAGAGACCCAAACTAATTGATTGGTGCGGGATCTTGTATTTGACTAAGAAGAACAACCTTCTTTGAAGGGAATATATAATTGTCGGAGAACCGACGTGCACACTTGAGTATAATTGATTGTTATGCATAACGATGGTGCTTTGTACCTATTTTTGTTGGATTTTCAGTTTATTACTGTAATTCTAGTAGAAGTTCATAGTCCTTAGCGACTGCTCAGTATTCAGTTATCTTGAAATCTTGAATTGATTTGTTATTGAATCACATTGATATTATTCTCTCCTTACCGACTATTATTGAAAACTGTTGATATTCTTATTATCCTTGAACTATCACACTTTGTTATACCCTTTCGAGAATTAAGAATTTTATCACTTACCCTTATTGTATATTACTTGCTGAGCAATTTGTGCTTAGTCTTGCTTTCCCTAAAATATTTCAGTTAAGGCAGAGCAGGGCGAACCTTCGGGCGTTGATAAGGGCAAGGTCAAGGCCACCAACTAGCTTATCTCTTTTATGTTTTAAATATTTTAATATTGTATTAAGATGATGTAGTAAGACTGGATTTGATTATGTTTAAGCTTAAGTTCGATTATGTAATAAGTTGTTAATTGATATTATTATGTAATCTATTAAGTATTGTAGGTTGCGAGACTTGGGGGAATAATTATAATAAATTATTGTAAATTATTCTAGAATAGATTTTCCGCTGTGATTGTGTGATATTTAGTTATTATTATTATGATGTATTACCATGAGCACGTGATGAACCGAATTCGAGAGACCAAGTGGCGGTTAGGAAAGTGTTTGACTTTTTTGAAGGTTAGACCGCACCATAAATGGCTGCCTACGTACTCCCACAGATAGGAGATCTGGTCTTTCGTAGTTCAGGCTCAGACCTGAAAAGTTTGAAAGGGGTTTATTTGGGGTTTGAGTTTGATTTAATAAGATTTTGATGTTTTTTGGTTTGATTTGATGAGGTTTTGAATGTTTTTCAAGGGTAAGATTTTATAGGATTTTGATGTTTTTCCAGGGTTAGATTTGATAGGATTTTAATTTTTTTCCAGGGTTAGACCTGCACCATAAATGGCTGCCTACGTACTCCAATAGATAGGAGATCAGGTCTTTCGTAGTTCAGGCTCAGACCTGAAAAACTAGACTTGATCTATATTTTTTTCTTTTTTTTTTCTTCTTTTTTTTTTATCAAGACATAGCAGTCCAGTCAGAAAGTGAGAAGGGGTCTCAGATATAATACCGTTTCACCGAGTCGGAATTGATCAGTTGCGGGAATTCCTCACCGTCCATCTCTTCCAATTTCAAAGCTCCACCTGATAGGATTACTTTGAGAAGAAAGGGTCCTTCCCAGTTTGGGTTAAATTTTCCCTTAGCTGCATCCTGGCCCAGAATGATCTTCTTCAGTACCAAATCATGCTCTTTGAATTCTCGAGGTCGCACCTTCTTGTTATAAGATCGAGTCATTCGCTTTTGATAAAGTTGACCGTGAAATATAGCAGCAGCTCTTCTTTTATCTATCAGGGATAACTGATCGTATCGATCTTGTATCCACTGACTCTCCTCTATCTGGGCATCAAGGATCACTCTTAGTGATTCCATCTCCACTTCGAAAGAAAGTACAGCCTCCATACCATATACCAATGAATAGGGTGTTGCTCCAGTCGTGGTTCGAGTCGACGTCCGATATGCAAGTAGGGTTAAATGCAATAGCTCAGGCCATCCCCGGTGATTTGCTAACATCTTCCTCATTATCTTCTTGATGTTCTTGTTAGCTGCTTCCACCGCGCCGTTCATCTTTGGACGATAAATAACCGAATTGAGGTGTTTGATATTGAACTTACTGCACAGTTCCCTCATCATCTCGTTATTCAGATTCTTCACGTTTTCTAATATGATAACCTCGGGTTGTCCATACCGGCAGATGATGTTGTTTCTAATGAAACCAACAATGACCTCTTTGGTGACCCTGAGGGAAGAAGCTGCTTCCACCCACTTGGTAAAGTAGTTAATCATAGTGAAGATGAATCAATGACCAGTTACTGGCTTTAGGCTCAACTGGTCCTATCACGTCCATTCCCCACATGGGAAAAGGCCATGTTGATGTCATGCAATGCAGTTGATTCGGAGGCGCATGAATAAGGTTGGCATGGATCTGGCATTGATAGCAACGCTTGACATGATCATCGCAATCTGCTTTGAGGGATATCCAGTAGTGTCCTGTCCTCAGAATCTTTTTGGCAAGCAGAGGTCCACTCATATGTGCTCCGCATACTCCACCATGTACTTCATTCATAAGTCGCTGGGCTTGCTCCCGGTCTAGACATCTCAGGAGGCCTACATCTGGATCTCTCTTATAGAGAGCATCTCCACTTAGGTAGAAATTCATAGCCATTTTCTGTATTCACTTCTTCGCGGCTTGACTCATCCCTTCCGGGGTTGACTTATCTCGCAGATATTCTTTTATATGGTGGAACCAAGGTGGTCCCGCAGGTAGTATCTCATCTGATATCTCCCCTACATTGTTCCCATATAACGGTGTCTTCTGCACAGTGAAAGTGATGACAGGCATTCCCCTTCTTGCTAACAGGTTCACTAGTGAAGCTAATGTGGCCATTGCATCGGCGAAATCATTCCGGTTCTGTGGAATATGCATGAAGGCAATGTCTTCAAACTCCCCTGCCAGTCGGAGAACATGTCGATGATACGGCAGTAGATGTAGCTCTTTGGTGGTGAATGCCCCGGTAGACTGTCTGATGACTAGCTTCGAATCTCCAAACACCACTAAACGTTTCACTCCCATGGACTGAGCCAGCTTCAACCCCACAGTGCACCCTTCATATTCTGCGGTATTGTTGGAGTTGTTGAAATACAACTTGGTTGCCACTGGGTATTGATCTCCCGTGATAGATACCAGGACTGCCCCAGCTTTCGGCGCCCTCAGCGTTTGATGCGCAGTCGAAATACATTTTCCTGAATTGACCTTGATCCTCCTTATCAATCAGGAGAACAGTAAACACCTCCTCCTCGGGGAAATACGTTTCCAGAGGCTCAAAGCCCCCTGTTGGTGCAGTCGACAGGTGATCCACAATCCCTTGCCCTTTAATGGACTTTTGGGTGACATATATGATGTCGAACTGTTAAAGGATTAACTGCCACTTGGATAGACGGCAGTTCAAAATTGGTTTGCTGAAGATGTATTTCAAAGGATCCATCCTCGATATGAGATAAGTGGTATGGCCATGCAGATAATGTTGTAACCTGGTGGCTACCCAAGCTAATGCACAGCAGGTTCTTTCGATCAGGGTATATTTCTGTTCTCCACTGCTGAAGCACTTACTGAGATAATAGATTGCTTTTTCTTTTCCCATGTCATCCTTCTACCCCAGTAGACAACCCATAGCATTGGAGTTGACCGAGATATATATGAACAACGAAATCCCATCCTTTGGGGGTACCAAAATATGTGCTTCAATCAACCTCTTCTGGATGATATGAAAGGCTTTTCGGTAGTCTTTATTCCATTTTCCCGAAGAGTTCTTCTTTAATAGTTTGAAAATGGGTTCACAGGTTGCTATCAACTGCGATATGAACCGGCTGATGAAGTTGATTCTTCCCAGGAAACCTCGGATTTCCTTCTCGGTCTTTGGTTCAGGCATTTTTGTGATGGCTTGGATTTTGGCAGGATCCAACTCAATGCCCCGGTTGCTCACCAGAAATCCCAGTAGTTTGCCGGATTTCACCCCAAAAGCACACTTTGCTGGGTTTAACTTCAAATTGAACTTGCGGAGTCGTTCAAACATCCTCTGAAGATGGGTGCAATGGTCATCAGCCTGCCGGGACTTTACGATGATATCATCCACATACACCTCAATTTCTTTGTGCATCATATCGTGGAATAAAGTTATCATGGCTCTTTGATAAGTAGCCCCAACATTGGTAAGGCCAAAAGCTAGTCTTCGATAACAGAAGGTTCCCCACGGGGTAATGAAGGCGGTCTTTTCCCTGTTTTCTTCAGCAACCATAATCTGGTGATATCCAGCAAAGCAATCAGCGAAAGAATATATCTCGAATTGTGTAGTGTTATCGATTAATACGTGGATGAACGGCACTGGAAAGTCATCCTTAAGGCCTGCTTTGTTGAGATCTCGATAATCTACACAAACTCGCACCTTTCCTCTAGATTTCGGCACTGGGACTACATTGGGACAACCATTCAGGGTACGTTGACACCATAATGATTCCCGCTTTGAACTGTTTGATAATTTCTTTTTTGACCTTCAGGCTCCATTCTGGTTTCAACCATCTCAGTTTCTGCTTGACTGGTTTAAACCCTTCTTTAATTGGTAGTCGATGGACGACCATATCAGTGGATAGACCTATCATGTCTTCATGAGACCAGGCAAAAACATCCTTGAATTTGGTTAAGAGTTGGATTAGTTCTTTTTCTTGGTTAGAGGGAAGGTTGATTCCGATCTGTATTTCTTTGGGATCGTTGGGGGTTTTGATATTTATGGTGGTGGTTTGATCGAGGTTGGGTTTAGGTTTATCTTCGACCCATGCTTTGATTTCCTCGGGCACCTCGTCATCATCCTCTTCATCCTGCTCGATTCCCATCAAGTCAAAGTCCAATTCTATGTCGAAATCGTAATCATTACTCAAATTCGGCAAACCATGGACGTGGCTAGAGACATGCAAATTTGGAAACCTGATACAAAAACTTGATTGCTAAATATAGACAAGTAGTCGTCAATTACAAAAAGATTCATCAGTTAATATGACAACTGGCAATAACAAGCTACAGATGAAATAAAACAGACATAAATATAGATAAAGGTGGAGCTCCCTGTCAGAGGTCGCTTCTCGGTTTTTACCCTTTTCGGACGATCTGTGGAGTGATTGTAAGACCCCAACTTTTATGAATAAAGATTTAATTTTCTTTATATATTATTTCGAAATAGTAAGGTGTTGATTTGATAAATATGAAAGTTATGGGTGAAATGTGCAAATATTTTTAAAATGAGCAAGTGGTTATAAAATATTCTTGTTGTCGGGGAATATTCGTTTGGTCGTGGAATATTCTTGTTGTCGGGGAATATTCGTACGACGGCGCAGCTATTTGTGGGCCCCCACAACGGAATAACTGTCGGATATAGAAAGCGACAGAAATAACTTTTTTTACAAGATAACGGCGTAGTTGTTACCGTTAGTACTGTTGAAATACCCGGTGGTTAAAATACAGTACGCGGTGGTGCGCAGTAGCACACGGTATTGCACAGTATTTCGAATTATTGAGTCTTACGTGAGAAGGAACCTACTCAATTATTGTTACAGTATTTACTGTTCAATATTTTATATTATTGACTCAATAATTGCTACGTTGATATTTTATATTATTGACTCAATAATTGCTGCATTGATATTTTATTGACTCAATAATTGCTACGTTGCTATTTTTTTTTATGATTGATTCAATAATGGCTACAGTTGATATTTTGTAGTATTGATTCAATAATTGTCGTTGCACAGTATTCCACGTTATCAACTCAATAATTCATATTATTTGAATAATATTATTAGATAGCATTATTGACAATGTCTAAGGAAGTTCTGTCTAGGAGAGGTTATTTAATTGCGCGCCAGTAAGGAGAAGTCCTTATCGGAAGGCCCCCTCTGTCCTGGGAACGACCTGGTTGTTAATATTGTAGTTCTATAATATTATTTGTGAATAATTAATTATTGATTTATATGATAAGGAAATATTTATTTTGTGGATATTAAAGAAGGAATTAGTGCTGATGTGTTTTTATCAGTATTTTGGTGTGAGAAATCATCTGTTTAGGGATTTCGGATAATTTATGCTGGGAATTTGGAAAAATTTTCTTCTGCAAAGTTGTACAGAATTAAATTTCCTATAGAAGGACATAGAATTTGTATTTTTCTGACAAAGGGGCTATTTATTATGAATTATTGAAGTTTTGGAAAATAAATATATTATTTAATGGGTGGGACCCACTTTTGGTTAAAACAAAATGGCTGATGGCCTTTTGGAGCAGCCGGCAGCTAAGAAAAAAAAATATTTTATTATTTTAGTCTCCTTTGGCATCCTAAGCTTTTCCTATAAATAGGGTGCTTATGTTAGAATTGAAAATCACACCAGAATTCGAAGTTTTCTCTCTCTATAATATCGAGCGTATTTTTGTGAGTATTTCAATACTTTGAGTATTACTATTCAGTACAAGCTTTCGTCGGTATTATATCCGATATTCCAGTCAGAGATACTGTTCTTTTGAGGTAAGGGATGTTATTTCTTTCGCAAATGATGTTATTCTTCTCAGTATCATTATACAAAAATATTGTCATGGATTTTATGTTAAAATTCTTATTTTTTCCGTCGGGGTTACTATTCACGTATACGGCACTATTCACGTATACGACACTATTCACGGGAAAATTTATTTTTCTTCTATTTGTCCAAATTGTCTGTTAAGGTTACTATCTTTGATTATATCCAAGTTTTGGGCTTTATTCTTGAATTTTGCTCCACAAAGTATTATTATGGATTATTCTTGAATTTGGATAAACTAAATGACGAATCCCTAATCTTTGTCTTTTATCTCACTAGATTCGTTCTTTAAAATGTTTTTCATCATCCTCAGTCCTAAAAGGTGATGTAACTGAATATCTTTGGCCTGTAGAGCAAAGATGAATGATTACCTGATGAATATCTTTGGCCTGTAGTGCAAAGATGACAGGTGTTGAGATGAACATGACTACTGATGATGCAAATGAATATCTTTGGCCTGTAGTGCAAAGATGAATATTTGATTTGAGATATATATTGATTGATGTTACAAGGATAAAATATTGGTGATGGACTTTAAAATCATAGAAGATAGTAGACTTCATTCTCTGCTTAACTCTTCTAATGATTTGTTATTTCCGCTGCGAATATTGATCTAAAACTTGTTGTCCATAATATTTTATCTGAACTGTTGAAGACTAACGATAATTTATTTTTCATTATCTTAGTCATAATATTCTTTACTGAGCTAGTTGAGCTCACCCTTTTCATCTGTTGTCCTCTTCAGGAAATGGGAATGTTGCGGGGACTAATCGGGGAACAGAGTGATGGTCCGAGTTAGAGCAGTAGTAGTCCTCACTATTTCTGATAAATAGTGTGATAATAATTGTAATGAGGACTTAGTTTGAATCTTAATATTTTCTACATATTTGTATTGAGACTCACAGTTGTGTGGTCGTATTTTGCACGACTGTATGATATAAAGTTTGTATTTGAATTCTGTACCATGTATTTGGCGACTCAGAATGGGTTGGGTTGAATGGACCTATTCTGGGGGCGTCACAGTTGGTATCAGAGCTTAGGGATATGATCTCTGACGAAGATCGGGGAATAGAACTAGGAGGGGAGAGACGAGTAAATCCTTCGCTAGTGTGTCCTACCTAAGCTTATGTGGTATTTAATTGGTCAGTCGGAGCATAGGGTTAATATGTGATATGTTGACTTGTTTAATTAACCCTTGTTTTATGGCAGTATTTGAGAATGGCAGCTGAGAATGTTAACAACGAAGTGAATGAGACCGTGGAGACACCTTTAATCGTTAACCAGGAGAACGTGCAACAAGAAGGCAATGTTCATCCTGAAAACAACGTTGGTCAGACGATAAACGATGAGATGTTTAGAAGTTTTTTGCAGTTCATGCAAAATCAGACTGAGGGAGACTCGTGTGCAACATACAGGTGGAGATAATAACAACACGCGAGCTGTCACTGCCAAGCAGTTCAAAGAATTGGGACCACCAGAGTTTCTGGGAAAGCCAGATCCGATCAAGGCGGAGACGTGGATTAAACAAATTACCAAGATATTTGATGTCTTGGGATGTACAGAGGAACAGAAGGTTCCATTCGCCACGTTTATGTTCCGTGAAGAGGCAGATTACTGGTGGGAATCCGTGAAGCGTACCCAGCCTGTCGCACTCCAGATGTCTTGGGAAGCGTTCCAGAAACTGTTTAATGACAAGTACTTTCCTGAAAGTATTCGTCATATGAAGGAAGTAGAGTTTATCAGACTCGAGCAAAACAACATGACGGTATCCCAGTACGAGGCTAAGTTCGCGGAGCTGTCCAGGTTTGCACCTCATTTGGTGGAGAATGAGGAACGTATGACGCGGATGTTTCTAAGAGGTTTGAAACCCAAAATACGTCAATACCTCATTTCTCATAAGTTTTCTTTATATTCGGATGTAGTAAACAGGGCCCAGTTGTTAGAACGAGATAATGATTATGTTCAACCGAGGGACCACAACCAAGGTCGTACTGGTGGCAGTAGTCATCGGAGCAATGACAACCAGCGAGGAGGAAAGTATGACAGAAGCGGTAACCACTCCGGTGGTTATCGTGGCCATGATAGTAGAAGAAGCGAATCGGGGGGAGATTTCAAGAAGAGAAGGTACAACAATGAGAACACGAAGATGTCAACATCAGCACCAGAATCAACTGTTTCGAGGGGAGGAGAACGACCACCGGTCGTATGCTTTAAATGCGGGAAAGAGGGACATATCAGCCCAAACTGTCCACAACTATTCAAAGCATGTTACAACTGTGGAAAGGAAGGACATATAGCTCGAGATTGTCCTATAGTGAAACCAAGCTCAGCGGGGGAGGTGATTCCAAAGGCGGTTGCAGACAAGTCAAAGTCGGTGATTCTTGGAAGAGCGTTTGTCGTTACAGCCTAAAACGCGAGGAATCCACACGAGGTGATTACGGGTAAGCTGATCATAAACTCTTGCGAAGTTTATACCTTGTTAGATACCGGTGCTACCCATTCCTTTATTTCACCTGCTTGTGCTCAACGTTTGAACTTGACTTCTGATAAATTAGACTTTGACTTATCTGTTGAAACTCCGTTAGGAGAAACCTTTGTTACATCTACAGTTTATAAATCTTGCTTGATTCAGATTGGTACCCTTACCTTACCTGTTGATCTTATATCTTTGAAAATACTTGCATTTGACGTGATTTTAGGAATTGACTGGTTAACCACTTACCATGCCAAAATTGATTGTTTTCGTAAGGTTGTTAGTTTTCATATTCCTAATCAACCTGTTGTGCGAATCCAAATCACCAAACCACTAAAATCAGTCAATATCATTTCAAGTCATAAAGCTATTCGTTTATTGAAAAACGGATGTCAAGCTTTCTTAGCTCATGTCACTGATCTAAATCAGAATACATCAGATTTGAATGATATTTCCGTTGTTAATGAGTTTCCTGATGTATTTCCCGAAGAACTTCCCGGTCTACCCCCAGAACGTGAAGTTGAATTCTTTATTGACCTTGAGCCCGGTACAAAGCCCATTTCTAAAATCCCGTATCGAATGGCTCCTATTGAACTTCAGGAGTTAAAGGTCCAATTACAAGAGTTGTTAGACATCGGTTTTATTCGTCCTAGTACGTCTCCTTGGGGTGCTCCTGTTTTATTCGTAAAGAAGGAAAGACAGGAGTATGCGACTTTGTATTGACTATCGGGAGTTGAACCATGTCACCATCAAGAATAGGTATCCGCTACCTCGTATTGATGACCTGTTCGACCAGTTGCAAGGAGCGCAATTCTTTTCAAAGATCGATCTTCGTTCTGGATATCATCAGCTGAAGATTAAAACTGAGGATATTCCAAAGACTGCTTTCAGAACACGGTACGGGCATTATGAGTTCTTAGTCATGTCTTTTGGATTGACTAATGCTCCTGCTGCTTTCATGGATATGATGAACCGTGTATTTAAGGAGTATTTAGATCAATTCGTTGTTGTCTTTATTGATGACATCCTCATCTATTCTAAAAGCCGTGAAGATCATGAGCACCACTTAAAGCTGGTACTTCAAAAGCTTCGTGAGAACAAGCTATACGCCAAGTTAAAGAAATGCGAGTTCTGGCTTGAGGAAGTAGCATTCCTTGGGCACGTGGTATCGAAACGTGGAGTATCTGTTGACCCGGCGAAGATTGAAGCAATACAAAGCTGGGAGCAACCTAAGTCGGTGACTGAAGTACGAAGCTTTCTGGGCTTAGCTGGTTATTATCGGAGGTTCGTAGAGGGATTTTCTCGAATCGCTACTCCATTAACACAGTTGACTCGGAAAGATACGAAATTCATTTGGAGCGAAGAATGCGAGAAGAGCTTCCAAGAGCTCAAGAGGAGACTTATTTCGGCACCTGTTCTGACAATACCATCTGGTTCGGATGGATTTGTTATCTACAGCGATGCTTCAGGCAAAGGGTTAGGATGTGTTCTCATGCAACATGGGAAAGTCATAGCCTATGCCTCTCGACAACTCAAAGAATATGAGAGGAATTATCCTACTCATGATCTAGAGTTAGCAGCAGTCGTTTTCGCGTTGAAGATCTGGAGACATTACTTGTACGGAGAGAAAGTGGAGATTTATACAGATCATAAGAACCTTAAATATTTCTTCACTCAGAAGGAACTCAACATGCGACAACGACGTTGGCTTGAGCTGTTGAAAGATTACGATCATACCATCCAATACCATCCTGGAAAAGCGAACGTGGTAGCTGACGAGTTGAGTAGAAGATCATATGTGGGAACGAGTGCGATGATGTCAAGTATACGCGTAGAACCAGCTTTGCTTGATAAAGTTAAAGCTGCTCAAGCTACAGATGCGGAGCTGATGAAGATGAAGAAGAAGGTGCAAGAAGGTGCAATTCCAGAAGCAAGAATCGATGAAGAGGGAATACTTCGAGTCAACTCCAGACTTTGTGTTCCTAACGATTTCGACTTGAAGTATAGAATCATGATGGAGGCACACAACACACCGTTTGCGATCCATCCTGGGAGTACTAAAATGTATCGTGATCTTCGACATACATTTTGGTGGAGCAATATGAAGAGAGAGATCGCGGAGTTCATCTCTAGATGTTTAACTTGTCAACGTGTAAAGGCGGAGCATCAAGTACCGAAGGGTCCATTTCAACCACTGGAGATTCCGAAATGGAAGTGGGAACACATTACGATGGATTTCGTTACGGGTCTTCCCAAGGTTTCTCAAGGCTTAGATGCGATTTGGGTTATTGTTGATAGATTAACCAAGTCTGCTCATTTCTTGCCGATACGAGAGACTTATTCCCTTGAACGTCTTGCTCATATGTACGTGAATGAGATTGTGAGATTGCATGGCATGCCAGTATCCATAGTTTCGGATCGTGATCCCAGATTTACTTCACGATTTTGGATCAGTTTGCAGAAAGCTATGGGTACGGATTTACGATTCAGTTCGGCTTATCATCCTCAAACAGACTGGACAATCGGAAAGGACTATCCAAACTCTTGAAGATCTATTGAGACTTTGTGTTCTAGACTTCAAAGGGAGTTGGGATAAGTACTTACCATTGGTGGAATTCTCCTACAACAACAGTTATCAGGCAAGTATAGGCGTAGCTCCATTCGAAGCGTTGTATGGGAGAAAGTGTCGTTCTCCAGTATGTTGGGATGAGGTGGGTGAAGCAACATTGTTGGGACCAGAGTTAGTACGTATGACTACAGAAAAGATCCAAATAATCCGACAACGTATACAGACGGCACAGGATCGACAAAAGAGTTATGCAGATCTTCATCGAAAGGACGTGGAATTTAATGTTGGAGACCATGTGTTATTACGTGTTGCTCCATGGAAAGGAGTTACGAGGTTCGGGAAGAGAGGAAAGCTCAATCCACGATTCATTGGTCCATTTGAGATTCTTGACCGAATAGGAAATGTGGCTTATAGACTCGCTTTACCTCCAAGCATGTCTCGTGTTCATAACGTGTTTCACATATCCGTGCTACGTAAATATGTGAAGGATCCAAACCGCATTATTGAGTTAGAACCAGACGAGATAGCTGAAGATTTAACGTACGAGGAGGTACCTGTCAAGATCTTGGATAGGAAGGAGCATGTCCTACGCTCGAAAATTATACCTCAAGTTAAAGTTTTGTGGAGAAACCATGCAATTGAGGAAATGACCTGGGAGTTGGAATCGGAAATGAAAGCGAGGTATCCTCACCTTTTCGACATACCAGGTACGTACGTCAATTTCGAGGACGAAATTTCATAAGGAGGGGAGGTTGTAAGACCCCAACTTTTATGAATAAAGATTTAATTTTCTTTATATATTATTTCGAAATAGTAAGGTGTTGATTTGATAAATATGAAAGTTATGGGTGAAATGTGCAAATATTTTTAAAATGAGCAAGTGGTTATAAAATATTCTTGTTGTCGGGGAATATTCATTTGGTCGTGGAATATTCTTGTTGTCGGGGAATATTCGTACGACGGCGCGGCTATTTGTGGGCCCCCACAACGGAATAACTGTCGGATATAGAAAGCGACAGAAATAACTTTTTTTACAAGATAACGGCGTAGTTGTTACCGTTAGTACTGTTGAAATACCCGGTGGTTAAAATACAATACGCGGTGGTGCGCAGTAGCACACGGTATTGCACAGTATTTCGAATTATTGAGTCTTACGTGAGAAGGAACCTACTCAATTATTGTTACAGTATTTACTGTTCAATATTTTATATTATTGACTCAATAATTGCTACGTTGATATTTTATATTATTGACTCAATAATTGCTGCATTGATATTTTATTGACTCAATAATTGCTACGTTGCTATTTTTTTTATGATTGATTCAATAATGGCTACAGTTGATATTTTGTAGTATTGATTCAATAATTGTCGTTGCACAGTATTCCACGTTATCAACTCAATAATTCATATTATTTGAATAATATTATTAGATAGCATTATTGACAATGTCTAAGAAAGTTCTGTCTAGGAGGGGTTATTTAATTGCGCGCCAGTAAGGAGAAGTCCTTATCGGAAGGCCCCCTCTGTCCTGGGAACGACCTGGTTGTTAATATTGTAGTTCTATAATATTATTTGTGAATAATTAATTATTGATTTATATGATAAGGAAATATTTATTTTGTGGATATTAAAGAAGGAATTAGTGCTGATGTGTTTTTATCAGTATTTTGGTGTGGGAAATCATCTGTTTAGGGATTTCGGAATAATTTATGTTGGGAATTTGGAAAAATTTTCTTCTGCAAAGTTGTAGAGAATTAAATTTCCTATAGAAGGACATAGAATTTGTATTTTTCTGACAAAGGGGCTATTTATTATGAATTATTGAAGTTTTGAAAAATAAATATATTATTTAATGGGTGGGACCCACTTTTGGTTGAAACAAAATGGCTGATGGCTTTTTGGAGCAGCCGGCGGCTAAGAAAAAAAAATAATATTTTATTATTTTAGTCTCCTTTGGCATCCTAAGTTTTTCCTATAAATAGGGTGCTTAGGTTAGAATTGAAAATCACACCAGAATTCGAAGTTTTCTCTCTCTATAATATCGAGCGTATTTTTGTGAGTATTTCAATACTTTGAGTATTACTATTCAGTACAAGCTTTCGTCGGTATTATATCCGATATTCCAGTCAGAGATACTGTTCTTTTGAGGTAAGGGATGTTATTTCTTTCGTAAATGATGTTATTCTTCTCAATATCATTATACAAAAATATTGTCATGGATTTTATGTTAAAATTCTTACTTTTTCCATCGGGGTTACTATTCACGTATACGGCACTATTCACGGGAAAATTTATTTTTCTTCTATTTGTCCAAATTGTCTGTTAAGGTTACTATCTTTGATTATATCCAAGTTTTGGGCTTTATTCTTGAATTTTGCTCCACAAAGTATTATTATGGATTATTCTTGAATTTGGATAAACTAAATGACGAATCCCTAATCTTTGTTTTTTATCTCACTGGATTCGTTCTTTAAAATATTTTTCATCATCCTCAGTCCTAAAAGGTGATGTAACTGAATATCTTTGGCCTGTAGAGAAAAGATGAATGATTACCTGATGAATATATTTGGCCTGTAGTGCAAAGATGATAGGTGTTGAGATGAACATGACTACTGATGATGCAAATGAATATCTTTGGCCTGTAGTGCAAAGATGAATATTTGATTTGAGATATATATTGATTGATGTTACAAGGATAAAATATTGGTGATGGACTTTAAAATCATAGAAGATAGTAGACTTCATTCTCTGCTTAACTCTTCTAATGATTTGTTATTTTCCGCTGCGAATATTGATCTAAAACTTGTTGTCCATAATATTTTATCTGAACTGTTGAAGACTAACGATAATTTATTTTTCATTATCTTAGTCATAATATTCTTTACTGAGCTAGTTGAGCTCACCCTTTTCATCTGTTGTCCTCTTCAGGAAATGGGAATGTTGCGGGGACTAGTCGGGGAACAGAGTGATGGTCCGAGTTAGAGCAGTAGTAGTCCTCACTATTTCTGATAAATAGTGTGATAATAATTGTAATGAGGACTTAGTTTGAATCTTAATATTTTCTACATATTTGTATTGAGACTCACAGTTGTGTGGTCGTATTTTGCACGACTGTATGATATAAAGTTTGTATTTGAATTCTGTACCATGTATTTGGCGACTCAGAATGGGTTGGGTTGAATGGACCTATTCTGGGGGCGTCACAGTGATCATCCAATTGCTGGTCTGCAGTTCCTGGGGAGTCGTTGAGATAGATGCGCTACTGGAGTCGCAGTCTTCCAAGATGACCATAACTGGTTTGGAACTAGTCCCTGGATCACTGCTTGGGATATTTACATTTCCCCAGTTAAGTGTTGGGAGGTTAGGTTGATCACTTGACAGATCTGCCCCGTCAAACTTCTTTAGGTCCTTTTCAGAGAGGCAAAAACTACTCATGAATTGCAACTGGATCTCTTCCAGAAACTTTTGGTCTTTGGCCTTCTGGGCCGTATCCTTGAGAGGCTTTTCATCCCCATCCGTCTGATGTCCTCTTTGATCGACTTTAGGAATCAGAAGGTTTGAAATAATGAGGGGGATCATTTTGAGTGGCTCTTTAAATCCGGTTTCACCAAGTTTTGGCTTGAGGTGAATTAACTGATTAACTAGTTGATGCCTGTGAGGATTCTGATGCTTGGATCCACCATGGTATCCGAGTCCAGCCTTTCCCAACTGCGTGGGTATACGGATTGGGTTCCTAATTCCTTGGCCATTCTTCCCCAATCCTCGGCCTAGTCGATGTCCTCGGGACAGCATCTCTTGGCTAACTGTCATCACCTCTGTAGATATCCGAGGAATTAAGACCGGGGCTCCCACAGAGTTATAGCGCGGATTACTGATTTTGAAGGCTTGAAAACTGGCGGGCTCGACCAGTTCATTCACACCGATTAAGGGCATATCTCCCAGGTCATGAATAGGATAATCAGGTTCTGCACTGACAGTCACCAGATTACCGTTGATGATATATTTCAGTTATTGATGAAGAGTTGAAGGGACGGCGCCAGCCATATGAATCCATGGTTGTCCTAACAACAAATTATACCCGGTAGTGATCTTCAGGATCTGAAAAGGTATGTTAAAAGTGAAAGGGCCAATTTCCACAGGAAGTTCAATCTCCCCCGCGGTATCCCTTCTTGATCCGTCGAAAGCCAGTACCACGACATGGCAGTCCCAAATTTGGTTCGGGTTGATCTTCATCTTCTCCAGAGTATCTTGTGGACAGATGTTTAAAGACGAACCTTCGTCGATTAGCATGCCACCTACCACATATCCTGATGAAATGACAGCGATATGCAATGGTTTGTGATGCCCAGTTCCTTCGGCTGGTATATCGTTGTCAGTGAAGGATATCACGTTACTGTCCAGTACATGGCTGATCAAGTGCTGGAATTTCTCAGTATCGATAGTCTTGGGTAAGTGTGCTTCCTCCAATACTTGGATCAGAATTTGACGATGGTCGTCAGATTCTAAAACCAAATCTAATATGGAGATTTGATGGGGTTCAGCCTCCAATTGCCTCACCGTCCTGGCTTCACCGTGTCCCATCTTGTGGAGGAACTCTGTAATCTTTCCAGTAGATACCTTCCCTAATACTTTGGTTGCCGGTTTCGCCAAACGCCCTGGGAGGTAACATGTATTCTCTCTAGGTATGATGGCGGTACAGTCAGGTGCCAATTTTATACCTTCTCCATAATTCACGGTACCTTCTTCAGGATGAAAATTGGGAGTTGTGGCCAAGGGGCCAACATCAGGGGTTTAGGCGCTGGTATCTCGAGAGTGGCTTTGTTTCTCTGCTCAAATACTCCTTGGATGGTTATGGGTCCACCGAATATTCCTTCCATGCAAAGGATAACAGCTATCATATCTTCTACATTCCTCGGTCTTCGAGGGTAGTATATTTCTTCCTCAGGGAAGATCTCAGCTTTGGTTATTGAGTTCAGCTCTCCGAATTCAATCAAGTTCTAGATTAGATGTCGTAGAGCCCAACATTCTTCCGTGGCATGTCTAGGAGCATTAGAATGGTAAAGGCAGGATGTGGAAGGATCGAAACACTTCGATCTCGTATCTAAGGGCGACAAAAATTCGATAATCTTCCCCTCCTCGATCAAGGTACAGAGAATCTCCTCCCTGGATTGCCTCAACAGGGTGAATTTCTGTTTGTCGACAAAATCTTGACGGCTCTGCAATCTAGCTTCTCGAGCCATCTTTTCAGTCCATTTATTCTGCTCTGGGCAACGGATCCGATCCCTTCTAGAGTTGGAAACATCTTGGATAGGTATGGGGTTAGTTGGGTTTGATAAGACCTGGTCGATGAGCTATCAGGTCAGCTGGTGTTGGTATACCACCAATTCAGCTAGCTGATCCACCTGCGCTCTGATTGAAGCTAATTCTTGCTCTACCCCATAATTTTCTTCAGGGTATCCCCATATTGCAGGGTCATGTGCCGAGGGTAACTCTCCCATCTTCCTCAGGTATTTACGATTTTCCCTGCTTCCGGCACTAATCATGTTGACTCCTTCCTCCACATGCTGAGGCAAGAGGGTTGTTGTTGACATTTGGCTGCTCAGGCGTTTTGACTATAATCTCCCCACTATCAATCAAGTTTTGAATTTTGTGCTTCAGAGTCCAACACACCTGAGTATCATGCCCTGGTGAGTTGGAATGGTAGGCCCACTTCTTGCTGGAATCGAATTGCCTTCCATTTGGATCGGAAGGTGGAGCGAGCTCAACGATCTTCTTCTGATCGATCAGTATGGCTAATATGTTTTCCATGGAGTCTCCTAAAGGAGTGAATATCCTTCTTCGCTTGTTTTCCCCAACTTTTATTGCTGTAGGATTTCAAAAATTCGCTGGATGAGGGTTCTACCTCTGGATAGGTGAGTTAGGGCTCTTGTTAGTCGATTGTCCTTGCAATACTAACGAGACATCTTCTTCCTTCCTCTTTGATCCTCTCTTGGGAGCGCTTACATAATTTCCCGACTGTATGTGCTCGGCTACGGCTTCCAAAGCAGCGAGGTCTTTGATTTTTCTAGGCTTCAAACCCATATCTGCCATTTTCCCGTGTTTGATCATTTCAGAGAAGGATTTTCCTAACCCGACGAGGACTCTCTCATAGAAAGGGGCTTCTTGTATATCAATGAAGGTGGTCACCATCTCACCCTCATCTATTGGTGGGTTGACTTGGGTCGCCATTCGCCTCCACCGCTGCGCGTATTCTCTGAACGATTCATTGCCCAGCTTTCTGACTTTGGTAACCTGGTAGTGATCAGGTGCCATCTGGGATTGAAAACTGTATTAGTTGAGGAAAGCATGGGCCAAATCTTCCCAACCTCTGACTTTGGAATTGTCTATCCGTGCGTACTACGTGCGGTCTTCATCGGTAAGGCTCTTCTGAAACAGCTGCACCCTGAGGTTTTCATCCTCAGCGTAAGTTCTAAGTTCACCTATGTAGACTTTCAAGTGAGTGTATGGGTATCCCAGTCTGTTTTATTTCTCAAACTCGGGGACTTAAAACTTATCCAGGTATCTCGCCTTTGGGAAAATACACAAATCCCAGTAAATCACGCTCCCGTGGGATCCTGTCCCTTTCATAGACCGGATAGCGTCTTCCATCTATCTAACTTTCTTCCTAATGTCTCCAGTGTCTTTGTACTCCCGAAGGTTTGTGATGTCCCGTGTCGTCTTCTGGATCGGGGCCTCCTTGGGTACTTCAACATCGAGGGGAGATATAGGTGTGGATGTATGGGTATCACCTTCCTTTTTGGGTACTTTCATGTTCTTTTAACAGGGTCGTCATCTCGGCCATTTGCTTCTTAAACTCCTCAAATTTATCTCGAGATACTTGGATGGGTTCTGATGAACTTGCTTCAGACATCTGGGCTGGTGAAAGGGCCTTTTTGGTTCGAGATCGGGTTTTAGGACCAATCTGCACAACAACCGATATCTAGTTTAGACTGGATACTGGTGGATAGGGATGCATAATATGCTATGCATTAGTTTAATGGTTTTTTAATCTTTTCCTGCAATACAACGAGTTAGTCGAATTGATGACAGGGTGTGAAAGATGTATGTATGATAGTTCAAGATAACGATCATTTATATACGCGAAAGATTTAAATGGAGCATGAAGAAGCACACCGCGTATTTGGTTTATCAGAGGCTGACCTATCTTAGGGTTACTCTCACGGGCTGTTTGAAAGTGGTTCCTAGATCTTCGCAATCTACTTGATGAAAACATCCATGTTTCGATTGGAGAGGATCTGAGTGGTGCCTTTCCTGAGCCTCACAATGTAAACATCCATAGGAGTCCAGTAATAAACAACTGACGGGATTGCCCCCTAATGGAGGTACCACACAACATACATTCACATCCACACTGCATGTAATATGATGACATTATGCGAAACACTATTATATTGTGAGAGGCACTAATACAAAATGCTAAAAGATTGACACACACTAAGATCATTCACACAAATGCATATGCAAAATGTAAATCAAAAAGTTTGATCGCGGCTTAAGCCCTCTTTGAATCCCCAGCAGAGTAGCCACTTGTCGACGCTGGGCGGAAAATCAAGTCCTCGGTCTCCCTTTTGTTGAAGGAGGAGGTCTCTTTTTTCTCTTTTGGAGTTGTTTGCCCTCGTGTCTTATCCGTGGGACGAGAGAGGAGTGCCCCGATTTCCTTATTTTATTTTTTTCCCTTTCGCTTTCGCTTTGTCTTTGGGGTTCCGTTTTAAAGGGTGAATTTCGTAGAAAACCGGTACCGACATATGTGTCGACAATTTTGAAAGATTGTTTTGATTGATTGGACCGATTGAGACAGAGTCGCCAGTTGGTATTTTGGAAATGGATGTACCAACTCATCCGGGTTTTAATAGTTTTTCGCAAGATGGTCCAATGCGTGACTCTTTGATTTGGTCTTGAAACCTGAGATTCGTGGAATCCGGGGGCTAGGTTAAGCGGGGAGAAGGTGTTAGGCACCTCCCGACTCCCGTGCAAGCACGGTACCGCATCTTATTAATTTTTTTATGTAAAAAGTGTGTGTGTGTGTGTGTGTGTGTGTTTATAATTTTAATTTTGAAAGCTTTAGTAGTAGGTTTCTAAGTCTTTTTGGTGACTTGAAAGTAGTGTTGTACCTCTTTTGCGCCTAGGTACGAAGGATTTGATTTAATCAAAAGTTCATTTTTAGCAAGATATATGAATTGAAATGAGGTTTTACAAAGTAAGGTTTTCAAATCCTTTGCCCGACTAGGAATCGAGGACTTCGATACTTCCTTTTATTCTTTACGTTAATTACGTGATCTACCCCGAATCGTTTTATTTCATCAAAAGCTCTTTGTGGTTTTTTCTTTGAGAAATCATTTTGATGATATGCATGTTAAAGCGTTAAGAAAGTTCGGATCATCATCGGGCATAAAAGCCATCTCGATGAACCGAGCTCCCGTAATGAAAGTTTTTACTATCACGGGATCTTGAATCCGAGCTCTCGAGACT
Source organism: Panax stipuleanatus (assembly GCA_020205555.1). Classification (NCBI taxonomy): domain Eukaryota; kingdom Viridiplantae; phylum Streptophyta; class Magnoliopsida; order Apiales; family Araliaceae; genus Panax; species Panax stipuleanatus. Next base: position 111,834,796 of record CM035125.1, on the reverse strand, counting down.
AACCCCTCGAGTTCGTTTTCAAGATCCAAATATTACATGCACATCGATATTTACGGTATTTAAAGCATTTACAACGTAAAAATCGGTCCGTCGTGGGAATCAAGTCGGATCCATTCAGGGATCTCGATACCGGGATTCCTAGGCTCACATGATTTATACAATATTACGCATACCTAACGGCCATGACTTTGATACTAAGTGATTTCATCGCTCGAAATCACCGTTCACGCCGATTCGCCCCCCCCCCCTTTTACCTCTAAATATAGATTTAGGGCTATACGCGTTAACCGGGACGATTCAAAAATGATAAATCCATAGATATACCACGAATCAAAGCCGTTATAGCTCTCGGGTTAAAGATTCATGCTTAATAACCTCTCGGGAGCTAGATTAGACTTAGCTTGAGGTATATCTAGCCTCCGAAGACTATATACAACGTATCAAGCACAAAACAACCGGTAGAAACGTAAAAACTACCAACTATTACATAATATGCTTAAAATACAACAAGTATAGCTAGATTCAAACAAGATACTTCATTAATCTATCATTTGAACATAGTTTACAAAGAAACCGAAGCTAAAACTGCGTTATTTCACCTTGGGGGACGCGTGAACAACCGTTTTGACTCTCGAGATGAAGTAAGAACACTAAGATGGCTTCAAGTAGATGCTAGATGGAAGATTTGATCTTCAAGTTCCTTAGTTAAGGTTCAACTCGAGCCTTTCTCTCTCTAGAATGCTTAGTCTCTCTCTACAATGTGTATCTCTCTCTCTTAAATGAACTAAGATGGAGGTTTATAATCTGTCCCGGGTAGCCGCATATATGGTCAAGGCTACCCAAGTGGGACCCCCCCCCCCCGGCTTGGTTATTGCTCTTTCGGTCTTGATTCTGCAGAAACTGATGTCCGCCATTTGATCTTCCGGACCGTCTTTGACGAACGCAGCGAGATAAGATCGAGTCTGACTGAATTAGGATTCGAGAAGTTGATACTCGTAGCCGAGATACCTTCCAGGTTCAGATATCAGTTTGCAGGCTTATCTCTCGATGGTACGTAGTTCGAGGTTTATGGAGGTGGTTTCCGATGATCACTGTCTCAGCTCGTCGATCTTTGATCGGGTTGCGTTATGTTCAGACTTCATTGGTCCTCTTCACCATTCCCGGGGTTGTCTCCGAGATTGCCGGGATCTTTTGCCCTACTTCGGGGTTGTCTCTGACGTAAAATGACGCTTTTACCCTCCTGCAGAGTTAGTACGACAAAAGCGAAATTTCGAGTGTCTACAAATATCATTACTTTTCAGCACTAGAGCTAATTTCCTCCACTTGTTAACCATGTTCAGCCTGTACTTATTCTCACACTGGAGCTATCCCCCGGCGGCCCAAGCCGTCAAGCTTTTGGTGTTTACGCGTTTTTGTGCAGGATTGGACGTGCTTTGGTGATTGGAGTGCGTGGACGAATCTTGGCGTTAATATTAATTAAAATAGTAAAATTGGACCATTCTGTTACAAAAATTGGATGGACATTAAATTGCTTCAGATTTTTCCTATGTGGCAACAAAAAAATAAAGCTAAAAAGAAATATATACTAATGTGGATATTCATACGTGGATGTGTAAAAAAACAAAAATTAAAGAAATGACATGGAAAATAAAAGGCAACACAATTATTTTTTTACTCATTTTTAACATTTTAATGTTTTAAAAATGACAAAAAACTAATAAAAACTAATAAAAATAAAATATTTTTTCATTCATTAAATCAAATTTATTTATCAAGAAAAACAAATTTAAATCAATTAAATATACTTCATGTCAAACTAAACATATTTTCCTTAAACATGGAAATAAAAATAGAGTATGGGAAAAAAATAAAAAAATCTCATTTATCAAATCTTTGGTTCTCCTCAGAACCAATTTTCTCGATTTCAATTTAATGGAGGAGAGAGAAATTTGTTGGTTTCTGGGTACGGTGATGACGAGTGCTTTGGAATGAATGAGAGATGGAAAGTGAGTTTGAAATGGAGTTGGTATTTTTGGTAATTCTGCCGAAGAGGAGAGGAGAGGAGAGGAGATGACAGAGTAGATGAAAAAGTACGGATAAGGATGAGGAGGATATGGGTAACGGTTGTTTGGTGACTTTGGTGCAGGTGATTAATTGCTATGTTCTATCTCCTTATTTCTGGGTGCGGTAGCTATTAATGCTATTTTGGATCTGGGCTAATTTTTTCACCGACAGCAATGGTAGCTCGATGTTCTTACATGAATTAGTATATTAATAACTCCTCCATAATTCGACCCCTGTGATGCAGCAAATCTGGACCTGAAAGATAGCAAATGAAGTCCATCTGCTAATTTAAAATTTGAAAGTGTGGGCCCCAATTGCACAGCCCAAGGTTAACCTCACTCTGCTCCATACTGGAAGAATAGCAACCACCGGCGAACTGCAGCAGCGACCAGCTGGGGAGGAGAGTAGATGACAGAGTAGATGAAAAAGTACGGATGAGGATGAGGAGGATATGGGTAACGGTTGTTTGGTGACTTTGGTGCAGGTGATTAATTGCTATGTTCTATCTCCTTATTTCTGGGCGTGGTAGCTGTTATTGCTATTTTGGATCTAGGCTAATTTTTTCACCGATAGCCATGGTAGCTCGCTGTTCTTACATGAATTAGTATATTAATAACTCCTCCATAATTCGACCCTTGTGATGCAGCAAATCTGGACCTGAAAGATAGCAAATGAAGTCCATTTGCTAGTTTGAAATTTGAAAGTGTGGGCCCCAATTGCACAACCCAAGGTTAACCTCACTCTGCTCCATACTGGAAGAACAGCAACCACCAGCGAACTGCAGAAGCGACCCGCCAGAGAGACGCCCAAACAGATGAAAATAGATATGCGCTGAAAATCCATTATCAGATCCAACAAACAACGACAATTACATACCAAATCTGGACAAATGGAAGAACATACCTAAAAAACGGAAGAAGGGATGAATTAGATTATTTTTTGGAAGAAATTGAAACAGAAATCGTCTTCTCTGTCCTCCATCTCAAATAGATGGGTTCGGCTAGATTTTGGTTCGAGATTTGAGGGTTTTCTTCTCTCTTTTCTTCATCTTCTTTTTTCCTTTTTGTTATTTTAGATGCAAATCGATTAGTTACAATTTTAGGATTTCGAATTTGATTTGGAAGAAAGAGAGAAGAGAGAGATGGGATGAAGGAAGAGAGAATAAATGATTTTTCTTTTTTTTTATTCTTTTCCCATGTACCATTTTTGTTTTCATGTCATTGTTGCTGATTGGCCACCTCATTTTTTATTTCGTTTTCCCTTTTTTTTTGCTTCCACGTATGAAAAATCTTGAACCAATTTGACAGACGTTAAATCATTTTAACAGAATGGTTTAATTTTAATATTTTAATTAGTTTAATGGTGTAATTTGAAAAATTAAAAGTTCGGTGGTGTATTCGGTAAAACGTGCCAACTACAGTGGCTAAGACATTAGTTTTGCTATTTTTTTACTTTGACCCCCAAAAAATATATAATATTTATTTTAATTGAAATTTTTACAAAATTCAATAATTTAGGAGTAATTTGAATATATATAAAAAACAGTGTTGTACAGTGTGTGCAACACTGTTTTTTATATATATCCAAATTATACTTAAATCACTAGATTCTGTAAAAAATTCTGTTTGAATAAATACTATATATTTTTTGGGAGTCAAAGTAAAAAAAATAAAATAAAAAATTCATTCCCTTATCTGTTTGGTGCGGTATAGTTCACATGAAACACTTTTAAATATAAATTTTTTTATAAAATATTTTTATGAAAAATAAATAATAAATAATTATATATATTTTAAAATTTTAACGCCAAAACATACACCTTAATAAAATATACTCCATTTCTTCTTTTCTCCATTTTCTCTCTCGTAATATGTGGAGAGATCCTCCAATAAATTATTTTTTTCGTGTTTTTTTTGAGTATTTTTATTCTTCTTTATATAGTACCTTGTTTTTTTCTTTCGTGTGTGATTCTGTTTTCTTTACCATATGATTAATTTATTTCTCTTCATGAGAAAATTTTATTGAGAAAATGTTATTATCTTCTCTCTCTCGCAAGATCTTGTTTTCTTTATTTGTATCTTTTTTGATTTGGTGACTATTTTTTGTGTTGTTTGTCAACGATAAATCATTTTAGATTTGAATACAGGGTTATTACAATGATTTATTATTTTGTTGTAGGTATTGAAAATCTACTCAGAACTGCTTACTCTACTGATTTTTTATGCAGATTGACTATATAGTTCAGGTATTTATGGCATCTAGAGCTATTGGTGCGATTTGTCATCTTTAATATTTATTATTTATTTAGAAGTATTTTCATTTGTAACCTTTCTACAATTGTAATTTTTTCATCGATTGTAACAAATTAGATATATTTCAATCACTTGGATTGTTTTTTTTAAAAAATATTTTTTAATTCCAAGTGTTTTCAGTCCACCCAAAAGCTTTCACAAATTGAATTTTAATATACTCGTTTTGACAGAACTGTACAGTGTGCTGCAATGATACATAACTTTTTTTAATATAGAGCTTACGACAAACATATTTTAATTAGAAAATCAAATTAGTGTTTGATTACACAATCATAAAAGTTCTTTTTAAATATTAATGACAAGCTTAAAGTAAATATTTAGTATGAAATGTTATTTCTTCTTAACAATTCAACGATAAATTTTTTTATTTTGTGTTTTATTAAACATGTTTCAACCAAAAACACAATTTATTGCTTCAGTTAAAATTGCTTTTAGATTTAAATTCTTACTCTTTAAAAATATTTTCGAACAATTATCAAATATAAAAGTATTTTTATTTTTAATTTAAAATTACTTTTAGTCCACCAAAAAATTTCTCCAAGTGACTCCAATATGTGTTTGCAAACGTCGGCAGATCTTTATTTACAATTTGTTTTTTAATCTATTTTTATTTTAGGGAAACAATTCAGTAACACGAGATGAACTGCATTGCAACTCTCATACACTCATAATCACGAGTAATGTTACTATCTCATAAAATCGATCCGTTTATATACACTCACATGCATATTAATATAATTTATATAACTTGTTCTGTATGTAGACTTTATTAATAATATACATGATAGTAGACTTATTGCATAATAATCATCTACATGCCAGGAATATCACGTGATTCATGTTTTTTTGCACTATTTTCTATTTTTTTTTGTCTCTTTCTCAATAAAGATATTATTATATTCAAGTCTTCAATCACCAGGTCACCTGTTTGCGCTCAAATTATGATTACATTATTTTAGTCAGAAGTGGGGCAATTTTAAATATATCACATGATTCAGTCCTTATTGTTTCGTTAGTTTAATAGTCAATTCAATATTTTAATCATATTCACTAATTTTATATGTTAGATAATAAAATTGGATCTAAAACTTTTGATGATGATGATAATAACAACAAAAACTTTTGCTATTAGAATATTTTCAACTAAAACAAAAAAATTGTGTTTTTAGATTTTTAACACTTTTAGCAAAAAAACAAATTATAAAATTATCTTTAAGTTATTAAAAAAAAGTAAAATCTAATATCACACAATTACCATAACGTTATCATTAATACCTTTAAAAGTACTTCAAAATTATTTAATCAAATACTAGTTTAATTTTTTTATAAGAATATTTTTGTCAAAAACTCAATATAGAACGCTCCTTAAATTGGTTGTTCATCATTAGTCCAACACTCCTTTTTGCTTATTGGGTACATCAATACCCTCATGAATATTTGTAGAGCAACAAAAACATTTTAGGCACAGAACAAAAAAATAAGGATCGGTTGTTGAATAAATCCCCTATGTGAAGTAGCGACATGAATTGTGAAATTCAAGATCTTCAAAATCAACCATAGTTGATGATTGAAGTTATCCCATGTCCCATTTTAGGATAATTTCAATTATCATCTGATTGAAGTTTTTGAACTTTTTTCTTAAAAAAATTATTTCTGGAGATAATTATTTTCGTGACGTTTTTACTCTTAAAAGTAGACTAAAATAAGCGGACTCGGAGCAACCGGTCTTGGCTGGTTAAAATCCTGGTGGGTGCACATTGACATGTTAATCGTAATTTTAGGATGCAAGGAGACACGTTTGTAAGTTTGGGGTGTGTTAACGTCAAGTTTTTGTCGGCGTGTTCAATCATCAAATTCACGCGCTTAAACCTACACAATAACGAGTCATAAATGAAGCTTGACGGCTTGGGCCGCCGGGTAATATCTCCGGTGTGAGAATGAGTACAGGCCGGTCACAAGTTTTAACAATGGAGGCAGTAGTGTTTAGTGTTCAAGTGAGTATTAGCGGTTAACTTAGGTCAATCCTTGTATTTATAGCCATTCTAACCGCCTTAGAGTCCATGTCCCAATCGGATTAGGACTTTTAAACTCTTAAACATGACAGTTACCATTGTTTGGGTCCAACACAATCTCCTTTTAAAAGTACAAGTTGGTGGTTATCCAATCATTTACCTTATAGGAGTTGGTATTTAGATATGATTAGGGTTTGAGTCCTTAATCATTTAGACTCCTTATTACTCCGGACTCCATCCGAGAAATAACCCTTCGGTATGGGCCTTATAAACTGGTCTGAACTCCGGCCCGAAGGGCTCGGTAGTCCGATCCCGATCTTCTTCAATCCAGTCTAGACTGGCCCGAAGGGCTTGGTAGTCTGACCCCGAATACCACCATATCGGTCTGGGCTCTGGTCCAGTGGACTCGGATGCCCGATCCAAATATCATCAGTTGGGTCTGAGTTCCGGCCCAAAGGGCTCGGATACCCGATCCCGGACATTGCTACTCCTTACTTGGCTTCGGCCCATTGGGCTCGATGAACTCCTCTCGGCTCAGGCCTTCAGTCCATGCGGGGGTCGGTGGATTGTATCCGAACATTGCCCCCCAGTATCTTATTATAACAAGCATTTAATAAGAGATTTGAAAAGCCGTATGAGGAATCCAACCGACCTCTTTAATGCAGCACACGTTACCGAAGAAACGGGACTCCCAACACGCCATCATTAGCCGTCTTTTGGAATTCGTATAGCACCAGTATAAGTACCCCTACTCAGCCACAACCGTCACTTTTTACAAAATTTTTCTAACTCTCCCTTATTCTCCCAATTTTCTGGCAAGTGCGATTTTCGGCAAGTAGTTCACCATCACTGCCGTACCTCCGATTCAAGCTTTTCCAGCCTCAAATCTTACATTTCCAGTTATTTTCTGACTCAATGGCTGATTCTAGCATTCTTCTAGCTTCTTCCACCACTGATTTGACTCCCACAGCTGATGTAAGCCCCGTCACTGCTGATATCGCCACCACTGTCACTATCGCCAGCACCGATTTGGTGCCGGTCGATTTATCGGAAGCTCCCACTGGTGACACCGTCGATGGTACCGAAGCCAGAATTCGATCTGTCTACCGTTCCGAGATGGACTTTTCTCATATCAACACCAAATCCACCCTTGCTCCGTCTTAGATCTCTGACATCCGAAGCCTTTTCAACATTCCCCGGGAGTACAAGCTTCGGGTGCCAGAGGCTGGTGAGAGAATGTTTTGGCGCCCCGAAGGCAAATGGGTGGCCGTCCCGACCTACGCTCTGAAGTACGGGATCTCCTTCCCGCTTCATGAATTCATCGTCTCCTTCCTCTGCTTCGTGGGGATCGGGTTAGCACAACTGGTGCCGAACTCTTATATCCACTTAGTCAGTTTTATTGCAATCTGTCAAGAACTAGGTGTCACCCCTAGTCTTGACTTCTTCTTTGTCTTATTTACCATCTGCAAGTTCAAAGAACCGGGCCTTCGGCAACTAAACCGAGTCTCCGGCTGGGCCACCTTTGCCAAGACTCCATCCAGCAACAAAGGTTGGCACAGCCAGTGGATCTTCGTCAAGGGAACCGACCTCCAACTTCTCCCGAACTGGGCCACCCCCGAAGATCCGATCGTGAAAGTGTCCACCTTTCCATCGAACCGAAGGGATGAATTCAGAACTTTCTATCAGAAGGTGAAGAAGACCCTATGGAGTCTAGACGTCTGGGCCAATGAGGCCTGGCTGTATAAGCACGGATGTAAGTACCCTATCCCGATCTCTTTCAACCTTCCATTTTGTTTCTGATTTGCCCCGCTGATCATCTGATGTGTTTATCTATTTTTGCAGTGACCATTTTCAAGCCAGAAGGGGCTGATAAGTCTCTAACCCCCCTCCCCATTCAGTCTGGCCCAATCCGCCTTCCCCTCGGGGATGATGTGGCCGAGGGGGAGACAATCCCTATTTCAGAGCTCTTTGTCGATTCCTCCCCTGCCCAGCCGAAGAATGCCTTGAAGATGTCTGCAGCTGAGAAGGTGGCTCTGCTGAAGAAGGGCAAGAAAAGGGCTCAGGCCAAGGGTCCCCCCAAACCATCTGCTCCGAAGTCGAAAGTTTTGAAGTCGACTCCTCCGCCACATCCCGATGAGACCATCAATGAGGATCCTGAGGAAAACGATGAGGAAACTCTCAAACCTGATCCCAAGAGGTTGAAGCTGAAGTTGGTTGATGAGCCCGATCTTTAGATTACACTGGCTTCCGCCAACCATCTACTGAGGTCGGTCTCTCTACCGAAGCCGGTCCTTCCACCGAGGCCGGTTCGTCAAAGGGGTCGCCTCAGTTAACTTTCTGGCCGAAGAGCCCTTCTGAAGTATTCCCCTTTGAACAGCTGGAGCAGTTTAAACTTCCCAGCTATGACGCTCAGTTCAAAGGGCATAGTTCCGAGGGCTTTCTGGTGGCCTATATCTAAGCCCAGTGTCAGGTATTCCCGAAAGCCTTAACTTATGTACTTTGATTATCCTGTTATGTTGTGAATAACACACATGTCTCCCTTTACTGCAGGCTAATGCTATCCTTGCTCGAGCCATCCCACCTCTCTCAAAGCCACACGAAATGGAGTCCAACTCCGGACCGAGGTGGAGTTGCTCGGGGCTGAGGTTCAGGATCTGTCTTCTGAACTGACAAAGGAGAGGGATCTGCATACCGGCACCCGTAACAAGATGACTGAGGCTGAATGTCAGGCCAACGAACACCAGAAGCACCTTTACAAATTGCAGAGGAAGTTCGTTGGTATTAACGACTATAATAAGCAACTCCTCGAGGAGAGGGCTCTTCTGAAAGAAAAGGACTTGGATCAGCAGAAAGTGCTTCTGATCCTCTAGAGTAAAATAATCAAGATGCACTCCCAACAGATGGTGCTGATGAGGGAGAATGCCGCTCTGGAGGTCAGAATGTGCTAAAGTCAGGCGGCTAGCTGTCAAGGAGTATGAAGAATCGCCTGAACTCCGTGATGCAATCATGGCCCAGTTTGCTGAAGGCTATGGAGCTCACAGGGAGAGGGCTCAAGCTAAGTTGACTGCTGCCAGACTGGATGCTGCTGTCCTTGATTCTTCGGATGAAGAGTCTGGTGCTAAAGACGGAGCTGCTGATGCTGAGGAAGTAGCCTCCGATGTTGAGGATGAAGCCCCTCCTATCGAGGACGGAGCCCCTGACCCTTAGTTGCTTTTAGGATTTTTACTTATAATTTTTTGTCTTTTTTATTTCTTTTGTAACTTTCCCGATCAGATCTGCGTGTAACTTGTCCGATCAGTGAAGTTGTTTATAACTTTTCTGATCGATTCTGTTCATCGCTTGTCTGATGGGTTTTGTAGAAACTAGTGAATATAAATAAAGTACCAAAAATTTTCCGAAGAGAAATCCATGTTTTATTGATGTATGAAGAAACTTACATAAGTAGAAAGAAAGAATTACATAACTCTTACTGATAGTATTTCCTAAGTCTTCCAGCATGCCATGTATTCTTTATTTTTGTGCCATCTAGTGCTCGAAGCCGATAGGTACCAAGCTTTGGCACTTTTGTTATTTCATAAGGTCCCTCCCAGTCCGGTATTAAGTTGCCCGTGTTCTGGGGGGTAGATATCGCTGCTTCTCGAAGCACCAAATCCTTAATCTCAAACCTCCTTTGTTTCACATTCTGATTGTAGTGTCGGGCAGTTCATTTTTGGTAGATAGCTAGCCTCACCAGTGCCGAATCCCGAACCTCTTCCAACAGATCTAAGTTCAGTCGTAAGCCATCATCATTATACAACTCTTTGTACTGACTGACCCGAAGTGTAGGAGACCCGATCTCAACAGGTATTAATGCATCGGTTCCATATGCCAATCTTAATGGTGAATCCCCTGTTGTCGTCCTAGGGGTAGTCCGATACGCCCATAAGACACTGAGTAGCTCTTCGGGCCAACGTCCCTTCAGTTCATCCAATTTTCACTTAATCCCATTGAGCAGAATTCGATTGGTGACTTCTACCTGTCCATTTGACTGAGGGTGGGCAATTGACGTCTTTCTATGTTGGATGCCCAGCTCCTTCAGGAAAGCTTCAAATTTTGACCCCATGAACTGTCTGCCATTGTCAGAGACCAGGACCATCGGAATGCCAAACCAATACACCACGTACTCCTTGAAGAATTTAAGACATTCCTGTTCGGTAATTTTTTGTAATGGTTTGGCTTCGACCCACTTGGTCATGTAGTCTATGGCGACGATCACGAAAGTGACTTGTCCCTTGGCCTTCAGCAATGGTCCCATAATATCAATCCCCCACACAGCAAATGGGATTGGGGATAAGACCGAATACAGCTCCTCGGGAGGCTGATGAGGGGTATAACTATTTAACTGACACTTAAGACATTTTTGGACATAATCCTTTGCTTCTTGGAAGATGGTCAGCCAGTAGTATCCTTGCCTCAGAATTTTGTAAGCCAATGACTTGACTCCCTTGTGATCCCCACAGATTCCTTCATGCACTTCCCTTAGAGTGTACTCGGCTTCCGAAGTTGTCAAACACTTGAGTAATGGATAAGTGAATGCCTTTCGGTATAGATCCCCGTCAATGAGAACAAAGTTGGAACTCCTGTGCTTGATTTTCCTGGCGTATATGCGATCTGAAGGAAGAACCCCATCAGCCAGATATGAGATATAAGGTGTGAGCCAACAGTCCAGCCAATCCAAGGCTAATACGTCCACCTTCTGAATGCTAGGATGGTCCAGTACTTCTAAGTATACTGAGCCGGTAAAAGAGCTTGCTTCGGTTGTAGCTAGTCGGGCCAGAGAGTCTGCTACCATGTTGTCTGATCGATCAATCCCTAGGCAACTGTACGAACCAAAGTGTGCGAGTCTATCCTTAACCTTGGTCAGGTATTTCGTTATCCTGGCCTCCCGAGCTTCATATTCCTCCGATATCTGTTTAACAACCAGCTGAGAGTCACTGTATACCACTAAGTTTTTGAACCTCTAGGCTTCGGGCCAACCGAAGTCCTGCCAAAATAGCTTCATATTCTGCCTCGTTGTTGGTGGCCTTGAACCAAAACCGAATGGCTTGTTGGACTGGAAAACCCTCGGGACTTGTCAGAATAACCCCTGCCCCGCTAATGTCCAAATTAGATGACCCGTCCACATAGAGAGTCCATGCAGTTTGTAGTGGTTGTGCGTCAGTGACCGAAGCTACATTTGGTTTGGAGAAGGAACACTCTACAACAAAGTCTGCCAAGGCCTATCCCTTAATTGCCGTTCTGGGGTGGTATTCCAAAGCGAATTGAGTTAACTCCATTACCCATGCGGCAAGCCGACCCTAGACTTCTGGCCTCTGCAGTACCTTCTTCAATGGTTGATCCGTATATACTATCATCAACCGACCCTGGAAATAGTGCCGAAGCTTCCGACTTGCGATGATCAGAGCGTAGGTGAACTTTTCCAGGTTTGGGTATCTGGTTTCCGCGTCTCGAAGGACGTGGCTGATATAATAGACTGGGAACTGCCTTCCCCCTTTCTCCCGTACCAATGCTGCCCCCACTGCCATCGAGCTTGCTGCTAGATATAAGTATAACGGTTTTGAAGGGATCGGTTTCATCAACAGAGGTGCCAAAGATAAGTACTGCTTGATCCCTAGGAAAGCATCTTCGCACTCAGAGGTCTATTAGAAACTTTTCTCTTTTTTTGGCCCCTTTAGAGTGTTGAAGAACGGTAAACACCTTTCTGCTGATTTCAACACAAATCTCTGAAGAGCTGCTATCCGACCAATCAGCCTCTGCACGTCCTTGTAGGACTTCGGGGATTTCATATCTAATATTGCCTGAATTTTTCCTGGATTCTCCTCGATGCCTATTTTGCTTATAAGATAACCCAGAAATTTCCCTATTCCCAAGCCGAAGGTACACTTAGTGGGATTCAGACGTAACTTATGTTTTCGAACTATTTTAAAGCAGTTTTCCAGGTCCGCCAGATGATCTCGGGCCGAAATGCTTTTTTTAATCATATCGTTCACGTAGACCTCCATGCTTCGGCCTAGCTACTTTGTAAACACATAGTTCATCATTCCTTGATAAGTGGCCCCGACATTGAGTAGTCCGAAGGTCATTTTTTGATATGCATAAATGGCCCGATGTTTGATGAAACTGGTCTTCGGGATGTCTTCCTTCCTCATTGAGATTTGGTGATATCCCGAGAAAGCATCCATAAAGCTTAGCATGCCGTACCCCGAAGTGGCATCAATTAACTGGTCGATGTTGGGCAAAGGGTAGAAATATTTCGGGCAGGCTTTATTCAGATCTGTATAGTCGATGCAGATCCTCCATTTCCCGTTCTGTTTCTGAACCAATACCACGTTTGCCAGCCATTCCGGGTAGTCTATTTTGAAGATAAAGTCTGCCTCCAGGAGTTTGGCGATTTCCTCATCAATGATCCTCTGCCTCTCTGGGGCAAAAATTCTCCTCTTCTGTATAACTGGCTTCTTATTAGGATCCACCTCCAATCGGTGCACTATTATTGACTTGTCAACCCTGGGCATATCACTTGGTACCCATGCAAAGATATTCGCGTATACCCGAAGTAAATCTATCAACTCGGTTCGAAAGGGTTCTGTCAGTCCCGAACTTATTTTTATCAGTTTTTCCCCGTTCCCAGGGATCAATTATATGTCCTCTGTCTCCTCGGCGGGTAGGGCAAGTGGTTCTGTGCTGCCTTCAGTAAATGGTTCTATCTCGATAGCCATCGTCTGCTTCTGTTTGCTTACCCCGACCCCCGAAGAGATCAACGTGTTCCGATAGCACCTTTGGGCAATGTCAAGATCGCCTTTTACCTCCCCAATCCCGTTCGGTGTTGGAAACTTGATTTTAAAGTGGGGTATGGACGTGACTGCTTGCAAGGCTACCAGGGTCGGTCTTCCCAATATTGTATTATAAGCCGAATCCACCTGGACCACAAAGAATCTAACCGTAACCTCCACCTGTTGAGGAGCGGTGCCGAACTTGACAAGCAGTTCAATGGTGCCTGATACGTGCACCGGGCCGCCACTGAATCCATACAAGGGTTTTCCCCCCCTAATTCCATCTTCTTTCCCTCTAGATCCATCCTTTGGTAGGCATGTATGTACAGTATATCGACCGAAGACCCGTTGTTGATTATCATCCATTTCATATCCACTGGTCCGACCTAAGCTGTTATCACCAATGCCCCGTCATGTGATTCTATGGGATTTGAGGGGTAATCTTCGTCTGGAAAGGAGCTAACTGTCCCTGGGAAGGCCCTGTCCTTCTTTGCCGAGGACCCAGCAACTAATAGGACTGCATCTAGGTGCTCGATTCTTTTCATCCCGGTGACACGCCCCACCGAACAGCCCGAATAACGTCAATCACTCCTCGAGCAGGCTGGTTCTGAGTTGGCTGTGTGTCTCGGGACTGAACTCTGTCTTCTTCTCTCGACTGAATCTCGGTATTTTCTTTACCAGCCACATACTGAACCATCTTCCCGTTCTATATGTTCTTTTCTATTAGATCACCCAAGTCACGGCACTCCTTTGTCGTATGGCCCGAGTTCTGATGGTACAGGCAGAATTTATCCCTACTCAATTTCCCAGGCTTCGGCCGTGTCGTGCATGGCTCATAAAAGGGCTTGTTTCTGATGTCGTCCAATATCTTGGCTCGATCGGTATTAAGGGGGGTGTAAACCCTGTTGACACTTCTACTTGGGAAGGGGGGTCGACCACCACCCGATCCCCCGCTATTGTAGTTCTTCCTCCCCTGATTATCCGACCTCCCTTAATTATTATCCGACCGTTGGTGGGTCTGCTTGTCTCGGTCCTTAGACTTATCGTGTGAGTGGGGCCTGAAGTTCCCCATGGCTTCTTCAATAGCAATGAACCCTTCGGCCCGATGAAAAGCTTTATTTAGGTCCGAGGGTGGGTTAATCACCAGGTCTTTCATCAGCTTCTTTGATCTTCCTATATCCAGGCCTGTTGTGAAGAATCCCAAGGCCTGTGGTGAATTCAACTCTTCCACCGATCCCACAACTTCTCGAAACCTCTTGACATACGTGCTGAGGCTCTCATACGAACGTTGCCTCACCTGCATGAGAGAAGCAGTGATCTTTCCCCTTCTCCTGTTACTCCTGAACCGAGCATGGAACTTTTCTCAAAGATCGCTCCATGAACTGATGGTTCTCAATGCCAATGTTCCCATCCATTCTCTGGCACTCTTCTTCAGGGTGGTTTCAAACATGTGACACTTAGCGGCATCTGAATGCCCATAATATGTCATCAGCTTGTCATATCCATCCGAATGATCATAAGGGTCCCCCAGCCCATCATATGTCTCCATCGGGGGCATCTTCTTCTTCGGGTCAGCAGTGACATGATTGATTTCGGGCGAGAAGGGTGAGCTGTGACAGCTCGAGGGTGTTCCCATCTGACTCTTTGCTGCCATAAGATTTTCCAACTCTGCAACTACTCGAGCAAGGGGGTCGGTCTCCTCCTTACTGGGGGATGGCCTATGCCAGTCCTTCTCATATTTTGGAGATCCGATCCTCGTCCTCTGTCCCGATTGGCCCGGGTGATCAGCTTTCCGTTCAAGTGAACGACTCCTCCTTCGGCTCCTCTTTTCCCGAGAATGACTCATATGTCTGCTCCTGTTCTTTCCAGCCTCATCCCGACGTGGAGATCTGGATCGGCTTTGAAGCCTAGGCCTCTTTGAAGAGGCCTCCTATTCTCCAGCCACCTTTGCCATCTGTAATTCCAGTTCCTCTTGTTGGAGGCGTAGGGCCAGCATGGCGTCCTTATTCTGCTGTATTTTTGTCAACAGAATAAACTGACGCTGGTCCCGACTTTTCTCCACCCGATCCTTATCCCGTCATTGGTAGGCCTGGGACTGGTTGTCCTCAGTGTGGGTGTGCTGGGGAATCTGAGTATGCTGACTGGGAACGAACAGTTGCCATCTTGCCTACTGGTCCTGCACCGAATTTCCCTCCTAGTTACTCGATTCCAGTCGGTCCTTGACCGACGCCCTGGCCAGGGTCGTTAGGTGAGTCTTAGCCTTCTCCTGGTTTGAAGCACCACCTTCCTTACTAGCCATGTCTTTCAACCGAAAAAAGTGCAAAGTGATTGTCAAAGCACTAAAAAGCCCCTCCTTCTAGCGCTAATGTTAACGCTAAGTTTTGCCGGCGCGTCCAATTACCAAATTCATATGCTTAAACCTGCACAATAACGAGTCACAAATGAAGCTTGACAGCTTGGGCCGCCGGGTGATATCTCCGGTGTGAGAATGAGTACAGGTCGGTCACAGGGTTTAACAATGGAGGCAGTAGTGTTTAGTGCTCAAGTGAGTATTAGCGGTTAACTTAGGTCAATCCTTGTATTTTAGCCATTCTCACCGCCTTAGAGTCCATGTCCCAATCGGATTAGGACTCCTAAACATGGCAGTTACCATTGTTTGGGTCCAACACAATCTCCTTTAAAAGTACAAGTTGGTGGTTATCCAACCATTTACCTTATAGGAGTTGGTATTTAGATATGATTAGGGTTTGAGTCCTTAATCATTTAGACTCCTTATTACTCCAGACTCCATCCGAGAAATAACCCTTCGGTATGGGCCTTATAAACTGGTCTGAACTCCTGCCCGAAGGGCTCGGTAGTCCGATCCCGATCTTCTCCAATCCAGTCTAGACTGGCCCGAAGGGCTCGGTAGTCTGACCCCGAATACCACCATATCGGTCTGGGCTCTGGTCCAGTGGACTCGGATGCCCGATCCAAATATCATCAGTTGGGTCTGAGTTCCGACCCAAAGGGCTCGAATTCCCTATCCTGGACATTGATACTCCTTACTTGGCTTTGGCCCATTGGGCTTGATGAACTCCTCTCGGCCCAGGCCTTCAGTCCATGCGGGGGTCGATGGATTGTATTCCAACAGGGTGCGACAAATTTTTTAGATGTAAATATTTTGGGGTGTAATTTATATTTTAGTCTAAAAATCAATTATCAAACACATTTTTTTATTTAGTATTAAATTTTCTTTTATAATCCATAATTTATTCAGTATTTTTAAGTATTTTTTTTAAATCCTACTTTTTGAAAAGTACAATATTGTGACGCCCCAAATTCAGGGTATTTACCACCAAATTTGAATCGCCAAAACACATTACAAAAACTGAATTTTCCTATTTACACCTTTTATACTGTCGTGCAAAATACGACAACACACAAATTGTGAGTTTTCAATATAAATATTGTACCGTATATAATACGACAATATTCACACCCAAATTATTTCAATGTTGTAACACCCCCAAATCCGAGTACTTCAATCCCACAGATTTGGTGTTCACTGTCCAAAACAATCACATCTAACTACCTATAATAAAGGATAATAATAATAATCAAACTTAATAAATAATCCTCCCATTAAATGGTTACATCAATAATATTCAATCCCAGGTTATCTAACCTTTATTACAACTTTGCAGAAATAAAACATAATAATAAACTAGTCTCATTACACAAACTTTAGCTAATGAAAGTAAATTAATCTTCATCACTTATGCAACTTGCCCTTACTTGAGGACGGTTCGTCAGTTCTTTCAACTTTAGCTGCAATGTTTTTATGCAAGGGTGAGCAAACAATTGTCCACAAGGATAACAATAGCAATAATAATATATAAATGATCAATAAATAGATCTCTACTGAATAATATAATCTTTCTTCAAATTAATCAATGATAATCAAGAAATGAAAGTTCAATAGGAAACTCGGCTTTTGAATTAAGATTAGAAAACAAAGTCGAAGGTACATCTGAGGCACAAGAGCACGAACTATGTCCTAGGTTAACAAGTATCTCTATCATAACCTTTAACAGACTTAAAGTCTATATGGGTCACCATCTCATACTCCGGGAGATCAGGCCCTTCGTACAATATATTGTGCACAAACATTTTAACGCTATCGCGTAATATAATCCCCTATAATAGGGTTGTTCATCTCAGCTTTGTCATTAGAATCCGTACCAAAGGAAGTTTGGTTTGGAACAGCTTGAACAAAAGTTCTAGAATTTTAGAACGCTCATCAACTATGGACTAGTTAAATCAATAAGGGTTCATTAGCCATTTAAGAATTTGATACAACAATATAAGATTGAACAATTATTTATAGTGAAGGATATAACAACGATAATTTACATTTGAATAAACATTGTATATCAATGTAGTGCTTTTGAAAGAATTAGGAAGCCTCATTTGAAATTAAAGACTAGAGCAGTTTAAGATTTGAATAACGAGAAGCAAAGATTAGAAAACTTGCTCAATAAAAGATTAGGGTTAGAGAACTTACCTCGTGCGATAGCTATACAATTATAACTCACGTTCTCCAAATATCCTACACATATCATATGGAATCACAATACCAATTAGTTATATTACAACTAACTTTATTGGTTTACTTTTCATTTCACTTAACTTAGTTATCTTTACTAAGTTCATAATCTTCAACTTTAGTTAACCATACCATCACATACCATGAATATGGAAACCTTTACTAGCATATAACACAAGTTTTAACATTTTAACTATGTTACTATACTTTATGAACATCAAGGTTTAGTTTTATATAAGTTGCCAAACCATAACCTAAAATCATCAATTATATGATTACCACGTTTATTACATCTTATAATCATGTTTTAAATTTCCTTACAATCTTTCATTAAGATTACATGAGCATTCCAAGAAGTTATACACTTAACTATTCAGCTCTGGGTCATTCTGCTAAGTGGCGCTACGGCGCCACCATTTAAATTGGAAACCGGCGCTGCGACTCTTATCAGGCGTTGCGGCTCAACATTTAAGCTTGAAACCAGTGCTGCGGCTCTGATCTGGCACTGCGGTGCCGTATTAACTCATGAAACAGGCGATGCGACGCCGCGACTCAGAAATAGGCTTTGAAGTTCGCAAATAGCACAGTTCCAAAGCCAAAAACACCCAAAACTTTCACTCAAACAACAAATTAAATATACCCATAAGATATAAACTTTACAGAAACATAACCCAACAAACATAGCATGATTTAACAACATAAACAATTTAAACAACTAAATTTAGTGGGATTAAAACCAAAGTTCATGCTAGTTTACATATTTTGACATGTTTAGCGAATTCAACCACTATAAATTCGTTATTCAACGAAATTGATTCGTTTAACCTTCGTTGTTTTCGTTTCTCAACGTATTATAACATAATCAATCATCAATTTACAGATTATTACATGAATTCAACATCAATTTTGACTCCAAAATAAGCCATATATATATATATATATTATATATATATTTCATTATAATTCAAATTCTTTAACTAAATCATGTTTTCATGGATTAATTTAACCCAAAATTGTTTATAGATGATAATTAACAGATTACAATCATCCATAAGCACATATAACCTATTCCTTAACAAATTGTTCATCAAAACCATTTATAGAGAACTTTTAGAAAACAAAACTAAAAATTTGAAACTAAGAATCTTACCTTTGATTTCTTGGAATAGGTGATTAGCAAGATGGTTATCCTTCTTCCTCTTTGATTCTTAGAACTTCTCTTCTTCAACTTCACAGAACTCACAAACTCTCTAATTCTCTCTCAAGCTCTCCTCTCTTCTCTATGTTTTCTCTGTTCTTTCTCTATTCTCTTAGACTTAGAGAAATAAACACATAAAACAAAACTGACTAAAATATAAAGCACATATCAGTTATAGAAACAAAAAGTTTTTAACTAATAAAAATGCCAAAGGTCTTATAAGGCCTTGTTTGGCTTAACTTTATTAACCTCATTCTAATTTTTTTTTATATTCTCTTATTATATAGTTTATTTGTCACACTCTATTTAATTACTTATATTAATATTAATTCATTAAATCAAATTGCCATATAATTATATTCCCATTATAATTTTATTTAATAGATTATCAAATCTCTAATTTAATTATTAGATTAAATCAGAACATCACCATACTCAACATTGTAATTGTATAACAATTCACTTATCCTTTAATTTAATTATTAAATTAAATTAAAATACTACTAACACATTAGTGTAATAAAATATGCATAAATTACTAAATTATTTAACATCAACTTAATTAATATTATCATACATAATTAAATTATTCCACAACAATTTCATCAATTATTTATTTTATTCAATAAATAAACCAACTAAAATATTTATTTAATTCAATAAATATTTTTAAATTATAAAATTCTCATTCATTACAAATGTCGTATAAAATATGACAACACATATTTTAAGTCCTCAGTACAATTATTACTATTTTATAACTTGATGAGAACAACCACTAATTCGGACCATCATTCTATTCCTCTACTATCCCCACTAGACCTTGGCTATACTCTTATTTTTTGAAAGAAATTTTGAAGCTAAATGGAGAGCACAAACAACCTAGTAAGAATATCATGACTAAGATAATTAAAGTATCAATAGCCTTCAACAATAATAAATCAGATATTTAGAACATATGGTAGATGATATAAATTTTCAACCATAACTGTAGCGGAATCAGTAATCCATTAGAAAAGTCAAGTCGAATATAATGTCTACTATCTTCTTCAAATTAAAAATTCATCATCAATATTTTATCTCTATAACACCAATGAATATTTCTTCGTTGTAGTTCATCGGTTTTCCGATCAATATATTCGTGCAAGTATACACAGTCAGCAAGTAATAAAGTGAAAGTACAGATATAGTTCCCACGAGAAATTAATAGATAAACAGTCGCCAAACCACTAGCACGTAATCATTTCAGTCTTATTTAAACGAGCGGTAAAGAGATTAAATTTAAACTAAGTTAACAAGACAAGGAATTAAGCTTAAACTAATTAATCCTAGGGCAAAATCAGATAATGAAGGCATGAGATTCCAATTTCCCTTAATGATTCATCTAAGTCGTTTCACTTCCAATTAGGTCAAATTAATCGTTAAGTGTGCTAGTCGAGAACACGAAAGTGAGAGAAGGTCATCTCTCGATGCACCTAATCCATATCACGTGCAATCCACAGATGATAGAACGCACGTGAACACCCACATTATCTAAACCCCTATATGTCTATGGTGTTTACAAATAAATAGGGTTTAAGGTCAAGTTCTCATTTGACTACGGGCGGCGCTTCGGTATATGTCTATCCTAAGCACAAATCATACATCCAACGCCATGTGAACGTAAAATCGCCCACTACTACGATTAGATCTAAACCCACATTTCTTCTTTCAGTCCCATGTGGGTTATCACAGTAATTGGTCATGACTCAATTAAGCATTGAAAGCATACATCACAATAGACAATCAATAACAACCAACAAGACCATCATGAAAGCAAATCAACAAAGACTACTCAAAAGGTTCCATTGAAACCTCAAAATACAGTTTAAGTCATAGACAACTCAACATACCATCCACATATTGAATAAGCATCATAAGAACACAAATATGAATCAAAGAGAAAATAAGGGTAAGAAATGCAAATCTGATTCCTCTTGATCAAAATACGAATCCTTTATGTCTTCAAATGTTTCAACCATCAAGTCTAATAAAACCCTAGAACATTAACTACTATAAACTAGTCTAATCTCTACTTCTATTCTACTCCTAGACAAGAAATGTAAAAGAAAATGAAAATAGAAGAAGAAGATTAGGGCTAAGCTCCCTTAGGGAGGATATTGCTTTTTATGTCCAAATATCAGCCCTTATATGCCTTTTTCAGCCGAGTCTGCCTTTGCCCAAGCCAAAATTCGATCAGCAAGCTTTTAAAATAAGTCAACCGGGCAGCTTGACCGGCGCAGCTGCGCAGGTTATAAGCCTGCAGCCGGCGCAGCTGCGCAGGCTTCAGATGGGGAAATTCTGCTCCTTTTTGCTTCCTGCTCCTGCTGATTCTTTCCATGTTTAAGCTCTGCTCTCATGCTCCTGCTAATCACCTAATGCCAATGTCTTCTTCCCTCTTGTTCAGTCCATCACATACCATAACTTTGTTCTTTAAGCTTTGCTCCTTTTTAGCACCTTTTAATCATTTTAAAGCTCAATTTGCACCCGGAGAGTCCCAAATACAGAAATCTACAAAGTAAACATAAATGCATGAAAACTACAATAACACATAAGTTTAAGCAACAATAGAAGCGAGTTGATATCAAATAAGTGGTTATAAAACCACTTATCAAATACCCCCAAGCTTAAATGTTGCTTGCCCTCAAGTAACACAAACCAAACCAAACACAAATGCAATGCAAGTAACTATAATGTACGCAACCTATACTAGAATGAAGGTGAATCTAGGTCTTAGTCAGAATAGATATTCAAATGCAATGCCTCAGAAAACAAACAGATAAGCTACTCAAGACAAGGTCAAAATCATAACTTTGCAAATCCAAATCTGTCAGCACTGATGCATTGTGCGTTGTGTGCCTAGCAACCATTAAACATGCTTCTAACAAATAAATCACATACTATGCTTCTTAGGGGGAAAAACCAGTTTTAATTCAAGAAAAATAGTAAATCAGATAATTTCTAACTCAGACCATGTATTACTTACGCTAAGAGTCAACAGGGAGTTTATTATTCTTTTTATTGACTCATGAGGGCGTATTCGCACTTACCCGTGTACACATTCGACTGTGCAATGCCTAGTCCTCTTAGGCTTTTCAATGATATCCATGTAGCGAGCTTTCGACCAACGACTCCCAGACCAGACGGTCTTAGGGCGCTAGGTTTAGAGACACCCCGAGGGCTTACTTGCTCGAATATCAAAGGCCACAGGATTCGACGTAGTCAAAGTGTTTATTCTATTTTTTTCTTTTTCTGAATTTTTTTTTTGTTTTATTTTCTTTTTCTTTTTCTTTTTCATAGGGGAGTGCTTCTTACGTTCCATCTCCCCACATAGCATGCATGCCCCCTGTTTCCCCCAAACTTAAGCTTTTAACAATCTTAGTTATTATTACATGAGAACTGACATTCTTTCATTCAAACATAGATTTCTCACCAGAAGACAAGTATGTGAAAATTTAAACTTAGCATGTCATGATGGTTACTCTATTGTGCTGACTGGCTACACAGTATCTGACAGATAAGGATTTACATATATGACCTTCAAATCAAGCTTAAGTCTCAAATCAGTTCGAAAATCAAGTGAATTCAATTTGTTCATAGGCCAAATACATAACTAACTAACTGAAACTGGATTCATGCAAAATGTCCTAACACAGAATGCAAAAACAGAATGCAAAATTTTTAAAATTTTGACAAATTTTAACAAAACACGACCTATATGCAGTATATAAACAAACACAATATGTAAAATGAAATGAACTACCCTATATGCAAAATAAAGCCAATACCCCCAAACTTAAAGTGTTCAATGTCCTCATTGAAGGTAAAGGTAAAAAGAAAGGAACTCCCCTATTCAGCTTCTGATGCTGCATGAAATGAAGTGGCATCCTCTCAAAAGTTTCCCCGTCTCTCTCTGCTCTTGGTAAAATAAACCCTGCTCAACACTATACTCAATGAACCAACCCAACTCCATATCAATCTTGCTCTGCTAGAGATCCCACACTCAATATCTCAATTGATCAGGTTGAGAGGATGAGGTGGATGAGAATTGGTACTTTGGATTGAGGAGGTAGGAGGTTTTCAAAACTAAGGCTTGTAGTGGAGGGGATTGTATGAGATAGAAGAGATGGGGGATTGTGTGAAGGAACTTGAGGGATTGGGATAAGAGGCTTGTGTGCTGCTGATTTACATGAAGCGATGCCCCCCCAAAATCTACAAGATTTTCCTTAAGACAGACCCAGTTTATGTGTGGCGCGGCCGCGCGTGGTAATGCCTTGGATTGGGCGCGGCCGCGCGGACCATTAAATTTTGTTGCTGCAGATTTTTGGCATGAACTGAGGTTGGCTTTTGCTTTTCATTCATTCCGAGCAGCCTTTGACCTGAAATACGCAGACAATACTTATTAAGCCCTCCTAGACTAACAAAAGTATATAAAATCTATTTACATCAAGAGAATGAACATGGAAAGATATATGCATTTATATTTCCAAAAATTCTCTAAAGGCGTATATGCAATGCAAGTGCATCACAAGTATGCTATATGCTCTGTAATCCCAAAAATATACGCATTCATGCTTAAGTTCACAAATGTAGGCAATGAACTCCTAATTCCTATAGTATGCAAAAATTTAAACTAAATATTAACTAATAAGAATTAAACGAGGGGGAGGCAAATGTGATAGAAAGCATGTAAATGGAGAATTAAACAAAGAGATAGAGAGAGGGATGATGGGAAGTAGGTAATGGAGAATTAAACAAAGAGAGAGAGAAATGTTGGGGTGCCTACCATCTAGCGCTTGATTTATAGTCCTCTAGCTCGACTATGTCTGCCCACTGCTACCCAACTCCCCGACTATACTGGAGAACCCCTCCATCCATCAGAATAGCTGTGTGACTTTGGCGGCTTCCCAGTAGGAGCAGATGCAGATTTAAACTACCTAACATTGGATAAGTAAAAGAATTCTCCGTCCTGAAGGTTGGGGAGCTAGGCAAGGGTTCTGTTGTGTAGGTGAAATGATCGGGGCATGGAGGTATAGACCACATAACGGACTCTTTTTCTATTCTCTTCTCTTCTGACCACCATGGTGCAGAGACTACAGAATCTCTCATGTCATCGAGATCCGTCTCTACAATGTGGCTACCAAGGGGGCAAGGATGTGCAAACTTGACTGGAGTCTCAAACATGGGCGGAGAAGGCTCTTGGGGGATTATCACTATTGGTTCATACTGTTCCACATCCCCAATTATCTCCTCTTGTTCCATTGCCCTTGGTTCGTCCAGTTGCAATTGCACTTCGGATTCTCTATCAGTTTCTGCACCCATGTCATTGCACCACTTAGTCTGGGGATCATAACTTACGGCTTCAGTCATTGGAGGTACAGGATCATGCATTTTTGTCTCTTGTTCAAATACCTCGTCTTTCCTTAATTCCGTGCTAATCTGCTCTACCCAAATCTGAAGATCCTCATTTAAATACTCTTGCTCAATCAAGATCTCCTCGTCCATTTAATCCTCAGAATCCATGTACTGAATCTCACTGGAGTTCTGAGGTCCTTTGCTCACGGCTTCCACTACTTGAGAGAGCAAATTCTGAAGATTTTGAGTCTGTATCCCTTGCTCAATCAACTCCTCTTTCATCAAGGCCATGTTATTCTGATTTGCCCAATTCTGGAGATTCTCGCTTGACTGTTCTTGCTCAACTGAGGTCTCCTGTGTTGATGCTATGAAGTTTCCCCACATATTTTCCAATCCTTCCTTTTCAGTTTCAGTCTCGAAATCCATATACTGCGGCTCAGTTTGTTGAAGGATTGTTGATTAGGGCCATCTAATTCTGGAAGTTCTGGCTTGATTGCTTTTGGCTCCTAAGCCTCTCCTCTTGGCTTTCTAAGATCCTATACATGAATTCCATTGGAGATTGTTCTCCTTGTAAACATGGGGATTGATATGGGGGTTCTAGTGCATAAGTTGGACTTGGCTCATATTATTCTTGATAGCTCACAGTATGGTTTTGCATCCCTTGTTCATCCTCTATCATAAAGGCCTTGCTAATCTGCTCTGCCCAGTTCTGGATATTCTTGACTGACTTCTGTTGCTCAATCAAGATGTCCTTCAGTGATATGTCACCTCCTTCCTCCAATCTTACATTTTCTATGTCACCCTCAAAATTGTGTTGAGGCTCGTAAATTGGAGTCTGGAAGGTGAATTCTGGGGCGTATGCGGGATTTGGATCCCAGTGTTGGTCTTGATAGTAGTCTGATGAAGGGTTTAGGTGATACCCCATGTCTTGCTGATAATCGGGATACGGTTCACTATAGGAGTGCTCACCCCCATACTGCTCTTGTCCAAAACTGATAGGCTCCTGATGGCTCATATAAGCTCTAGCACCATAGTCATATGAAGTCACTGGCTCTCGACTCTGTTGGACTGAAATAATATCCAACTTTCTCGAGAGCTCTTCTTACTGTGCTGAGAGTGTGGCAATTGGGTCGAGTCCATCAGTGCTTGCTTCCCTTGGTTGCTCTTGTCTTATACAGTTCCATGGATAAAAATTTAAGTCCATTGTACCTGAAAAGAGAATATGGGAAGAGAATAAAATAAAAATAAAATGTTTAAATTAAGACTAATTTGATTTAAACTAATGTTGGCAAACAGTTATCCAATTAAGTCCCCGGCAACGGCGCCAAAAACTTGTTGGTCGGTTTTCCGATCAATACATTCGTGCAAGTATACATAGTCAACAAGTAATAAAGTGAAAGTACAGATATCATTCCCACGAGGAATTAATAAATAAACAGTCGCCAAACCACTAGCACGTAATCATTTCAGTCTTATTTAAACGAGCGGTAAAGAGATTAAATTTAAACTAAGTTAACTAGACAAGGAATTAAGCTTAAATTAATTAATCTTAGGGCAAAATCAGATAATGAAGGCATGAGATTCCAATTTCCCTAATGATTTATCTAAGTCGTTTCACTTCCAATTAGGTCAAATTAATCGTTAAGTGTGCTAGTCAAGAACACGAAAGTGAGAGAATGCTATCTCTCGATGCACCTAATCCATATCACGTGCAATCCACAGATGATAGAACGCATGTGAACACTCACATTATCTAAACCCCTATATGTCTATGGTGTTTACAAATAAATAGGGTTTAAGGTCAAGTTCTCATTTGACTACGGGCGGCGCTTCGGTATATGTCTATCCTAAGCACAAATCATACATCCAACGCCATGTGAACGTAAAATCGCCCGCTACTACGATTAGATCTAAACCCACATTTCTTCTTTCAATCCCATGTGGGTTTTCACAGTAATTGGTCATGACTCAATTAAGCATTGAAAGCATACATCGCAATAGACAATCAATAACAACCAACAAGGACCATCATGAAAGCAAATCAACAAAGACTACTCAAAAGGTTCCATTGAAACCTCAAAATATAGTTTCAGTCATAGACAACTCAACATACCATCCACATATTGAATAAGCATCATAAGAACACAAATATGAATCAAAGAGAAAATAAGGGTAAGAAATGCAAATCTGATTCCTCTTGATCAAAATACGAATCCTTTATGTCTTCAAATGTTTCAACCATCAAGTCTAATAAAACCCTAGAATATTAACTACTATAAACTAGTCTAATCTTTACTTCTATTCTACTCCTAGACAAGAAATGTAAAAGAAAATGAAAATAGAAGAAGAAGATTAGGGCTAAGCTCCCTTAGGGAGGATCTTGCTTTTTGTGTCCAAATATTAGCCCTTATATGCCTTTTTCAGCCGAGTCTGCCTTTGCCCAAGCCAAAATTCGATCAGCAAGCTTTTAAAATAAGTCAACCGGGCAGCTTGACCAGCGCAGCTGCGCAGGTTATAAGCATGCAGCCGGCGCAGCTGCGCAGGCTTCAGATGGGGAAATTCTGCTCCTTTTTGCTTCCTTCTCTTGCTGATTCTTTCCATGTTTAAGCTCAGCTTTCATGCTCCTGCCAATCATCTAATGCCAATGTCTTCTTCCCTCTTGTTCAGTCCATTACATGCCATAACTTTGTTCTTTAAGCTTTGCTCCTTTTTAGCACCTTTTAATCATTTTAAGCTCAATTTGCACGTGGAGAGTCCCAAATACAGAAATCTACAGAAGTAAACATAAATGCATGAAAAGTTACAATAACACATGAGTTTAAGCAACAATAGAAGCGAGTTAATATCTAAATAAGTGGTTATAAAGCCACTTATCAGTTGTGCCCAAGACAACGAGAACTTTCATCATCTACCTTTACCTGTAACACCTAATATTATGGTTATACCAATTCACAGTTCATGTTTATAATCATGCCAATAAATTCATCTTTACACTCAGGCCAAAGATATTCATTTGTAACACCAATGGCCATGATTATGCCAATCAATTTATCTTTACACCCAGACCGAATATATTCATATATAACACCAATGATCATGATCATGCCAATCAACAATTACTCTTTGCACCCAAGCCAAAAAAAAATTCACCACATGTCATTGCAACACAGGCAAAAGACACTCAACAATCATCTTGTCATTGCACCCAGGCCAAAGACATTCACAACAACTTAGTCTTGATAATTAGTACAAATAATAATGGTATAATGAATGGACATAATAATCAGAATAATAATATAAATAATAGATATTAATGATTTCTAATTTTTCCATAGTCCAAACTGTTAACATGATATCCAAAAAATCAATTAGAGTTATTGATAGAATACAAAATAAAATAAAATATATGGTTCACATCTTAAATATCACGATTTAACATTTAATAGGAAGATTTAGGTGAAATATTAGATAAAACACAAACTATTAAAGATACTCTAATCTTTTTTAGGAATTTTCACCATTTAATGATAAAGTTGTAGAAACGGATAATGCTTTCTTATCATAATATGGAGTATGAAATAAAATGATATCCCTTACGAATATGAAAGAAAATGATATCTTTTACCTTAGTAGAGACTAGATCTGCCTGTTACGTAGCAGAATAACTTAAGAAATTTCTGCACCTTTAGCAACACTCAGAGTATCCTTATATTCAAAAGAAATAATCACAATATTATACTAGAAGAATTTTATATTTTCGGTGTTGTGATGGTGTGCATTGTTGCTCATTCGAGAAACCTATTTATACTTAAAATTGAGGAGACAACTAGCACACACGCTTTGACAAAATAACCAAATGAGCTATATAAAAATGTTGATAGTGAGATTTTTCTCACAGAGGAAATTAAACCAACTTATACACGATTTTAACAAAATTTATTTGTGAATGAGTTGTGGTCCAGACTACTTTAGGAAAAGTAGAGTGTCGGCAAGTCCTGCCAAACTTACTTTTGTAAAAAGAAAATAATTGAACGAACATCTACTTATCATACTTATTATTAATCAACACCTTTTTATTCATCAATTATTTACACTTTCAATATTTTAACAATTATTCACAATTAATATTATAGACTCACAATACTGTCAACTGATCTAATTATATTATATCAAATAATATGAGTTACAGTGCTGTGATAATTATTAATTTAATAATATAAAATACTATTCAATTGTTACTGTGGCAATTATTGAGTCAATAATATGAAATACTATGCAGTTGCTACTGTAACAATTATTAGATTAATAATATGAAGCACTGTATAATACTGTGTGAAACTGTGAAATGTCGTGTGCCACTATAGAATACTGCGTACTACTTTACTTTAATCACCGATATTTAAATAGTTAAAAGTGATAATACCGTTGACCACTTTATTAAAAAAGTTCACTACAAGAAAAAGGCTTAATTTCCGACGAAATATTCCGTCGGGATTAGGCTAATTTTGTCAGAATTAAGCTAATTTTGACGGAATATTTCGTCAAAAATTTGGACGGATATGGACACGTCAGAATTAAGTCCGTTGAAAATTCGGTCAGAAATAATAAATAGCGATAGAACAAATTCTGACCAATATTCCGTCGGACTTAGTATATTCTCAACAGAAG
The DNA here is from genome assembly GCA_020205555.1 of Panax stipuleanatus. Lineage (NCBI taxonomy): Eukaryota > Viridiplantae > Streptophyta > Magnoliopsida > Apiales > Araliaceae > Panax > Panax stipuleanatus. The sequence continues at coordinate 111,805,751 of CM035125.1, read as the reverse complement.
TGTTTCGGTCGGGATTAGTCTGTCGAAATTAATACTGCCACGTGACATTGCTGATTGGACTTGGGAGCCTTAATTTCGATTGAAATTCCTTCAGAAATGTAACGTTCCATCAAGAATAAAGGTTTTTTTAATTTTTTTTTGTTTAACTACAATATGTCAAACATCAACTAAACTACAAGAATTTACATCCTATTAAGATAAAATAAAGTAAAGATTAATACAATATGTATAAATCATCTACAAAACTAAGCCATGCTAGTAGTACTATCCATGCTGTGAGGACGATCAACGGGCGGGCGTCGACGGTGCTGCTCTGGCGTATGAATATCGTCGACGTCGTCTCTCCGCTCGTGATTAGCATCAGCAGCCTCCTCGACATCTCCAGCCTGCTTGGAATCGCCACCCTGCTCGGGATCATCGCCATGTTGATACAATTAAAAATATAACTCTTTAGTCCATATGACAAAATTAAAGATATAACTAAATGAAAATTAAATAACATGCAGAATAGTCAACTTAAAATGATTAGTATACCTGAGTAGTCAGGGGTTGACTCAGTATCGGCCCAAAAGCGTCCATGAGTAGGGTAACCACCATCCGGACCATCTCGCTGCGTATCGCGACGAACTGCTCGAAGGGATACCCGTACTTAATTTACTAAAACTCCTACGTATACTACATGATGTGTCAGTATATACTACATGATGTGTCAAGCATATTTAGTTTACTTTAATTGTGGAAAACTACACAAGTATTTACATGTGTCAAGCATGTTCAGCTTACTTTAGTTGTTGAAGACTACGAAAATACTACTTAGTATTTTATTTTATTTTATTTTGTATTATATTATATTATATTATAATATATAATTGGTTTAATTTTTTTATTAAATTTAATTTATTTTATTAAATTAAATTAAATTTAGTTTTTTAAATTAAATTTATTTTATTTTATTAAATTTAATTAAACTTATTATTAAGTTTTATTGTATTTTATTTTCTATTCTATTATATTATATATATATATATATATAATATATTTTATTAAATTAAATTAAATTAAATTTATTAAATTTGTTTTATTTTATTTTATTTTATTTATTTAATTTTATTAAATTAAATTAAATTTATTATTATGTTTTATCGTATTTTATTTTATTTTATATTATATTATTTAAAATTTTTATTTTTTTATTATATTATATTATATATATTTTAAATTTTTTTATTAAATTAACTTTATTAAATTAAATTTATTTTATTTTATGAAATTTAATTTAATTTATTATTAATTTCTATTTTATTATATTATATTTTATTTTATATTATAATACATTTTCTAATTTTTAAAATTTGTTTTATTTTATTAAATTTAATTTATTACTATGAAACTAAGTAAATGCTACTTAGTTTGTTTCAATATTGAAAACTAATTAAAATACATAAATAAAATAAAACAGGGCCCACATATTTTGCAATTGAACAATTCTGATAAAAATAGTAAATATCACATTAGATTATGATCATGCACTGTAATTGCACAAATATAATTAAACCCAAATTAAAGCAATTCTAAGATTCATCAGTAATTTCAATAAGCCCAATTACACAAACCTAACCAAAACTGAAAGTATATATCACTTTTTATCATATAATTAACACACATACTTCAAATATGTCTCAAATTGACATCAATATACTACAAATGTCCCAAATTACTTACATCAAATATGTCCCAATTGACAGCAATATACTTCAACATCCATATATAATACAAAATTGACAACAATAAAAAATTGACAACAATATAATTCAAATATGTAACAAATTAATTGACAACAATATACTTCAAAATTGATAGCAATATTGCAGTGTTCAAATATGTCCCAAATTGAAAATCCAAATCTCCACAACTATTGAAATTAGTTGAAATTAACTTACATTAACTTGAAATGGAGGTCGGGACTGTCAACTGTACGATGGGCCGATGGTGGCTCTGGCAGCGACGAATGAGATGGTGGTGGTAGCTGTCGTTTACACTACTAAATTTACCTTACCTTTTATTCAACTAACTCAAGAATTAGTATAGCAATAAGTAAGGATCGATCCCACAGAGAGTGAATTGTATTTTATCTATCCAAGTATTTCCAATGAATTGGGAGTTTTTAGTTTTGAAAACAGTTTAATTAACTAAAGTGAACTAATAAGAAAATATCAATGAGTAAAAGAATTCAATTCTTCAGTTTAGTATCCCCTTTTCACAATTATGATTTAACCAAGTGTTTACACTATTTATCCCATGAGATTAATAACCTTAGATAACCGCGATCGCAAATTACCCAAAATTCTCCTTAAGTGTAGATCTAATGCGACGATCGCCTACAAGAGATTGTAACAAACATACAACCTAGAACTATCAACTTAGATTTAATATGATAGAAGTATTAAGAATGAGAATTAGATTATTCCAAGCAATAATTACACAATCAGGAATTATTTAACTTGTCTTCTGAAAGCCTTAACAATATTTCAAAGCTTGACCAAAATAAAATAACATTAATTGCTACGTGGATTAGACATACATCGTTTGCTAAATATTTATCTTAATCTAGCATACATGAAAGTTTATGTAGATAATCAGAATAAATCTCAAGCAAGAATAAATAATATATTGATCAAACCATTAATTGATAGTAAGGTTTACATCCCTTCAGAATTGAATTGGAAGAATTAGCCTATGTCCTCAAGCATTCCTAGATCCAAGATGAAAGATGAAAGAGAAGAGAAGAGAAGAGATCCCCTAATATCCCTAGAATAACTCCTATTTATAACCTAAACAAACCCTAATTAAGTTCCAATGCTATTCCCACTCAACTTTTGCTCAAAAAGGCCTAAAAATGAGTTTTCTCGTCAGCCAAGTAATGCCCAGCGCTTCCCGGGCGCTGCCCAACGCTTGGGTGCCAGAAAGTGCCAAAACATTTGCTGTACTGGCGTGCCCCGCGCCTCTGATATCGTCCCCCGACGCAGGTCTGATTCTGCTACGACGTCCTTTGGTAAAACAATCATAACTTTTGATCCGGGAGGAGTTACGGGGTCTGTTACCTGTCAAATTGAAGCTGTCGAAGAGAACTACAACTTTCATTTTTTGAGCATTGACAAATTTGATTGGATCAAGGTTGAAATCGACTCCAAGTGACTGCTATGTAAATTTCAACTTCCAAACTCTGAGATTTCAACTTTTGTTTGGTAAAAGGTCATAACTCTTTCATATGAACTCCGATTGGGAAGATTCAACATTTTTTGAAAAGCTAAGGAATAGCTCTACAATAAACTCCAAGTCCCAAGCCAAAACCATGAATCCAACTCAGCATTAAAACCCAACAATCTTCCCGTTTCCTCGTTTCATCTCCATTTTGACCTGAAACCCATAAACACCATATTAAGCTCGTATACACATGAAACATGCAATAAAACCAAACATAAAGGAATAATAATCATAAAATATTATGCACTTATCAAATTCCCTCACACTTAGCCTTTTACGCATCCTCGTGTAAACCAAAAGTTTGATTTTCAAAAACTCTACTCAACCATAATGTCAAAAGATTTCAAGAACAAATCATGATTATCAATACTAAACCCACAAAAACACAATCAATGTTCATCAATTAACTCATGATAACCACCTTGTCATTTCACCAATGAATTTCATTAAGTCAAATTGTAACCACATAAACATTCTTCGATGATCCAAACACTTACTCAACTTAGTTACCATGAAGCAAAAACCACCACTCAAAAACTCAAAACATATTTTTCCTGCTTTTATTTTTTTTTATACCAAAACCCTTTTATTTTCCTCTTTGATTCCGATGAATGCATTTTATGCTCCGTTTCACCTTCCTCAATTTTTCTTTGTAAGTGAGTGCATTTTATGCTCCATCTCACTTATTCACACGTGTTTATGGGAGAGTGCGTTTTACGCTCCATCTCATCCCACCACATGGTTTCTCTTGCGTCTTTTTCAACAATTTCATTGATTTTTAACTTTTTTGATATATTTTTTCCATATGGTCCTGTAAATACCATAAGCAGTTCAATAGTTCTAAAGCATGAGATTAGTGCACATAGACAACTCCACAGATAACTAAACCAAATGAGCATATATCACATGTTCAAGTACTCATGAGACACAAATTTAATTTAAATTAGTTGCTATGGATCATGACTTAGTTTTTCTCAATCATTAACCAATTAAGCATCAAACAGATTTTGAATTTTTAGCATTGATTTTCAATCCTCTACTTTAACCTTCGAGCACATAAGCAAATAGAATTATGGAAATCAATTTTTTTAAAAAAAATTTCAAGGCATCAAATTTTCCTATTTCCTATCAACATCGGCAGATCAAATATCCCTAAATAATCATAAAAACCTAATTTTTCCCCCCACACTCAAACCTGACATTGTCCCCAATGTGAGAAAATCATGCAAAGAAGAAAGAACTACTATTAACAAATTAAAAAGAAAAGGGATAGAAAGATCTAATCTGAATTCTTGGGTTGCCTCCCAAGCAGCTGCCCTTGTTTATTTTCATTGGCTTGACATCTTCCCCTTATTCTATGTGATTGGACTTGTGAATTTTAAGTGGGCTGGTAACAGTTTCATCCTTAAATGAGGAACATTGTGGACTTCATTATGATCGTGCTCCTTTCAAGCCCCCAAATCCTCCATGTATAATTGTATTCGATCAAAAGATTCCTGCACCAAATAATCAACAACATCAATAGAAAAAATAGATTTAACATTACCAATATACCTTTTAGCCTCATATACGTTGAACTGGAACTTTGCATTGTTTAATTCCATGGTAAAGGTTTGATGATGTGTATCACTCGTTGCTTCTGTTAGTTGTATTGATGAAAATGAATTCTCATCTTTCTTGTTGAGATCTGCAGAACTTATCAAATCAGTCTCCTCTTCCTCTTGTTCTTTTTCTTCATCAAATTCTGTACAATTGTCTGTTCCTGAAGTAAGCACATCCTCCTACTCTTCTTCGTCATATCTCTCAACAAACTGAGGAGGTAACTCCCCTAAACCTTAAGATTCTATACGACTAACCATGGTAGTAAGCTGACTTATCTGATTCTCCAACCTGTGGATAGATTTCCTTCTCTTTTGCTGGAATTGTTGCGTCTGATGCATGAAAGCTTTGAACATATCCTCCATAGACGTTCCAGAATGAGCAGGTACTTCGTAGCTCAAGTCGTGATGATCTCTCCATCCGAAATTGTGAGTTTCTGCCCAAGGATCATATTAATGCGGGTGATGTCCTACGAATGTTCCCACAACATTGACAGGTTGCACCGTTTCATCCTTATACAATATTGGACAAGCATCACTTGTATGTCCTGACTTTGAGCAAATTCCGCTCTTTTGCAACTTGCATATTACCTGTAGCCATTTGATGAACCAAAGCAGTTAATTCAGAAATTTGTTGTTCAATATTACTTGTATTTACCCCATTTACCCTTTGAGGTGTATGATCCATCCTAGTTCCATACTGCTGCGAGTTAGCTGCCATGTTTGCAATTAAGTTCTTTGCAGCTTCTAGAGTCTTATCTACCAGTGGTCCTCCACTTGCTGCATCAATCATACTCCTATCCATTGGTAGCAACCCCTCATAGAAGTACTGAATCAAGTGATAATCATCGATTCCGTGAGGTGGACAGCTGCAACACAACTTCTTGAACCTTTCCCAATACTCATAGAGATTCTCTCCGTTAAACTGCATGATTCCACATATCTCCTTCCTTATGTTAGCAACTCTTGAAGTAGGAAAGTACTTCTCCAAGAATAACTTCTGCATCTCAGGCCATAATCGTATTGATCCTGAAGGAAGATAGTATAACCAGTCTTTAGCCGAATCTGCTAGTGAGAACGAAAAAAGTCTAAGCTTGATCTGCTCCTCTAGCACTCCTTGTGATTTCATTGTGGAGCACACCACATGAAACTCCTTTAGATGCTTATATGTCACATGTAAGACCACGAAAAATGGGCAAAAGACGAATTAGTCCAGAGTTAAGTTCAAAAGCAACATCTAAAGTAGAATATTCAATACACAAGGATTGTTGATCAAGGTCAGGAGTAGCTAGTTCTTTTAAAGTTCTGTTGTTCCTTAGCATCTCCATCTTTTCCTTTTCAAGTGATGGAACAAGAGCTTCTTTTGTATCTGTAGTTTTCTCTATCTCTTGATCAAACTTTAAGTTAATAAGGTGAGAAGATTGAGTAATAAAAGAAAAAGAAAAAGAAAATAAATAAATAAATAACATAAAAACAATTGAATAAATAAAAACAAGTAACACTCCCCGGCAACGGTGCCAAAATTTGGTAGCTGTCGTTTACACTACTAAATTTACCTTACACTTTATTCAACTAACTCAAGAATTAGTATAGCAATAAGCAAGGATCGATCCCACAGAGAGTGAATTGTATTTTATATATCCAAGTTTTTCCAATGAATTGGGAGTTTTTAGTTTTGAAAACAGTTTAAATAACTAAAGTGAACTAATAAGAAAATATCAATGAGTAAAAGAATTCAATTCTTCAGTTCAGAATCCCCTTTTCACAATTATAATTTAACCGAGTGTTTACACTATTTATCTTCCCATGAGATTAATAACCCTAGATAACCGCGATCACAAATTACCCGAAATTCTCCTTAAGTGTAGATCTAATGCAACGATCGCCAATAAGAGATTCTAACTAACATACAACCTAGAACTATCAGCTTAGATTTAATATGATAGAAGTATTAAGAATGAGAATTAGATTATTACAAGAAATAATTACACAATCAGAAACTATTTAACTTGTCTTCTGAAAATCTTAACAATATTTCAAAGCTTGACCACAATAAAATATCATTAATTGCTACGTGGATTAGACATACAGCGTTTGCTTAATATATATCTTAATCTAGAATACATGAAAGTTTATGTAGATAATCAGAATAAATCTCATGCAAGAATAAATAATATATTGATCAAATCATTAATTGATAGTAAGGTTTACATCCCTTCAGAATTGAATTGGAAGAATTAGCCTATGTCTTCAAGCATTCCTAGATCCAAGATGAAAGATGAAAGATTAAAGAGAAGAGAAGAGATCCCCTAATATCCCTAGAATAACTCCTATTTATAGCCTAAACAAACCCTAATTAAGTTCCAATCTTATTCCCACTCAACTTTTGCTCAAAAAGGCCTAAAAATGAGTTTCCCCGTCAGTCGGGCGCTGCCTAGCGCTTGGGTGCCAGAAAGTGCCAAAAAATCTGCTGTACTGGAGCGCCCCGCGTCTCTGAGAGCGTGCCCCACGCTGGTCTGATTCTGTTGCGATGTACTTTGGTAAAACTGTCATAACTTTTGATTCGGGAGGAGTTACGGGGCCTGTTACCTGTCAAATCGAAGCTGTCGACGAGATCTACAACTTTCATTCTTTGTGCATTGATAGATTCTAATTGGATCAAGGTTAAAATTGACTCTAAGTGACTGCTATGTAAATTTCAACTTTTAAACTTTGAGATTTCAACTTTCGCTTGGTAAAAAGGTCATAACTCTTTCGTATGAACTTCGATTGGGACGATTCAAGATATTCCGGAAAGCTAAGGAATAGCTCTACAATAAACTCCAAGTCCCAAGCCAAGACCATGAATTCAACTCAGCAGTAAAACCCAACAATCTTCTCAGTTTTCCTCGTTTCATCTCCATTTTGACCTGAAACCCATAAACACCATATTAAGCTCGTATACACATGAAACATGCAATAAAACCAAACATAAAGGAATAATAATCATAGAATATTGTGCACTTATCAGGAGGTTCGGCAGTGACGATGGAGATGTTTGGTGGCTTCGGAAGTGACGGTGGAGATGGTGGGTGGCTTCGGCAGCAACGGTGGAGATGGTGGGTGGCTCCAGCAGTGATGGGAGAATAAGGATATAGAGATAGAGTCTGAGAGAGAGAGAGAGAGTCTGATGAGAGAAAGAGAACATATAAATGCGACAGGGGAAGGAAATGATTAGATTTAGGGTTATAACTCACTTAAGTTCGACTGAAATTCTGTCGTCCTTAAGTCCGTCAAATATACCTTAATTTTGATGGAAGTTCCATCGGCCATATGTGCTTTCCGTCGAACATATCTTTGGCACTAGAGGGAAATTTTGAAGCCAAGAGTCGGCATTGTTCTCGACGAAATTCTGTCGAATTTAATTTAGTTTTGACGAAATTATGATCGACAAAATTATCTGTCGAAAATAAACTATTTTCGAATCGAAAATAATTCCTGTTGGGTTTGTACAAAATTGTGGCGCAATCTAATTGCACAATAAACGGAAGCATGATATATCAGAGTTTAATTTTTTTTTACAAAACCATTACCTAGATCATCTTTTTTGCAAATTATTAATTTAAAACGATAAATAAGAAGTTATGAAATCATACCCTTGTAGAACGAAGCTTCCACAGGTACGAGTTCAACTTCTTGTTCTTCGTGATCTCCTTGAATTTCTGGGTTAGATTCCTTCATTTGATCAACTGTTTGCCACCCAAGTGTTTGGCCTCTAGAGGTGATCCACCAAGGAAGAGGAATTATCAAGAAGGAGAGTGGTTAGCTAAACCCTAGTTTTCTATCCTCTATAGAAAAGGAGTACTCTCCAACAATTAGAATTGCATCAACTGATATCTAATATAAGACTCCCCTTATATAGATATTGGTTAACCCTTCTAAGCCTATTAGATATAGGTTTTCATTTAATTAATTAAACTCCTTTAATTAATAGGCTTCTCAACATATTGGGATTTAATTAATTAAACTCCTTTAATTAATTTGCCTCTTAATCTTATTAGGAATAAATGAGAGTATCAATATTAAATTAATTCCTAAAACTCCCTTAGAAATTAAAATAATAATAATAATAATATTAATAAGACTCCTCTTATTAATTTATATTTAATATTTCCAAAATATTAAATAATAAATATTAAGCTATTTAATTTATTCTATCACCATAGATTAAATTAATTACACTTAATGTATTATTACGATTATGCCATTATTTTCTCAAATAATTATTCTTTCTTTTATGGTGTGACCCTTTAGGTTCTCCATATTAAATCGGTTATGAATAAATCAATTAGAAAAATTCTAATCTTTTTTAAATAAATAAATTAAACTAATAATCTATTTAAATAAATTATATTTATTCTACAATATGGATAAGCCTCTCTAGCGATCAACGACTTTCTAGATAATATAGATTTCAACATTAATCATAAAAGAACCTGTGAGTAAATAGTTACCGTACAATTCAATCCTTCCACCATACAATATCCCAATTAAATATAAGACATGAAATTATTGTCAAGTATTATTTTATTTAATTATATGTATTTCGATTAGAAAATGCACAACTCCAAATAATGCAAATTAGAAACTCCTTGCTAATTTCATTCTACCTTGGCTAAGGACTACTGGGTTGTCATTTAACGAATCACATATGACATATCTCTTCTTTTACTAGAAGTGATAGATTCTTTATTGATCATCCATTATCTCCATATGTAACTCATTATACCCAAGCATACCCTTTGATATACCCTAAGGGTTTTTGTTGAATAAGTCAAAGTATAATTCATTACATACAAGATACTATGATGATCTCAAGTCCAAGGATCACTTATACTACTATTACATTAGGAATTCCTATTGACAGACAAGTAAAACTCCATTAGGTATTCCATAGTGAGTCACGTTTAGTGAACTTATTCTCCAATAAGCACCTACATACTTGCTTTAGTGTCTCCACACAAATGATTATGAGATCAATCATCCTCATTCTATGAGCAAGCAACATACGTACCAATCTATCCGGATTTACTAATTCCCTTTTTAATAAACCAACGATTGAGAACTATTTTAGTTTTAAGCTTTCTAAGAATTTAGATCTCATTAGCATGATTAACATAATGATTCTAAAAGCATTGCTTAAAACTATGAGTTATTTACATATTATAAAAATAACATCATGTAGATAATTAAATGCCTTTAATAAATGAATACTTTGATTAATTAATAAATAAGATTGTCTCCAAAGTATATTCTTTATCATCATATATGATTGGCTTGTATGCATACTACTTTCAATCTCCCACTTGCACTAAAATCAATCGCCATGGTATCTCATACCCATCTTCTCTAAGTGACGATCAAACTGCTATTGTGTTAAATGTTTAGTAAATGGATCTGCAATGTTGTCTTGAGAGTCTACACGCTCCAAGGTGACGTCTTTCCTTTCAATGATTTCTTTAATCAAAGTGCCGCAACACATGTTTGGATTCAAGATGAGACTTAGGAACTATTCCTAGTTCTGTAATGAACTTTTCATCTGAAACATCAACTTGCAGCTTCACTTACAGTTATATATACTTTGTCTTTCTCACTAAACCATCAACCTTTTACTGTTTGGAACCATTCCAATTTACTACACCACCTTTGAAGGTAACGGCTTAGCCTAAAGTGGATTTGCTGTCGTCTTGGTCAGTCTAAAAACTTTAGTCTGTTTAGTCCTCTAGTTTAATTCAGACCCATCATATATCATGATGACATCCTTAGTGTCCGTTAAGTACTTTAGGATGTTTATCACTGTCCTACATTGATCTTCTCCAGAATCTGATTGATTAACATCAAGTCTCGTATATTTCATTGCATACATGATAGTAACTCATGCGATCTCTCTTTTATTGAGGACAATTTTAGAGAGATACAATCTATGGCTCATCATCATGAGACACCTTTTTGGAGTTTGCCATGCTAAACGCCTTTAGCATCTAATGAATATACGTTCCTTGGGTTAAGTCGGGCATCCTTTTAAATCTATCTATATAGATTTAGATCCCCAATGTAGGATGTTCTACCCAAATCATTTATGGAGAAATATTTAGACAACTTTATTTTGATCGATTGTAGCATAGGAATGTCATTCCCTATCAGTAATATATCATCAACATATAATACAAAGAATGAAACAGCACTCCCACTAACCTTCTTGTACACACATGGTTCATCCTCGTTTTTGATAAAATCAAACTCTTTGATTGTCTCATCAAAACGAATGTTCCATCTACGAGATGCTTGCTTTAATCCATAAATGGATTGTTGCAGCTTATATACATGAATTGCTTCAACCATTGAAACAAATTCATCTGGCTGTATTATACATACATTCTCCTCTAATAATTTATATTTGTGGAAGGGCGTCTCCAAGTCCATTTTTTCAGATCTAGTAATAATAAGTTACAATCGCAAGTAAAATTTAAATGGTCTTGTGCATTGCTTCAAAGATCCATTTTAGATTTTATGGTCATTTACCGTTTCTCTGAGTCTTAATTACTCATAACCTGTTCGTAATTCAATGGATCATCATCATTCATGATGTGTACCACATCGCCATCCTCTATAACTAATTCATACCTTTCAGGTATCTTCGGTACTCTTCCAGATTTACGAACAGTGTGTTGTACAGTAGGTATCTCTACTTGGACAGGTTCATTCAATTGATCTGTAGTGGTTTGTGGTTCTTGAATTTCTTCAAGATCTATTTTCCTCCCACTAGCCCCTTCAAGGGTAAACTCCTTTTCCAAGAAGACAGTGTGTTTCGCAACAAACACCTTTTGCTTAGTAGGATTGTAGAAATAGTATCCCAAACTTTCTTTAGGATATCCCACAAACGTACACTTATTAGATTTTGTCCCAAGCTTATCATTTTAAAACTTTTTCACATAAGTTGGACATCCCCAAATCTTAACATGCTTAAGACCAAGTTTTCTCCCTGTCCATATCTCATATAGAGTCTTGGGGACGGATTTCGAGGGGACCTTATTTAGTAGATATGTAGTCGTTTCTAGGGCATGACCCCAGAGTGAAATTTGAAGATTTGTAAAAACTCATCATGGAACAAACCATGTCCAACAATGTTCTATTTCTCCTCTCAGATACTCCTATTTAATTGTGGTGTACCTGGTGGAGTCCATTGTGAGATTATACCATTTTTTTGAGACAATTGAGAAACTCACCGCTTAAGTATTCTCCACCTCGATTTGATCGAAGAATCTTAATACTCTTGCCCGTTTGTTTCTCTACTTCACTTCTGAACTCTTTGAACTTTTCAAATGATTCAGATTTGTATTTCATTAAATACATATATCCAAATCTTGAGTGATCATCAGTGAAAGTAATAAAATAAGAATACCCTCCTCGTGCATTCGTTGTCATAGGTCCACAAATGTCTGTGTGAACCAATGCTAACAACTCTATAACTCTTTCTCCTTTTCCACTAAAAGGAGATTTAGTCATTTTACCCATGAGACAAGATTCACAAGTTGGATATGATTCATAATCAGATAGCTCCAAGAGCCCATCCTTATGCAACTTGGATAATCTTGTTTCATTGATATGACCGAGTCTCCAGTGCCACACATAGGTATAATTAACATCTTCTCTTTTCCTTTTCTTAGTTTGTTCTATTTGAAATATATTTTCATGCAAGTCAAGTATGTAAAGTCCATTTCGCAAATTACCAACACTATATAAAACATTATTTTTATAAATAGAACAACTGTTTTTCTTTATTATAATTTTAAATCCATCCATATCTAATACAGAATTTGAAATAATGTTTCTAATGATATTCAGAATAAAATAACAATTATTTAAATAAATGAATTTGCCCGTAGGCAGTGCTGAACAATAAGTTCATATAGCTAATACAACAACTTTTTGCTCTATTTTTCACTTGTAGGACAACCTCATCCTTGTTCAGCTTTCTACTTCTGACCAGTCCCTCCACACTATTACATATGTGAGAACCACAGCCGGTATCAAATACCCAAGTAGAATTTTGACTTTTAGAAAAATTAATTTTAATTATGAATAAACCTTGATTGGAAGTTGAAGCTTCTCTAAGCTTCTTCTCTGCCAGAAACTTCTTACAGTTCCTCTTCCAATGACCCGGCTCGTTGCAATGAAAGCACAATCCTTTTGTGACGAACGAGATTATTGTAATTTAATTTGAATATTTATTAAATTAAATAAATATTTTTGATGATTTAATTATTGAATTAAATAATTATGTGATAGAATTATGGTAGATTAATTTAATTATATGTGTTACATTAGTTAAATTAATGTGGAAATTTTTTATAATTCAAGTATGTATTTAATTGAGCTTATTTGATTAAATGAATTATTTAATAAGCATAATGTTATTCTAATTAATTTAATAATAACTAGAGATTTAATGATTTGACATAATTAATAAATGAGAATTTTAATTATGTGACTATATGATTTAATGTGGATTTATGATATTTTATTTAATTGATTTAAATAAAATTTTATGATTAATTGGGTGTGACATTATTAAACTATATTATAAGCATGTAATTAAAATAAAGGAAAAGGAGAATAAAGGAATAGCCAAACAAGGCCCTAATGGGAGTTGCACCAGTTAACCCATTACGGATTAACTGACACCACTAACTCACCATTATGTACATGTTATAGACGTATATCTTATTAGCCTATATCTATATCAGACATATATCGTATATTCATATCAGAGTAATTTCAGAGAGATTAGAGAGAACATTGAGAGAAAATGTGAATTGAAGAAGAAGTAGAGAAGAACTTCATCATCTTTGAATTATCTAAAAACTAGCAAGGGTAATCTCTTCTCTTTAGTTTTCAATTTAGTTTTTCAGAGTTTCCATTAACGTGCTTTAAAGTTCTCTGTGAAGAACGATTTTATAATTAACTTAAGATATGATCATATACGTGTTATTATATGTTAATAACATATTTTATATCATGCATACATGAATTACAGTGATTAACACCATGTAATTAAGTTTTAATTGGGTTTTATGAAGTTACAGAGTATGAAAGTTCTATATATGGCCTTATGAGCAAATTGTATGCTTTGAATTGGTTGTTTAACTTAAGATTAATAGTAGATTATGATTATACATGTTTAAACGAACAAAAAAAACTTTGAACGAACGGATTCGGAGTTATAACGAATCCGTGACGCTGATTTTCATGTTTTTCTTCAAAACATTCAAAAATACAAAGAACAGTGAAATTTTGTGATTTGATTTGAGTAATTATGTGATATTAAGTGTTAAAAATATGTTAGTATCATTGTGTGATGTTTCTACAAAGATGGTACTTTATGAAAATCAATGTGTTAGTTTAATTTGCATTTAATTGGGCTAAGACCTGTTAAAATCGCGAACTGTCGCTGAACTGCCAGGGTACACCCGCCCCAGCGGGCCCCATACAGATTTTACCCTCCCCAACGGGTAAATAGTGTAAGGCGAGACTGTTTTGACCTCTTGTAGTAAAATAAGTATAACTTCTTCATACGAACTCCGATTAAGGCGATTCAGGATGATTCGGAAAGATAACAAGTAGACCTACAATTTTCATTCTTTAAGTTTTTTGATTTGAAGTTTTTGCAGGGTTAAAAATGGCCATCTTTTTGACTAATACATATTCAAAGGCAATTGGAGGGCGTCGGACATGCACGTACGCAAGTGTAGTGCTCTGGACGATAAAAGATATTGTTCTAAGTTATAAAACATGAATATTATGAAATATAATAATTTTTAACATTAATCAATGATATTTTAGATAATTTGTATGAGCATGTTAAGCGTACGCAAGAGGGACGAATCAGGCGTGCGGCGATTGAACGTTGAAACGTCATGCCAAGTGTAATACTATGCTATAACGTACTTGATGACTTGATGAAAATATAATGCTATGCTATAACATGTTATTAACACATATTATATGATTTGAAGTTCATGTTAATAAACTAAGTTATTGACATATATAAGATAATGTGAAGGTTCAAGTTAACAAACTAAGTGCGAACTTGAATATTGTGATTGTAAAACTTGATTATAATTGTTTGAAGGATTATACCTATATGATACGTATATTGTGAATTCATACTCATCTTATGTGGTTAGTTAATAAGTTCACACTAGGAACCGAGTTATAAGTTGAACTTAAATGAAAAGTTCAACAGTTGAACATAGAAGTTATGAAACTAATCGACATCATATGCATAATGTAATGTGTAGGACGTTGAGGAATTGAATTGTAACTATATTTATAGCTTGCGCACGAGGCAAGTTTTCTTAACCTAACTCGTTTACGATTATGCAAGTTTTCTTATTCATACTCTTTAAATTGAGCAAGCTTTCTAACTTCAAAGTTATTCGTTGAGCAAGTTCTATACTTATGATTCTATATCAATCAAGTTCTTGTTCTTAATTATTCAAGTTCAAGATTTTCATATGAGATATTATAATTCTTTTGAAGTATTACTTCAGTTATACAATATTTATTCAATTGTATACTCTTGAGATTTATTATTCAAATTGAATATCAATTATTATTGAACCTCGTAAGACTAGTGAACCCTTATTGAATTCAACTAGTCCATAGTTGATGAACGTTCTAAATTCTAGAACTATTACTGAGCTTATCCAAACTAAACTTTCTTTGGTGCGGACTCTGATGTCAAACGGAGATGAACAACCCTATTATAGGGGATTGATGATGCTTTAGCGTTAAGATATTGTGCACAGTATGGTACTAAGGGCTTATCCCCTTAAGTACGAGAAGTAGAGTCCATAGTCTTATGACTGTTAAAGGTTTAAAGTATAAACACTTGACAACCTAGGACATAGTTCAAGGTCTTATGACCCTCAGATGTTCTTTTGATTCTTGTTATTCATTCTTGATTCAAAATCTGAGTTTTCTTTATTCAGAAGTCTTTGATTCACTCGCATGTTATTATATTGTTATATTTGTATACTTGTGGGCAATCGTGCTCACTCTTGAGGAATAATAACATTACAGTTAAGAACGAAAGATCTGACGAGCCTTCCACTAGCGAAGGCAAGGGAAAAGTCAACAAGTGATGAAGACTTGTTGTTTAATTGCTAATATTTGTTTAAGACTTATGTGTAATGTTTAAGACTTATTATTTATTTACGTTTCCGCAACAGAGATTTAAGGTTAAGTATGACCTGTGATTGATTATGTATTGCTATTCAGATGTTGTAACCCCATAAAGGGAGATGATGGATTTATTTCTATCTATTGCATGGTTTGTATTTATTATAGGGTAGATAGATAGATGATATTTGTACAGTGAACACCAAATCCCGTGGAAATTGAAGTACCCGGATTTGGGGGTGTCACAGGTTGGTATCAGAGCTGTAGGTTATGAACCTTAGGTGGGGGAAAACCTTAGGATAGTAGCCTTCGAGAACATAGTAATGATAAACTCTTATAGAGTTCTAAGAAAGATAATAACTTACCTTATGTGCTATGTGTTTATACTTATATACTCGAGTATCGATTAGCATCACGTAATAACTAAGACTTAAAATTTGATTTGTCAGGATGTCGGATATTGGAGGATCCAATCAGCCTAGGGAGGTTGTACCCCGAGAGGCTATTGAGGAGGAGCTTTGAGACATTCACACAGTCTGGGAGCAGTTAGTTCGACGAGAGCCATCTCCTTTGATCACAGTAGTTGGTCAGGAGCATGAGCTGGTATTTGACTCAGAGGAGGACCTTGAGGAGATTGAGATTCAGGCTAATGCAGCTGAGGAAAAAGAAGAAGACCCTGAAGAGTTTCTACCGAACTCTATCAGTGCTGAGATGTATAATGAGCTGTATGACCGTAACATAGAGTTACGGGATACTATTCAGGAGCTGAAGGAGAAGACGGTTACTCAACAATCTACCATCGAGCAGAAGGATGGTGAGGTTGAGGCTTTTCACACACGTCTTAGAGACGTAGAGTGGGAGTTAGTTCATGAGAAGGGCCAAGTTGAGCAAAAGTCAGAGGAAATAGAGAAATTGAAGAATGATTTGAAAGAGAAATCAGCAAGACTTGCCGTAGCAGAGGATGCTTGGGTGAGAGATTCACGACGTGCAGATCTTGTAGAGGATAACGATCGAGCAAAAAAAGCAAAGATTGAAGAGATGGATTATACGTTTCAAAATGCAATTGGCAAGGCCTAGGATCAGGTGATGTACTATCTAGTTCAGTTCGAGGGTATGCCTTGGTATATGCTTGATCGTAGAACGATGTTTCGCATTATGGAGGAAGAACGCAGTAAAGCTGTTCGATGCCTTAGTAAGCAGTGAAAGGAACAGTTTGATTATATGAATACTTCTTTGAGTAGTTAATAATATAAATTTCGATGTGATTATAAACAAAGGAATATTTTGATGATTTAAATCCTGAAGATTCTTTATCTCGGGATAGTTGATGTAAATAGCAGTGATGCTATCTTTCGTTGTTTAAAACTTTTGATTAATAAAATGTTAGAGTTTATTTGAGATATTATGTGTTAATTGTTATCTTAAAGTATTTAAGTTAAGCCTTAAATATTTAAAGAATTGAATAAGATCTAATAAGTGTATCTCTTAACAGAAATATACCGCCGAAAAAAAGATCCAATCGTCAACCGGCCCAAGAAGGGTCAACGAACAACAACAACGACGCCAATGCTAATGCTAACCCCATTCAGTAGTTGGTGAACTTATTGGCTGGAGCGATTAACAATCAACCTCAAGCTCCACCGAATACAACGTTTAAGGACTTCAAGGAGGTGGGACTGCCATAATTTAAGGGATCCATGAGCCCGATTGAAGCACAAACTTGGGTCATGGAAATGGAGAAGGTTTTTGACATTGCAAGGATTGGCGAGGACCAGAAGACTGCTTATGCTACATTTATGTTGAAATCCAAAGCCAGCTATTGGTGGCAGGCAAGCAAAGTCCAGGGAGGAGAAGGTGTAATCACCTGGGGGATGTTCAAGGAGATGTTCTTCGAGATATATTTCCCGACAAGCTCGCAGAATCAAATGGAGGTACAATTTCTAGAGCTCAAGCATGGGGAAAATGTCTGTACCAGATTATGCTGTAAAGTTCAATTAGTTGGCTAGGTTTGCCACATACCAAGTACATACTGACGAGAGAAAGGCTAGGCGATTTGAGCAGGGACTGAAACCTTGGTTGTATAGCAAAGTGTCAATGTTTCAATTGAACACTTTTGTTGGGGTATTAGAGAAGGCCATCCTCGCTGAAGGTGGAAGCGATGCGGTGACAAAGTACAACCAGGATCAGAAGAAGAAGAATGAAAGCGAAGGAAATACCAAGGCTAGTAGCAGCAACACAGGAGGAAACAATAATCAGAAGAAGAGATGGACTGACAACACACCAACCGGGAATCACCAGGGAAACCAGAAGAAGAGGGTTGAAGCATGTCCAACCTGCGGGAAAGCTCACCTGGGGGTTTGTATGAAAGGAAAGCAGGTGTGCTACAATTGTGGTCAGGAAGGCCATATAGCACCGAACTGTCCTAACCCTAAGAAGAGCGCCTGCTTTACGTGTGGTTCGAAGGATCATTTGGAAAGAGACTGTTCCAAGAAGGTATCTGGAGGGGCAGGAACAAGAGGGAACAGGGGAAACAGCGGTGGCAATGCTCTGACTATCACGGGACCAACCGTAACTAACTGACCGACCGCCGGAACATTCAACATGACAGTGCAGGATGCTGTGCAGTCTCGCGATGTGGTGTCAGGTATCATTCCGATTAATAAAGTTAATGGTTATGTATTATTTGATTCAAGTGCTACTTGTTCATTCATATCCGATGATTTTGTTAAGAACTTAGGATTGCCTAAGGACGAGTTAGAATACCCTATGAACATAGAGATTGCGAATAGATAAGTGATCCCTGTAAAGTATGTACACAATAGCTGTAGGGTGGATACTAAGAGTAACGTTATGAACGTAGATCTTATTCCGATTAGACTTGGCGGAATTCGACGTTATCTTGGGAATGGATTGGCTATTCAATTATGGGGCTGTAATTGATTGCCAGAGGAAATGTATTAACCTTATGACTCCGTCAAAGGTTGTGTTTTATGGCAGCAAATATCCTAGACAAGCGAGTTGCCTGACGATGATGCAGGCCAGGAAGTTATTAAGACAAGGTTGTGTAGGATATTTAGCCTACATATGTTGGTTTGTACAAAATCGTGACGCAATCAAATTACAAAATTAGCGGAAGCATGGTATATCAGAGTTTAAAAAAAAATTCTACAAAACCATTACCCGGATCATCCTTTATGCCAATTATTAATTTAAAACGATAAATAAGAAGTTATGGAATCATACTCTTGTAGAACGAAGCTTCCACAGGTACGAGTTCAACTCCTTGTTCTTCGTGATCTCCTTGAATTTTCGGGTTAGATTCCTTCTTTTGATCAACGTTAGCCACCCAAGTGTTTGGCCTCTAGAGGTGATCCACCAAGTAAGATGAATTATCAAGAAGGAGGGTGGTTGGCTTAGTTTTCTATCCTCTATAGAAAAGGAGTACTCTCCAACAATTGGAATTGCATCAATCAATATCTATTATAAGACTCCTCTTATATAGATATTGGTCAACCCTTCTAATCCTATTAGACATGGGATTTTATTTAATTAATTAAACTCCTTTAATTAATTTAGGCTTCCCACCACATTGGGAATAATTAATTAAATTTATTTAATTAATTTGTCTCCTAATCTTATTAGAAATAAATGAGAGTACTAATATTAAATTAATTACTAAACTACTTTAGAAATTAAAATAATAATATTAATAAGACTCCTCTTATTAATTTATATTTAATATTTCTAAAATATTAAATAATAAACATTAAATAATTTAATTTATTCTATCACCATAGATTAAATTAATTAAACTTAATGCATTATTATTACAATTATGCCATTACCTTCTTAAATAATTATTCTTCCTTTTAGGGTGTGACCCTTTAGGTTCTCCATATTAAACCGGTTGTGAATAAATCAATTAGAACAATTCTAATCTTATTTAAATAAATAAATTAAACTAATAATCTATTTAAATAAATAATATTTATTCTACAATAGGGATAAGCCTGTCTAGCCATCAACGACTTTCCAGATAATATAGATTTCAACATTAATCATAAAAGAACATGTGAGTAAATAGTTACCTTACATTTCAATCTTCCACCATACAATGTCCCAATTAAATATAAGACATGGATTTATTGTCAAGTCTTATTTTATTTAATTATATGTATTTCGATTAGAAAATGCACAACTCCAAATAATGCAAATTAGAAACTCCTTTCTAATTTCATTCCACCTTGGTCAAGGATTCCTGGGTTGTCATTTAAAGAATCACATAGGACATATCTCCTCTTTTACTAGAGGTGGTAGATTCTTTATTAATCATTCATTATCTCCATATGTAACTCATTATACCCAAGCATACCCTATATATGCCTTAAAAGGTCTTAAAAAATAAGTCAAAGTATAGTTTATTACATACAAGATACTATGATGATCTCAAGTCTAAGGATCACTTGTACTACTATTGCATTAGGAATTCCTATTGACCGGCGAGTAAAACTCCATTAGGTATTCCATAGCGAGTCACGTTCAGTGAACTTATTCTCCAATAAGCACCTACATACTTGCTTTAGTGTCTCCACACAAATGATCATGAGATCAATCATCCTCATCCAATGAGCAAGCAACATATGTACCAATCTATCCGAATTTACTAATCCCCTTTTTAGTAATCCCACGATTGGGAACTATTTTAGTTTTAGAGCTTTCTAAGAATTTAGATCTCATTAGCATGATCATCATCATGATTCTAAAAGCATTGCTTAAAACTATGGGTTATTTACATATTATAAAAATAGCACCATGTAGATAATTAAATACCTTTAATAAATAAATATTTTATTAATAAATAAATAAGATTGTTTACAAAGTATGTGCTTTATCATCAGACATGATTGGCTTGTATGCACACTACTATTAACATAGTCGATAGTGGCAAAGAGAGTCCGAAGCTAGAAGAGATACCAGTCGTGAGGGACTTCATAGACGTATTTTCGGATGATTTGCCGGGACTTTTGCCGGATAGAGAGGTTGAGTTTGTGATCAATTTAGCACCAGGAACGGCTCTAATTTCGAAGGCATCGTACCGAATGGCTCCGATAGAGATGAAAGAATTGATGGTTCAGCTACAAGAGCTATTGGACAAGAAGTACATTCAACAAAGCGTATCGCCGTGGGGAGCGCTGGTGTTATTTGTGAAGAAGAATGATGAGACGATGCGGCTCTGCATCGACTAAAGAGAGTTGAACAAGGTCATAATTAAGAACAAGTATCAGTTGCCTAGGATCGATGACCTATTTGATCAGTTGAAGGGAGCGAGATATTTCTCGAAGATAGACCTGAGAAGTGGTTATCATCAGCTGAAGGTGAGGCCAGATGATGTTCCAAAGATAGTGTTCAGAACTCGATATGGTCACTATAAATTTTTGGTAATGTCATTTGGTCTAACGAATGCTTCTGTAGCATTTATGGGCCTAATGAATGGAGTGTTCAAGCCATTTTTGGACAAATTCGTAGTGGTCTTTATCGACGATATTTTGGTGTATTCGAAGACCAAGGAGGAATATGTAGAGCACCTGAATGTGACATTAGAGGCATTGAGAAGAGAGAAGTTGTACGCTATGTTTTTGAAATGCTAATTTTGGATTGAGCGGGTTCAATTTCTCGAGAATGTGATTGATAAGGACGGAATTTCAGTAGATCCCTCCAAAGTCAAAGTTGTGATGAACTGGGATCAGCCGAAGACGCCGTCGAAAGTGAGAAGTTTTCTTGGATTTGCAGGTTATTATAGAAGATTCATTCAGGACTTTTCCATGATCGCAACTCTGTTGACGAATTTGACTAGGAAAGCTGTGAAATTCATTTGGACGGAGAAGTGTGAGGAAAGCTTCCAAGAGCTTAAGAATAGGTTGAGTACAGCACCTGTGTTATCTCTTCCGGATGACACAAGAAATTTTATGGTATATAGTGATGCGTTGCATAAAGGACTAGGTTGTGTGCTTATGCAAAACGGCAGAGTCATTGCATATGCGTCACGTCAGTTGAAGGATTACGAGAAGTGGTATCCGACCTACGACTTGGAATTGGCTGCAGTGGTATTTGCTTTGAAGATCTGAAGACACTATCTCTATGGGGGGACGTATGAAATATATACAGACCACAAAAGTCTGAAATATATTTTTACACAGAAGGATTTGAATATGCGCCAGAGAAGATGGTTGGAATTGATAAAGGACTATGACTGCGAGATCTTATACCATCCGGGTAAAACAAATGTGGTTGCCGACGCCTTGAGCAGAAAGGGTCGGGAGAAATTGATGATGTTGACCGCTCAGGAGGACCTAATTTTGGCAATGGAGAAGCTGTAATTGGAGGTGAGGTATCCTATGGAAGTCGATGAAAAGCTGTTCCAGATACAAGCTAGTACACTGGATAAAGTTAAGGAAGCACAACTCCTAGATGAGGAATGTGAGAAGGTAAAGAAGAAGATATCAGAAGGGACTGAACTAAAATTCAAGATGGACAGTGAAGGACTGTTAAGATTCAAAAGCAGAGTTTGGGTACCGCTAGTGCCAGAGATTAAGGAGGATATTTTGAGCGAGGCTCATAGTTCACGGTATTCGATTCACCCTGGCAGTACCAAGATGTACCAGGATTTCTGACAACATTTCTGGTGGCCAAATTTGAAACGAGATATTGCAGAGTGTGTTGCCAAGTGTCTGATATATCAGAAAGTGAAAGCAAAACATCAGAGGCCGACTGGTTTGCAAGCAACCTCTAGAGATCCCAGAATGGAAATAGGAACATATTACGATGGATTTCGTGGTTGGCCTTCCGACAACTCATAATGGCTACGACGCAGTATGGATTATCGTTGACCGATTGACGAAATCCGCACACTTCCTTCCGATCAAGATCAGATTCGACCTAGATCAGTTGGCGAAGCTGTATGTGAAAGAAATTGTATGGAGGCATGGAGTTCCAGTGTCGATTATTTTTGATCGAGATCCGCGCTTCACATCAAATTTCTAGAAGCGACTACAGGAATGTATGGGAACACATTTGAGAATGAGTATGGCATATCACCCTCTGACATACGAGCAAAGCGAAAGAACGATCCAGACATTGGAGGATATGTTGAGAGCGTGCATCATGGATTTCAAAGAAAATTGGGATGATCACCTACCACATATAGAATTCGGTTACAACAACAGTTACCACGCTAGTATTGGCATGCCGCTTTATGAAGCGTTGCACGACAGAAAGTACAGAACTCCACTGTACTGGAATGAAGTTGGCGAGAGATAATTGATAGGTCCAGAGTTGGTATAGCAGACAGCAGAGATAGGCAAAGTGATCCGGACACGATTAGTAGCAGCTCAGGATAGGCAGAAGAAATATGCCGATCCACATCGCAAGAATGCTGAATTTGAATCGGGTAGCTTTGTGTTTTTGAAAGTCTCTCCTTGGAAGGAAAAGATCATATTCGAAAAGAAGGAAAAATTAAGCCAAGGGTTCATTGGACCTTTTGAGCTACTGTGAAGAATAAGAGAAGTCGCATATGAGGTAGCCTTACCTCTATCACTAGAGAATGTCCACAACGTCTTCCATGTGTCAGTGTTACAACCATACAAACCTGATTACAAACATGTGATTGAATATGAACTCCTACAATTTGAGAAAGACTTATCCTATGAAGAAGTTCTTGTTCAGATTGTTGACAGGAAAGAACAAGTTCTTAGAAATAAAGTTAAACCTTTTGTTAAGGTAATTTGGAGGAACTACAACGCTGAAGAAGCTATATGGGAACTCGAAGAACTATATGATGAAAAATTACTCACATTTATTTACTTAATTTCTATGTCAACGATTCTGGGGACAGAATCTTTGTAAGGGGGGAGGATGTAACAGCACGAATTTAATTGAACCGTGATTCTGGGGACAGAATCCTTTTAAGGGGGGAAAGATGTGACGAACGAGATTTTTAAAATTTAATTTGAATATTTATTGAATTAAATAAATATTTTCGATGATTTAATTGTTTAATTAAATAATTATGTGATGGAATTGTGGTAGAATAATTTAATTATACGTGTTACATTAGTTAAATTAATGTGGAGAATTTTTATAATTCAAGTATGTACTTAATTGAGCTTATTTGATTCAATGAATTATTTAATGAGCATAATGTTATTCTAATTAATTTAATAATTAACTAGAGATCTAATGATTTGACATAATTAATAAATGAGAATTTTAATTATGTGACTATATGATTTAATGTGGATTTATGATATTTTATTTAATTGATTTAAATAAGATTTTATGATTAATTGGGTGTGACATTATTAAACTATATTATAAGCATGTAATTAAAATAAAGGAAAAGAAGAATAAAGGAATAACCAAACAAGGCCCTAATGGGAGTTGCACCAGTTAACCCATTACGGATTAATTGAATGCCACTAACTCACCATTATGTACATGTTATATACGTATATCTTATTAGCCTATATCTATATCAGACATATATTGTATATTCATATCAGAGTAATTTCAGAGAGATTAGAGAGAAAATTGAGAGAAAGTGTGAATTGAAGAAGAAGTAGAGAAGAACTTCATCATCTTTGAAAACTAGCAAGGGTAATCTCTTCTCTTTAGTTTTCAATTTAGTTTTTCAAAGTTTTCCATTAACGTGCTTTAAAGTTCTGTGTGAAGATCGATTTTATAATTAACTTAAAATATGATCATATACGTGTTATTATATATCAATAACATATTTTATATCATGCATACATGAATTATAGTGATCAACACCATGTAATTAAGTTTTAATTGGATTTTGTGAAGTTAAAAAGTATGAAAGTTGTATATATGGCCTTATAAGCAAATTGTATGCTTTGAATTGGTTGTTAAACTTAAGATTAACAGTAGATTATGATTATACATGTTTAAACGAACAAAACAAACTTTAAACGAACGGATTCAGAGTTATATAACGAATCCGTGACGATGATTTTCATATTTTTCTTCAAAACGTTCAAAAATACCAAGAACAGTGAAATTTTGTTATTTGATTTGAGTAATTATGTGATATTAACTGTTAAAAACATGTTAGTATCATTGTGTGATGTTTCTACAAAGATGGTACTTCATGAAAATAACTGTATTAGTTTAATTTACATTTAATTGGGCTAAGAACTGTCAAAATTGAGAACTGTCGCTGAACTGCTAGGGCACACCCACCCTAACGGGCCCCATAATCGCCCCAGCGGGCCCCATGCTGATTTTACCCGCCCCAGCGGATAAATAGTGTAAGGCAAGACTGTTTTGACCTCTTGTAGTAAAATAAGGCATAACGTCTTCATACGAACTCCGATTAAGGCGATTTAAGATGATTCGGAAAGATAACGAGTAGACCTACAATTTTCATTATTTAAGTTTTTCGATTTGAAGTCGCTAGCAGGGGTCAAAATAGCCATCTTTGTGACTAACGTGTATTCGGAGGGCGTCGGACATGCACGTACGCAAGTGTAGTGCTCTCGACGATAAAAGATGTTGTTCTAAGTTATAAAACATGAATATTATGAAATAGAATGATGTTTAACATTAATAATTGATGTTTTAGACAAGTTGTATGAGCATTTTAAGCGTACGCAAGAGGGAAGAATCAGGCGTGCGACGAATGATCGTCAAAACGTCGTGCCAAGTGTAATACTATGCTATAACTGTTGGGTTTGTACGAAAACGTGACGTAATCAAATTGTACAAATTAGCGGAAGCATGGTATATTAGAGTTTAAAAAAATTTCTACAAAACCATTACCCGGATCATCCTTTATGCAAATTATTAATTTAAAACGATAAATAAGAAGTTATGGAATCATACCCTTGTAGAACGAAACTTCCACAGGTACTAGTTCAACTCCTTGTTCTTCGTGATCTCCTTGAATTTTCGGGTTAGATTCCTTCCTTTGATCAACGTTAGCCACCTAAGTGTTTGGCCTCTAGAGGTGATCCACCAAGGAAGAGGAATTATCAAGAAGGAGGGTGTTTGGCTAAACCTTAGTTTTCTATCCTCTATAGAAAAGGAATACTCTCCAACAATTGGAATTGCATTAATCAATATCTATTATAAGACTCCTCTTACATAGATATTGGTCAACCCTTCTAATCCTATTAGACATGGAATTTCTTTTAATTAATTAAACTCCTTTAATTACTTTAGGCTTCCCACCACATGGGGAATAATTAATTAAATTCATTTAATTAATTTGTCTCCTAATCTTATTAGGAATAAATGAGAGTACTAATATTAAATTAATTACTAAACTCCTTTAGAAATTAAAATAATAATAATTGTAATAATATTAATAAGACTCCTCTTATTAATTTATATTTAATATTTCCAAAATATTAAATAATAAACATTAAGCTATTTAATTTATTCTATCACTATAGATTAAATTAATTACACTTAATGTATTATTACGATTATTCCATTACCTTCTTAAATAATTATTCTTCCTTTTATGGTGTGACCCTTTAGGTTCTCTATATTAAACCGGTTGCGAATAAATCAATTAAAATAATTTTAATGTTATTTAAATAAATAAATAAAATTAATAATCTATTTAAATAAATAATATTTATTCTACAATAGGGATAAGCCTCCCTAGCAATCAACGACTTTCAAGATAATATAGATTTCAACATTAATCATAAAAGAACCTGTGAGTAAATAGTTACCGTACAATTCAATCCTTCCACCATATAATATCCCAATTAAATATAAGACAATGATTTACTGTCAAGTCTTATTTTATTTAATTATATGTATTTCGATTAGAAAATGCACAACTCCGATTAATGTAAATTAGAAACCTCTTTCTAATTTCATTCCACATTGGCCAAGGATTCCTGGGTTGTCATTTAACGAATCACATAGGACATATCTCCTCTTTTACTAGAGGTAGTAGATTCTTTATTGATCATTCATTATCTCCATATGTAACTCATTATACCCAAGCATACCCTATATATGCCTTAAAAGGTCTTAAGGAATAAGTCAAAGTATAATTTGTTACATACAAGATACTATGATGATCTCAAGTCCAAGGATCACTTGTACTACTATCACAGTAGAAATTCCTATTGACAAGCTAGTAAAACTCCATTAGGTATTCCATTGCGAGTCACGTTCAGTGAACTTATTCTCTAATAAGCACCTACATACTTGCTTTAGTGTCTCCACACAAATGATCATGATATCAATCATCCTCATCCAATGAGCAAGCAACATATGTACCAATCTATCCGGATTTACTAATACCCTTTTTAGTAATCCCACGATTGGGAACTATTTTAGTTTTAGAGCTTTCTAAGAATTTATATCTCATTAGCATGATCATCATCATGATTCTAAAAGTATTGCTTAAAACTATGGGTTATTTACATATTATAAAAACAGCACCATGTAGATAATTAAATACCTTTAATAAATGAATATTTTATTAATAAATAAATAAGATTGTTTACAAAGTATGTGCTTTATCAGCATACATGATTGGCTTGTATACACACTATTATCAATCTCCCACTTGCACAAAAGCCAATCGCCATAGTATCTCATACCCATCTTCTCTAAGTGACGATCAAACTGCTGTTGTGTTAAAGCTTTAGTAAATGGATCTGCAATATTGTCTTGAGAGTCTACATGCTCCAAGGTGTCGTCTCCTCTTTCAATGATCTCCCTGATCAAATGAAATCGCCGCAACACGTGTTTAGATTTCTGATGAGACCTAGGTTCCTTAGCCTGTGAAACTGCTCCTTGTGACACCCCTAAATTCGGGTATTTCGTTTCCACATGATTTGGTGTTCACTTTCTAATTAAAACATACATCTACCCAATTAAATTATCAAACTAATTATAACCTTCATAAAACTTAATAAAAATCTTCCTCTAGAAAGAATGGCAACTCGTTCAATAAAAATCCCAGGGTTATCTAAACCTTAACATCATTCAAATAACGTAAATGCTGAAACATAAACATAACCAACTAAGTCTTATTACAAAAGCAACTTGACATCACAGGTCTTCATTTATTCATCTTTCCTTTTCCTTTACTTGTTGATGGTATGTCAACATTCCTGGTCTCAACTGCAAGAGGTGGTAAAGCAGGCAAGAGTGACCAAACAAAAGCTCACTTGAAAATACAATAGTGATATGACATAAGTGAATCGTTTCAAAAGAGTTTGAATAACTTTACTTTCATCAATATAAAGAATTGAAATATAATTCTTTCATAAATCTATAGAATTCGAATATGAACTCATCTGAGGGTCATAAGACCTTGAACCATTGTCCTAGGTTATAAATATTTCTATTTAAACCTTTAACAGTCAATAAGACTATGGACCCGTAACTTGTACTCAGGGGGATCAACCCTTTGTACCATGAATTGTGCACAACCATTTAACGCTTTCGCATAAACTTTCCCCTAATTAATAGGGTTGTTCCTTCTCAGAAATTGAATACAAGTCCGTACCAAAGAAAGTTTGGTTTGGATAAGCTTACAAGGGTAATTTAGAATTCACGTTCATTCAACTAAGGATTAGTTGAATCGACTTCTAACAGTTCATAAATCAAAGAATTTATGAATTAACATATGCTTTAGAATCAACTTAAAGCATTTAAAATAATAACTAGATCTTACTTGAACAATAAGTTAAGATCATTTCAATTAAATAAACAATTGCCCAATAAAGAAATGGAAAGGACATTCTCACAATGAATTCAAGAGATTATATAAAATCAATACAAGATTAGGATTTAGAAGACTTGCGTAAAATTAACGAGTTTAGGGTTTAGAAGACTTGCGTAAAATTAACGAGTTTAGGATTTAGAAGACTTGCCTCAAGCGCAAACTACTTAACACAATTCACGTACTTTAATACTTTCTACACATATATATTCAATCACAATAACCTAAATTAGTTAACACATAACTAATTCACATAAGTGGTTAACCCTCATGGTTAACTCACTCTAATTAAATAAATAACAATGATTAACTATCACATAGTTAATTACATCACTTACATATTCACATAATTAAATCAATTATGTATTTAGCTAAATTATATTTAAACAATTATAATTCAAACACTTAATCAAATTATAATTACTTAAATTATAAATACCTTTTAAATTATAAACAATTAATAATCAATTAAACCACATTCATGCATTTATAATTACACAATTTATAATTAATCATGTATTTATCAATTATAATCAATAATTAATTAAACATGCATTATAATTACACAATTTATAATTAATCATGTAATTATCAACTTAATCCACAATTAAATATGCATTTATTAAATTATAATTACATAAATTATAATTTAAATTAATATCTAATAAATCAACCTGCACAATCTGTTAACCTTCACTGCCTAAGCACTGTGCCCGGCGCAGCTGCGCAGCCAGCTGCCCTATAACCGGCGCAGCTGCGCAGGGAAGGATTTTGGGAAAGGCCAGTGGCGCAGCTGCGCTGCTCCTGGCCTTGCTGCCGGCGCAGCTGCGCAGCAACTCGGCCAGACGCAGACAGCCACGTTACTCTACTTCACCGATTAACCCATACAAGCAAACAAATGGAAAATTACAGTAACGTAACCACTGTAACTCCATACATAAGCAATAATACATAACACAACATGTTTCTACAATCATAATAACCATCTAAATAATGAAAATTACAAGTTTTAAAGTCCAATTTGGCCATTTTCATGAAACTCATATATTTTCCCAAAAATAATCTACTGTAACTATTTTTCTTCATCAATTCTACTTTATATACATACATTATATATGTAATTGAATATAATCATCAAACAATCTCCCAATAAGCATGCTAGCATATTCCAATTCATCAATTTCTCAATCCAAAATTGACAACAAAACCAAAACTCATATGAACTCATATCAACATAATTTTCTGTTAAAATATATTTCTACACTAATTTGATTTCTGAAAATCGTTATGGCATACAATCACTATTAGTATAACATGAACACAATACATAATCAATTCATGATTATACCACTTCCATGAAAATTTACTTTTACAAGAATGAAAATATGAAGAACATAAAATTAAATTTCAAAACAATAAGTTCTAGAAATTATACCTTTTTGTTTAAATGATTGAAGAAGATGATGATAGTGATTCCTTTCAAGCTTCTCAAGCTTTATCTTTTCTTTCTCTTCTTCTTCTCTCTATCTTCTTCTCTGTTATTTTCTCTGCTCTCTCTTTTCTTTCTTAGTTTTGTTAAAACTAACGTAACTTTTGTTTTTAACTGACATATATAATTATATACATATAATCATATACATATATGTAACCTATAAATAATAAGTATAATATTTATAACCCTAATAAGTATTATTAATTACATAGGTTATAGAATTTGAAAAGAGTAAGGCCATGTTTGGCAAAACAACATTATTTTTTTAAAAACTAACTTCTTGAGCTTAAAGCATTGTTTGGGTAAAATAAAGTTAAACAAGTACAAGGGCCTTGTTTGGTAAAACACCTTAAAATCCTTTTTTCTTTATTTTAACAAATCATTTTAACATATACCTTAATGTCATATTTTAATCAATTAAATATTAATCAACTATTTTAATCAATTAAAATCTAACATCAATTAATCACATAAAATTGCCACATAATTATAATTGCTCGCTAATTATAATTCATGCAACATTTCATCACATATCTCATCTAATTTAATTATCTTAATTAAATTAGAATTATAATATAAAATTAATATATATACATATCAATTAAATAACATTCATTAAATTAATATGTAACACTTAATTAAATCATTTCCATAAATCACATGATCTATTTATTTACTCAATAAATAACTCGCATAAATATTTATTTAATTCAATAAATATTTAAAATTAAATATAAAATCTCAATCGTTACAATCTTTCCTCCTTAAAAGGATTCTGTCCCCAGAATCACACATAAAAAAAATTTCCGTCTATTACATTCTTCCCTCCTTAAAAGGATTCTGTCCCCAGAATCAGTATATAAGGGGTTACACAAAACTAATCAAATAAATGAGGATAAGACTTTATCATAACATCTTCGAGTTCCCACATGGCTTCTTCAGCACTGTGGTTCCTCCAGATTACCTTAACAGAAGGTATCACTTTATTCCTAAGTACTTGTTCTTTTCTATCAATAATTTTAACAGGCACTTCTTCATACGTTAAGTCTTTATCAAATTGTAAAGGCTCGTATCCTATTACATGTTTATAGTCGTGTTTGTAAGGCCGTAACACGGAAATATGAAATACGTTATGTATATTCTCGAGTTCCGGAGGTAATGCCACTTCGTAAGCTACCCCGCCAACTTTTCGTAATACCTCAAAAGGTCCAATAAATCGGGGACTCAGCTTCCCTTTCTTGCCAAATCTGATCTTCCCTTTCCAGGGAGATACCTTCAGGAAAACGAAGCTTCCTGCTAAGAATTCTCGGTTTTGTCGATGTTGATCGGCATATTTTTTCTGTCTGTCTTGAGCAGCAATCAATCTTGTTCTTATCAACTTCACAATTTCAGCAGTTTGTTGCACCAATTCCGGTCCCAACAGCTGACGTTCACCGACTTCATCACAGCATAGAGGAGTCCTGCACTTTCTGCCATATAATGCTTCGTAAGGCGGCATGCCGATACTCGCGTGGTAACTATTGTTATAGGCGAACTCCACCAACGGTAGATGATCAACCCAGCTTCCTTTGAAGTCCATCACACATGCTCTCAGCATATCCTCAAGCGTTTGAATTGTTCTCTCGCTCTGACCATCGGTTTGAGGATGGTACGCTGTACTCATTCGCAACTGCGTTCCCAACCATTCTTGTAAACGCTTCTAGAAATTTGACGTAAAACGCGGATCTCGGTCTGATACAATCGACACTGGAACACCATGTAGAGAAATAATCTCCTTAACGTACAATTTAGCTAATTATTCCAAGTTATACTTAATCCTGATTGGTAAAAAGTGGGCTGATTTCGTCAGTCGATCCACAATAACCCATATCGCATCTAAACCTTTATGAGTCGTTGGAAGACCTACCACAAAATCCATCATGATATGCTCACACTTCCACTCTGGAATTTCTAATGGTTGCAGCAATCCGCTAGGTCTCTGGTGTTCTGCCTTGACTTTCTGGCATGTCAAGCACTTTGCAACGCATTCGGCTACGTCTTTCTTCATATTCGGCCACCAGAAATGATGCCTGAGATCCTGATACATCTTCGTACTCCTGGGGTGAATTGAATATCTCGAGCTGTGAGCTTCGCTCAAGATTTCCTCCTTAACTTCCGGTACTGGCGGCACCCAGATTCTACCTTCAAATCGTAGCAGTCCCTCACTATCGATCTTAAATTTAAACTCTTCGCCATCAGCTATTCTCTTCCGAATCTTCTCGCATTCTTCATCATTAAGTTGAGCTCCTTTTACCTTGTCCACAATAGTAGAACCAGTGGTTACTTGAAACAACTTCTCATCCAATTCCTTTGGGAACCTAACTTCCAGCTCTAATCTAGCCATCTGCTCTATTAACCAATCCTGATCAGTTAACATATTTAGCTTCTCCCGACCTTTCCTGCTCAAAGCGTCGGCGACAACATTAGCTTTACCCGGATGGTAAAGTATTTCACAGTCGTAGTCCTTGATCAGTTCCAACCATCTCCTTTGGCGCATGTTCAAATCCTTCTGGGTGAAGATATACTTCAGACTCTTGTGATCTGTGTATATTTCACACTTCTCTCCATATAAGTAGTGTCTCCAAATCTTTAGAGCAAACACTACTGCCGCCAATTCCAAGTCATGGGTCGGATACCCCTTCTCGTAGTCCTTCAGCTGACGTGACGCATAGGCAATGACTTTGCCGCTTTGCATCAACACACAGCCTAATCCTTTATGTGAGGCATCACTGTATACCACGAAATTCCCCGAACTATCCGGCAAAGATAACACAGGCGCAGTACTCAACCTCTTCTTCAACTCTTGAAAACTCTCCTCACATTTCTCCGTCCAAACAAACTTAACTGTTTTACGAGTCAAATTCGTCAACGGAGTTGCGATTTTAGAAAAGTCTTGGATAAATCTTCGGTAATAACCAGCCCATCCCAAGAAACTCCTCACTTCAAACGGCGTCTTCGGCTGATCCCAATTCATTACCGCTTCAACCTTCGACGGATCTACTGAAATACCCTCCTTGTCGATCACGTGGCCAAGAAATTGCACACGTTCCAACCAAAATTCGCATTTCGAGAATTTAGCATAAAGCTTTTCTCGTCTCAGTACTTCTAAGGTTAGTCTTAAGTGTTCAGCATGCTCCTCCTTGGTCTTGGAATAAATCAGAATGTCATCTATAAACACTACCACAAACTTGTCCAAAAATGGTTTGAACACCCTGTTCATTAGGTCCATAAATGCAGCTGGGGCATTCGTGAGACCAAATGACATTACCAAAAATTCGTAATGACCATACCGAGTCCTAAAGGCAGTTTTTGGTATATCTTCCTTCCTCACCTTCAACTGATGATACCCGCTTCTCAAATCGATTTTTGAGAAATACTTCGCACCCTTCAGTTGATCAAACAAGTCATCGATCCTAGGTAAAGGATACCTATTCTTGATCGTAAATTTATTCAACTCCCTATAATCAATGCAAAGACGCATCGATTCATCCTTCTTCTTCACGAATAAAACAGGCGCTCCCCACGGCGAAACGCTCGGTTGGATGTACTTTTTGTCTAACAGTTCCTGCAGTTGAATCATCAGTTCTTTCATCTCGACTGGAGCCATTCGATACGGAGCCTTTAAAATTGGAGCAGTTCCCGGCGCTAAATCGATTACGAACTCTGTCTCTCTATCTGGCGGAAGTCCTGGCAATTCGCTCGGAAAAACGTCCACAAACTCCTTAACTACCAATATCTCTTCTACCTTCGGGCTCTCCTTACGCATATCTACTATGTAGGCTAAATATCCTACACAGCCTTGCATCAAAAGTTTCCTGGCTTGCATCACCGTCAGACAATTCGCTTGCCTAGGCGATTTACTACCACAGAACACTACTTTTGACGTAGTCGTAAGTTTTACCGACTTCTTCTGACAGTCGATTATCGCCCCATGGTTGAACAACCAGTCCATACCCAATATGACATCAAACTCCCCAAGTTTAATCGGAATCAAATCTACTCTAAGCTCCTGACCTTTAATGTCCAGTCTACAATTCCTATAAACGCTCCTAACAGGAATAACTTCCCTATTCGCAATTTCTATGTTCAAAGGGTAAACTAACTCCTCTACAGGTAAGTCTAGGGTTTTAGCAAAATCATCAGATATGAATGAACAAGTAGCACCCGAATCAAATAATACATATGCATTTATACTATTGATCGGAATAATACCTGCCACCACGTCTTTTGATTGCACCACGTCTTGCACCGTCATGTTAAATGTGCGTGCAGTGGGTCGAACGGCCTGTAGTGGCGATGGTCTGGCAAGAGTTAGAGTGCTGCCGTTGTCCTTCCCTCCATTCCCTATTGACCCTGCCGCTGGCTTCTTAGGGCAATTACGAGCCATGTGACCCTAGGATCCACATGTATAACAAGCTCCTTTCTTGAGGGTTGGGAAATATGGCGCGATGTGGCCTTCCTGACCACATTTGTAGCATACGCGTTTCCCTTTCATGCACACTCCAGTGTGAATCTTCCCGCATGTAACACACTCTTCAAGCTTCCTCTTCTGCTGGCTTCCTTGCTGACTCCCAGCAGAGGTATTATCAAACCACTTCCTCTTCTGGTTCATAGTGCTGCTACCCCCAGACTTGGTTTCTACCTCATTCTTCTTCTTCTTATCTTGGTTGAACTTCGTCACCGCTTCGCTTCCTCCCTCAGCAAGTATGGCCTTCTCCAGCACCGCTGCAAAGGTATTCAGCTGGAACATGGAAACCTTGCTGTAGAGCCAGGGTTTCAGTCCCCGCTCAAACCTCTTCGCCTTCCTAGCATCCGTGCTAACCTGGTAAGTAGCGAACCTGGACAGTTCATTAAACTTCATCGCGTATTCCGACACTGACATCGTTCCCTGCTTCAGTTCCAAGAATTTAACCTCCATCTGATCTTGTGAACTCACTGGGAAGTACATCTCGTAGAACATCTCCTTGAAACGTTCCCACGCCATGACTCCTTCTTCCTCCCTAGTCTTATTCGCCTGCCACCAGAAGCTAGCATCTGACTTTAACATAAAAGTTGCAAATGCAGTTTTCTGGTCTTCACTGACCCTAGCCACGTCAAATACCTTTTCTATTTCCATAATCCACATCTGAGCATCTATAGGGTTTGTCGATCCCTTAAATTCCGGCGGTCCTACTGCCTTAAATTCTTTAAACGTTGTGGCTTGCACTTGCGGCTGATTCGCCACCGCTCCTGCCAGCAGGTTCACTAATTGCTGAACCGCGTTAGGATTTGTCGCATCGTTATTGTTGTTGTTTGTTGAAACCTCAGGGTTTTGACGTGTTACTCTTCTTCTAGGAGGCATTTTCTGATAAGAAAATATTATTATTAGATCCTTTATTCAAATCTTAAGTATTCAAGTTTACACTTAAAGGTTTGAATATCTCAGTTCACACAGAACACAAAGCACGTCAATTGACTTCTTTTATTCATTAGTCGTAGTTTAAAAAAAACATCAACCAGATAGCATTTCTGCCATTTACATCATCCTTCCTGAACTAAAAAGTTGCAGGATTACATTATTAACTTACCCCATTCTTATCTCAATTATGGGATTTACTTTATTTACTACAAAAGCAACACATAAACAAAAGCTCTACTACTACTGCTACTGCTACTGTTGCTACTGCTACTGTTGCTACTGTCTAGGCATATTAATACGTCGCACAGCCTCTCTACGTTCCTCTTCCATTACCCGTAATGCCGTTCTTCGGTCCACCACATACCACGGTAAACCTTGGAACTGAGCTGGGTAGTAGAAAATACGGTCCTGACCTCTTTCTATCGCTATATGAAAGGCATATTCTGTTTCCCTCAGCTTGGCCCTCTTGGCTTCAGCTTCATCTTCAGCTCGATCAGCTCGTTGATTAGCCCTCAAACTTGACTCTTCAGCCCTGGCACGCTTCCTTGACTCCTTCTGGATGT
The DNA here is from genome assembly GCA_020205555.1 of Panax stipuleanatus. Lineage (NCBI taxonomy): Eukaryota > Viridiplantae > Streptophyta > Magnoliopsida > Apiales > Araliaceae > Panax > Panax stipuleanatus. Next base: position 111,769,402 of record CM035125.1, on the reverse strand, counting down.
CTTGCTTTAGCTTTGCCAGTTCAAATCGAGCAGTATCTCTTTTAACTTCCATATGTACCAAGTTCCACTGTGCATCTCCCAGGTCACATGCAATTTCCTCGATCGTATTGTCTCGTTGCTGGATAGTTTCCTCGAGATCTCCTACTTGTCCATGTAGCTCCACGTTGCTATCGTAGACTGCCTCGTACATCTCAGCACTAATAGAGTGAGGTGGGAATTCCTCTTCGGGATCCTCTTCCTCCTCTTCAGACTCGTTCTCGTTCTCATCCTTTGGAATAGGTGTCAGCTCACGCACCCGACCAGCTATGGTGATCACTGGAGATGGCTCTCTCCTAACCAGCTGCTCCCAGACAACATGTATGTCACGGGGCTCTTCCTCTCTAGGCACCTGAGGTACATCCTCTCTAGCCTGACTAGATTCTCCAACGTTCGACATCCTGACAAAAGAATTTTAAAGTTTATTATTACGTGATATCGAGTCGTCACTCTTCGAATACCTAAATGTAAACACATAACACATAAAGTAGTTTATTATCTTTACCTATCACATCTATCTTTTTGATCTTACCATAAGGCTACTATCTAAGGTTTTTCCCCACCTAAGGTTTCATAACCTACGGCTTTGATACCAACCTGTGACACCCCCAAATCCAGGTACTTCGTTTCCACATGATTTGGTGTTCACTTTCTAATTAAAACATACATCTACCCAATTAAATTATCAAACTAATTATAACCTTCATAAAACTTAATAAAAATCTTCCTTTAGAAAGAATGGCAACTCGTTCAATAAAAATCCCAGGGTTATCTAAACCTTAACATCATTCAAATAACGTAAATGCGGAAACATAAACATAACCAACTAAGTTTTATTACAAAAGCAACTTGACATCACAGGTCTTCATTTATTCATCTTTCTTTTTCCTTTACTTGTTGATGGTATGTCAACATTCCTGGTCTCAACTGCAAGAGGTGGTAAAGCAGGCAAGAGTGACCAAACAAAAGCTCACTTGAAAATACAATAGTGATATGACATAAGTGAATCGTTTCAAAAGAGTTTGAATAACTTTACTTTCATCAATATAAAGAATTGAAATATAATTCTTTCATAAATCTATAGAATTCGAATATGAACTCATCTGAGGGTCATAAGACCTTGAACCATTGTCCTAGGTTATAAATATTTCTATTTAAACCTTTAACAGTCAATAAGACTATGGACCCGTAACTTGTACTCAGGGGGATCAACCCTTTGTACCATGAATTGTGCACAACCATTTAACGCTTTCGCATAAACTTTCCCCTAATTAATAGGGTTGTTCCTTCTCAGAAATTGAATACAAGTCCGTACCAAAGAAAGTTTGGTTTGGATAAGCTTACAAGGGTAATTTAGAATTCACGTTCATCAACTAAGGATTAGTTGAATCGACTTCTAACAGTTCATAAATCAAAGAATTTATGAATTAACATATGCTTTAGAATCAACTTAAAGCATTTAAAATAATAACTAGATCTTACTTGAACAATAAGTTAAGATCATTTCAATTAAATAAACAATTGCCCAATAAAGAAATGGAAAGGACATTCTCACAATGAATTCAAGAGATTATATAAAATCAATACAAGATTAGGATTTAGAAGACTTGCGTAAAATTAACGAGTTTAGGGTTTAGAAGACTTGCGTAAAATTAACGAGTTTAGGATTTAGATGACTTGCCTCAAGCGCAAACTACTTAACACAATTCACGTACTTTAATACTTTCTACACATATATATTCAATCACAATAACCTAAATTAGTTAACACATAACTAATTCACATAAGTGGTTAACCCTCATGGTTAACTCACCCTAATTAAATAAATAACAATGATTAACTATCACATAGTTAATTACATCACTTACATATTCACATAATTAAATCAATTATGTATTTAGCTAAATTATATTTAAACAATTATAATTCAAACACTTAATCAAATTATAATTACTTAAATTATAAATACCTTTTAAATTATAAACAATTAATAATCAATTAAACCACATTCATGCATTTATAATTACACAATTTATAATTAATCATGTATTTATCAATTATAATCAATAATTAATTAAACATGCATTATAATTACACAATTTATAATTAATCATGTAATTATCAACTTAATCCACAATTAAATATGCATTTATTAAATTATAATTACATAAATTATAATTTAAATTAATATCTAATAAATCAACCTGCACAATCTGTTAACCTTCACTGCCTAAGCACTGTGCCCGGCGCAGCTGCGCAGCCAGCTGCCCTATAACCGGCGCAGCTGCGCAGGGAAGGATTTTGGGAAAGGCCAGTGGCGCAGCTGCGCTGCTCCTGGCCTTGCTGCCGGTGCAGCTGCGCAGCAACTCGGCCAGACGCAGACAGCCACGTTACTCTGCTTCACCGATTAACCCATACAAGCCAACAAATGGAAAATTACAGTAACGTAACCACTGTAACTCCATACATAAGCAATAATACATAACACAACATGTTTCTACATTCATAATAACCATCTAAATAATGAAAATTACAAGTTTTAAAGTCCAATTTGGCCATTTTCATGAAACTCATATATTTTTCCAAAAATAATCTACTGTAACTATTTTTCTTCATCAATTCTACTTTATATACATACATTATATATGTAATTGAATATAATCATCAAACAATCTCCCAATAAGCATGCTAGCATATTCCAATTCATTAGTTTCTCAATCCAAAATTGACAACAAAACCAAAACTCATATGAACTCATATCAACATAAATTTTTTGTTAAAATATATTTCTACACTAATTTGATTTCTGAAAATCGTTATGGCAAACAATCACTATTAGTATAACATGAACACAATACATAATCAATTCATGATTATACCACTTCCATGAAAATGTACTTTTACAAGAATGAAAATATGAAGAACATAAAATTAAATTTCAAAACAATAAGTTCTAGAAATTATACCTTTTTGTTTAAATGATTGAAGAAGAAGATGATAGTGATTCCTTTCAAGCTTCTCAAGCTTTATCTTTTCTTTCTCTTCTTCTTCTCTCTATCTTCTTCTCTGTTATTTTCTCTGCTCTCTCTTTTCTTTCTTAGTTTTGTTAAAACTAACGTAACTTTTGTTTTTAACTGACATATATAATTATATACATATAATCATATACATATATGTAACCTATAAATAATAAGTATAATATTTATAACCCTAATAAGTATTATTAATTACATAGGTTATAGAATTTGAAAAGAGTAAGGCCATGTTTGGCAAAACAACATTATTTTTTTAAAAACTAACTTCTTGAGCTTAAAGCATTGTTTGGGTAAAATAAAGTTAAACAAGTACAAGGGCCTTGTTTGATAAAACACCTTAAAATCCCTTTTTCTTTATTTTAACAAATCATTTTAACATATACCTTAATGTCATATTTTAATCAATTAAATATTAATCAACTATTTTAATCAATTAAAATCTAACATCAATTAATCACATAAAATTGCCACATAATTATAATTGCTCGCTAATTATAATTCATGCAACATTTCATCACATATCTCATCTAATTTAATTATCTCAATTAAATTAGAATTATAATATAAAATTAATATATATACATATCAATTAAATAACATTCATTAAATTAATATGTAACACTTAATTAAATCATTTCCATAAATCACATGATCTATTTATTTACTCAATAAATAACTCGCATAAATATTTATTTAATTCAATAAATATTTAAAATTAAATATAAAATCTCAATCGTTACAGCTCCTATGTTGTCACAGTAAACGGGAACTGCTTCTCCAATGCTAGGAACCCACACCAAGTTCAGTTATGAACTTCTTCATCCAAACAGCTTCCTTTGCAGCTTCACTTGCAGCTATATACTCTGTCTCTATCACTGAATCAGCAACTGTTTGCTGCTTGGAACTCTTCCAACTCACTGCGCCTCCGTTCAAGGTAAACAAATACCCTAAAATAGATTTACTGTCATCTTGGTCTATTTGAAAACTTGAGTTCCTGAATCCCCCGAGTTTTAATTCAGACCCACCGTAGACAAGAAAAATATCTTTAGTCCTTCTCAAGTACTTTAGGATATTCTTCACTGCCTTCCAGTGCTCTTCTCCAGGATTCGACTGGTATCTGCTCGTTACACTAAGTGCATGAGCAACATCCGGTCTAGTACATATCATACCGTACATGATAGATCCTATTGCAGAAGCATAAGGGATCTTAGTCATACGGTCTCTCTCCTCAGGTGTCTTTGGGGCCTGTTTCGTGGAGAGATGTATTCCATGGCTCATCGGCATGAGACCTCTTTTGGAATCTTCCATGCTAAACCTCTTTAGCATCGCATCAATGTACATTCCTTGGGATAAACCAAGAATCCTTTTAGATCTATCTCTATAGATCTTTATCCCCAAAATAAAGGATGCTACTCCCAAGTCCTTCATGGAGAAGTGTTTAGATAACCAGATTTTAATCGATTGTAGTATAGGAATGTCATTCTCTATCAGTAATATATCATCAACATATAATACAAGAAATGAAACTGCTGCTCCCACTAACCTTCTTGTACACATATGGTTCATCGTCGTTTTTGATAAAATCAAACTCTTTGATTGTCTCATCAAAACGAATGTTCCATCTACGAGAAGCTTGCTTCAATCCATAAATGGATCGTTGCAGCTTACAGACTTGATTTGTTCCAACCTTTGAAACAAATCTCTCTGGCTGTGTCATATACACATCCTCCTCAAGTTTCCCATTAAGGAAGGCCGTTTTCACGTCCATCTGCCAAATCTCATAGTCGTTATAAGCTGCAATCGCAAGCAAAATTTGAATGGACTTGAGCATAGCTACTGGTGAGAAGGTTTCATCATAGTCAACTCTTTGTCTTTGTTTGAAACCTTTTGCAATCAGTCGGGCCTTATAGGTCTCTACCTTGCCGTCCGCTCCCGTCTTTCTTTTAAAGACCCATTTACACCTAATAGGCTTAATGCCTTCAGATGGTGAAACCAAAGTCCATACTTTGTTTTCATATGTGGAGTCCATTTCGGATTTCATGGCTTCAAGCCATTTCCCTAAGTCTTTATTACTCATTGCCTATTCGTAATTCAATGGATCATCATCATTCATGATGTGTACCTCATCGTCATCCTCTATAACGAATCCATACCTCTCAGGTATCTTCGGTACTCTTTCAGATTTACGAACAGGGGTGGTATAGTAGGTTCTTCTACTTGGTCAGGTACTTGACTTTAATTCGTGGTAATTTGTGGTTCTTGAACTTCTTCAAGATATATCTTACTCCCACTGACCCCTTCATGGATAAACTCCTTTTCCAAGAAGGCATCATGTTTCGCAAGAAACACCTTTTGATCAGTTGGATGATAGAAATAATACCCTAAAGTTTCTTTAGGGTATCCCACAAATCTACACTTATCGGATTTAGTCTGTAGCTTATCATTTTCAAACTTTTGACATAAGCTGGGCCACCCCTTCCACATCTCATATGGAGTCTTTGGGGAGAATTTGGTAGGTACCTTGTTAAGTAGGTATGCAGCCGTTTCTAGGGCATATCCCCAGAAGGAAATTGGAAGGTCGGTAAAACTCATCATGGATCGAACCACATCCAACAGTGTTCGATTTCTCCTTTCATATACTCCATTTAACTGTGGTGTACCTGGAGGAGTCCATTGTGAGATTATACCATTTTCTTTGAGACAATTGAGAAACTCACCGCTTAAGTATTCTCCACCTCGATCTGATCGAAGTATCTTTATACTCTTGCCCGTTTGTTTCTCTACTTCACTTCTGAACTCTTTGAACTTTTCAAATGATTCTGACTTGTATTTCATTAAATACACATATCCAAATCTTGCGTGATCATCAGTGAAAGTAATAAAATAAGAATACCCACCCCGTGCACTTGTTGTCATAGGTCCACAAATATCTGTGTGAATCAATGCCAACAACTTTGTAACTCTTTCTCCTTTTCCACTAAAAGGAGATTTAGTCATTTTATCCATGAGACAAGAATCACAAGTTGGATATGATTCATAATCGGATAGCTCTAGGAGCCCATCCTTATGCAACTTGGATAATCTTGTTTCATTGATATGACCGAGTCTACAGTGCCACATGTAGGTATAATTAATATTATCTCTTTTCCTTTTCTTAGTTTATTCGATTTGAAATATATTTTCTTGCAAATCAAGTATATAAAGTCCATTTTGCAAATTTCTAATACCATATAAAACATCGTCTATATAAATTGAACAACTGTTGTTCTTTATAATAACGTCATATCCTTCCATATCCAATACAGAAATAGAAATAATGTTTCTAATAATATTCGGAACAAAATAACAATTATTTAGATAAATGGACTTGCCCCGAAGGCATTACTAAACAATAAGTCCCTACAGCTAATGCAGCAACCTTTGCTCCATTCCCCACTCGTAGGATGACTTCATCATTGCTCAGCTTTCTATTTCTGACCAGTCCCTTTACATTATTACATATGTGAGAACTACAGCCGGTATCCAATACCCAAGTAGGATTTTGACTTTCTGAAAAATTAATTTCAATCATGAACAAACCTTGATTGGAAGTCGAAGCTTCTCCAAGCTTCTTCTTTGCCAGAAACTTCTTGCAATTCCTCTTCCAATGACCTGGCTCATTGCAATGGAAGCACATTCCTTTGCTAGCTGGATCAGATTTCTTTTGTTCCTTTATGTTCACTTTGCCCTTGGTCATCCGAGATCGGAAGATCTCCTTAGATATCTCATATCTAGCAGTCCTACTTTATTCACCATACAACTCCTTGAGGTGAATCAACATAGTAGGAGCATCCATGTTTTCGTGTTGACGCTGAAGCTCGTTATTCATCGATGCGAGCATGATGCATTGAGCCACAGATGCATCATCTTGCCACTTTACAATGGTGGCAATCTCTTCTTCAGAGGCTGTTTCTGGAACAGTTCCAGGGACAGGTGAGTTTAAGACATAAGAAATCTTTTCAGCAGTGAGAACTATTCTCAGATTTCTTAGCCAGTCCGTATAATTCGGCCCGGTAAGTTTATTAGCATCAAGTATGCTTCGCAGTGAAATTAGTGATTTTGACATTTTTAAAATTCTGCATGTGAAAAACAACATTTTAGCAAACATTCATTTTATTAATTTTGCATACCAAAATAAATTTAGGTCTTTATTTTAAATTGGTATCTCCCACTATTTTTTATCAAACTATATTACCCTCACTTATATAGTTCGGCAAATTAAAGATTTGCTAGTGAGAATAAGGATCACATTTCAAATGTATATAACCTTGTGGATAGCACAACAAGCGATATACAAATAAATAGGTAGACAACTCTTGTCAATTACATCACTATATAACTCCTTTTATTTTGCCTTTTAAATTATAATGGTCAAGTGTGTGCACATCCGAACTAAAATGATTTAAGTTAAGTCCAGCTTAGCACTTCTATAAATTTAAGAAAAAAAAATATTCGTCCTTGTGGATAGCACAACAAGACTAGATCGTTCAATTTTCTTGATAAGCATCAAATGTGATTAATTAACATCTTAAATACGCAATACTCGCTTTGCGGATAGCACAACAAGCTCATATTAAATATTTAATACTCTATTAATTTATCATGCTAGAAGGCGACGTTCGATATTCCAAATATCATTTGAACGCTTCGGACTTAATATTATTTCTTTGAGGGGTTTGTTATTATTTGTCTCATCTTGTTTAGCGCGCATGCACATATATATATAAAATACGCGTCATTTTATTAAACATGCGAAGCATGTTTGCATAAAATATAATATATATAATATTTAGCATGCAATATAGAATACTATATTCTACCCGGATTGATTATGGACTTTTATTCTAGTTTGGTTCACTAGAGCCACCAAGTGAACCAAAAGGTCAAACTTAGGAGTGCAAGAATTTAAATTTAAATATAACTATTATATTTAAACCCGAGCTCCATACAAACGGGTCTTTACGCGCTCCTTGGTCTCCAATTTCTTCAAGATAATTCTAACTATTTATATTACATTAAACTTTTTAATTTAAATCGAAACCTTGATCAGCAGTCAAGGGTACATAAGAGGGAGATAGAATTTTACATCAAGAAAAAAAAATTTAGAGAAGACGAGGTACACAGGCCCCATTTAATAAAACCAATTCTTTCAAGCAGTCAACTAAAATAAAATCCAATCACATTGGTCAAATAGTCCATAATCAATACTCATTTATTATCATACATATCACCATATATATCAATAAATAAATATTCATCTCATGAATTAAAATATTCCATATATATATGAGTATCATTTAATGGACAATTTTAAATTGCATGAAATCCAATTTCAAGATTAAAATAAACTCTTTATTTTAATTATAAAATTATTTAGAATATAATATATAAATATATCATATATATATATATATATATTTGATATTACCGTATATATTATATATATTTATATAACGAATCAGGTTATATATATATATATATATATATATATATAATATAAATTCACATTTATTTTTTAAAAAGAAGTCACCTTCTTTTATTAAAAGAGTCTTGCAGGTTTATTAAAAGAGTTCTTTCCTGATGGGTCACCTTCTTTTTGGAGTAAGAAAGAGACAACACCTTTTCTTTGTAGAATTCAAGATTAGCACCCAAAAAAAAAAAGAAAAAAAAATTGTGATTCGTCCCAAAAAAAAATCATTTTTTTTCTTAAAAAAATAATTTTATTCAATAAAATTATGCCCAATAAATTATTTTAAATACATACCCATATGTATATGAAATCAAAAATAAATTAATAATTGCATAAAGGTTTGGCTCTGATACCACTGTTGGGTTTGTACGAAATCGTGACGCAATCAAATTGCAAAAATTAGCGGAAGCATGGTATATCAGAGTTTAAAAAAAATTCTACAAAACCATTACCCGGATCATCATTTATGCAAATTATTAATTTAAAACGATAAATAAGAAGTTATGGAATCATACCCTTGTAGAACGAAGCTTCCACACGTACTAATTCAACTCCTTGTTCTTCGTGATCTCCTTGAATTTTCGGGTTAGATTCATTTCTTTGATCAACACTAGCCACCCAAGTGTTTGGCCTCTAGAGGTGATCCACCAAGGAAGAGGAATTATCAAGAAGGAGGGTGTTTGGCTAAACCTTAGTTTTTTATCCTCTATAGAAAAGGAGTACTCTCCAACAATTGGAATTGCATCAATCAATATCTATTATATGACTTCTCTTATATAGATATTGGTCAACCCTTCTAATCCTATTAGACATGTGATTTCTTTTAATTAATTAAACTCTTTTAATTAATTTAGGCTTCCCACCACATGAGGAATAATTAATTAAATTCATTTAATTAATTTATCTCCTAATCTTATTAGGAATAAATGAGAGTACTAATATTAAATTAATTACTAAACTCCTTTAGAAATTAAAATAATAATAATTGTAATAATATTAATATTAATAAGACTCCTCTTATTAATTTATATTTAATATTTTCAAAATATTAAATAATAAACATTAAGCTATTTAATTTATTCTATCACTATAGATTAAATTTATTACACTTAATACATTATTACGATTATGCCATTACCTTCTTAAATAACTATTCTTTCTTTTATGGTGTGACCCTTTAGGTTCTCTATATTAAACCGGTTGTGAATAAATTAATTAAAATAATTTTAATCTTATTTAAATAAATAAATTAAATTAATAATCTATTTAAATAAATAATATTTATTCTACAATAGGGATAAGCCTCCCTAGCGATCAACGACTTTTCAGATAATATAGATTTCAACATTAATCATAAAAAAACCTGTGAGTAAATAGTTACTGTACAATTCAATCCTTCCACCATATAATGTCCCAATTAAATATAAGGCATGAATTTACTGTCAAGTCTTATTTTATTTAATCATATGTATTTCGATTAAAAAATGCACAACTCCGATTAATGTAAATTAGAAACCTCTTTCTAATTTCATTCCACCTTGGCCAAGGATTCCTGGGTTGTCATTTAACGAATCACATAGGACATATCTCCTCTTTTACTTGATGTGGTAGATTCTTTATTGATCATTCATTATCTCCATATGTAACTCATTATACCCAAGCATACCCTATATATGCCTTAAAAGGTCTTAAGAAATAAGTCAAAGTATAATTTGTTACATACAAGATACTATGATGATCTCAAGTCCAAGGATCACTTGTACTACTATCACATTAGGAATTCCTATTGACAAGCTAGTAAAACTCCATTAGGTATTCCATTGCGAGTCACGTTCAGTGAACTTATTCTCCAATAAGCACCTACATACTTGCTTTAGTGTCTCCACACAAATGATCATGAGATCAATCATCCTCATCCAATGAGCAAGCAACATATGTACCAATCTATCCGAATTTACTAATCCCCTTTTTAGTAATTCCACGATTGGGAACTATTTTAGTTTTAGAGCTTTTTAAGAATTTAGATCTCATTAGCATGATCATCATCATGATTCTAAAAGTATTGCTTAAAATAATGGGTTATTTACATATTATAAAAACAGCACCATGTAGATAATTAAATGCCTTTAATGAATGAATATTTTATTAATAAATAAATAAGATTGTTTACAAAGTATGTGTTTTATCATCATAGATGATTGGCTTGTATGCACACTGCTATCAATAACGTACTTGATGACTTGATGAACATGTAATGCTATGCTATAACATGTTATTAACACATATTATATGATTTGAAATTCATGTTAATAAACTAAGTTATTGACATGTATAAGATAATGTGAAGGTTCAAGTTAACAAACCAAGTGCGAACTTGAATATTGTGATTGTAAAACTTGATTATAATTGTTTTAAGAATTATACCTATATGATACGCATATTGTGAATTTATACTCATGTTATGTGGTTATTTAATAAGTTAACACTAGGAACAAAGTTGTAAATTGAACTTAAATGAAAAGTTCAACAGCTGAAAAAAGAAGTTATAAACTAATCGACATCGTATGCATAATGTAATGTGTAGGACGTTGAAAAATTGAATTGTAACTATATTTGTAGTTTGCGCACGAGGAAAGTTTCCTTACCCTTACTCGTTTACGATTATGCAAGTTTTCTTATTCCTACTCTTTAAATTGAGCAAGCTTTCTAACTTCAAAGCTATTCGTTGAGCAAGTTCTATACTTATGATTCTATATCAATCAAGTTCTTGTTCTTAATTATTCAAGTTCAAGATTTCATATGAGATATTATAATTCTTTTGAAGTATTACTTTAGTTATACAATATTTATTCAATTGTATACTTTTGAGATTTATTATTCAAATTGAATATCATTTATTGTTAAACCTTGTAAGACTAGTGAACTCTTATTGATTCGACTAGTCCATAGTTGATGAACGTTCTAAATTCTAGAACTATTAGTGAGCTTATCCAAATAAAACTTTCTTTGGTGCTGACTCTGATGTCAAATTGAGATGAACAACCCTATTATAGGGGATTGATGATGCTTTAACGTTAAGATATTGTGCACAGTATGGTACTAAGGGCTGATCCCCTAAGTACGAGAAGTAAAGTCCATAGTCGTATGACTGTTAAAGGTTTAAAGTATAAACACTTGACAACCTAGGACATAGTTCTAGGTCTTATGACCCTTAGATGTTCTTTTTATTCTTATTATTCATTCTTGATTCAAAAGCTGAGTTTTCTTTATTTAGAAGTCGTTGATTCACTCGCATGTTATTATATTATTATATTTGTATACTTGTGGGCAATCGTGCTCACTCTTGCGTAATAATAACATTGCAGTTAAGAACGAAAGATCTGACGAGCCTTCCACTAGCAAAGGTAAGGGAAAAGTCAACAAGTGATGAAGACTTGTTGTTTAATTAATAATTTTTGTTTAAGACTTATGTGTAATGTTTAAGACTTATTATTTGTTTACGTTTCCGCAACAGAGATTCAAGGTTAAGTATGACCTGTGATTGATTATATATTATTATTCAGATGTTGTAACCCCATATGGGGAGATGAAGGATTTATTTCTATCTATTTCATGGTTTGCATTTATTATGGGTAGATAGATAGATGATATTTTTACAGTGAACACCAAATTCCGTGGAAATTGAAGTGCCCAGATTTGGGGGTGTCACACCTTTGCTAGCTGGATCAGGTTTCTTTTGATCCTTCATGTTCACCTTGCCCTTAGCCTTCTTAGATTTCTTCTTTTCAGAAGATACCTTGTGCCTTTTCCTTTTCTTAGAAGAATCCACCATTAAGACATGGTTCTTCTTGGATAGGAAGTGACTTCTATAATTTTTAACATATTAAGTAATTCAGGAAAGCTGACATCTAACTTATTCATATAAAAATTTACGACGAACTGCGAGAATATCTCAGGGAGTGACTACAAGACTAAGTCTTGACTCAACTCTCCATCCATGACAAACCCAAGATGTCTAAGGCGTTCAATCAGATTAATCACTCTTAGGACATGAGTCTCAACGCCGGTGCCCTCCGTCATCCGAGATCGGAAGATCTCCTTAGATATCTCATATCTAGCAGTCCTACTTTGTTCATCATACAACTCCTTGAGGTGAAGCAACATAGTAGGAGCATCCATGTTTTCTTGCTGACGCTAAAGCTCGTTATTCATGGAGGCGAGCATGATGCATTGAGCCACAGATGCATCATCTTGCCACTTTACAATGGTGGCAATTTCTTCTTTAGAGGCTAATTCTGGAACAGTTCCAGAGACAGTTGAATTTAGGACATAAGAAATCTTTTCAGCAGTGAGAACTATTCTCAGATTCCTTAATCAGTCCGTGTAATTCGGTCCAGTTAGTTTGTTAGCATCAAGTATGCTCCGCAATGAAATAAGTGATTTTGATATTTTTAAATTTATGTATGTGAAAAGACAATAATTTAGCAAACATTCATTTAATTAATTTTATATACCAAAATAAATTTGGTCTTATTTTAGATTAGTATCTCCCATTATTTTCTTCAAACTATATTACCCTCACTTATATAGTTCGGCAACATATAATTAAAGATTTTCTAGTGAGATTAAGGATTCCATTTCAAATGTATATAGCCTTGTGTGTGCACAACAAACGATATATAAATAAATAGGTAGATAACGCTTGTCAATTACATCGACATGTAACTCCTTGTATTCTGCCTCTTAGATCATAATGGTCAAGTGTGTGCACATCCGAACTAAAATGATTTAAATTACGTCCAACCTAGCACTCCATATATTCAAAAAAGAAAAATATTTATCCTTGTGTGTGCACAACAAAACAATATTGTTCAATTAACTTTATAAGCATCAAATGTGATTAAATTAATATCTTAAATACTTAATACTTGCCTTGTGTGTGCACAACAAACTCATATTAAATATTTAATACTCTATTAATTTATCATGCTAGAAGGCGACGTTCGATATTTTAAATATCATTGAACGTTTTCGGCTTAGTATGATTTTTTTGAGGGGTTTGTTATTATTTGTCTCATCTTGTTTAGTGCGCATTCACACACACACACACACACACACACACACACACACACACACACACACACATATATATATATATATATATATATATATAATACACGTCATTTTATTAAAACATGCGAAGCATGTTTGCAAAAAATATAATATATATAATACTTAGCATGCACATATAGAATACTATATTCTACCCGGATTGATTATGAACTTTTATTCTAGTTTAGTTCACTAGAGCCACCAAGTGAACTAAAAGGGCAAACTAAGGCGTGCAAGAATTTAAATTTAAACGTAACTATTACATTTAAACTTGGGCTCCATACAAACGGATTTTCACGCGCTCCTTGCTCCTTGGTCTCAAATTTCTTCAAATAATTCTAACTATCTCTATTACATAAACTATTTAAATTAAATAGAAACCTTGATCAGCAGTCAAGGAAAAATACATAGCAGAGAGATAGAATTTTACATTAAGAAAAATCAGAGAAGACGAGATACGCAGACCCCATTTAACAAAACTCATTCATTCAAGCATTCAACAAAAATAAATTTCAATCACATTGGTCAATAGTCCCATAATCAATCCTATTTATTATCATACATATCACCATATGCATTAATAAATAAACATTCATCTCATGAATTAAAAATATTCCATATATATATGAGTATCATTTAATGGGCAATTTTAAATTGCATGAAATTCCAATTTCAAGATTAAAATAAACTCTTTATTTTAATTATAAAATTATTATGAAAATATATATATATATACGGTCCGGATCTTAAGCTCATCCAACTAAAAGTTTATCCAACTCACCTCCCTTGAGCGATGGACCGGACGACGGTTTGGTCCGTCGTTATATTACAACCGTCGTTTTAGCTTTTAGCGACAGATAATATATAGCGACGGACAATATATAGACGACAGTTGTATATATAACGACGGACGAACCGTCGTTCGGTCCGTCGCTAAATGAGGGTGAGTGGAGTGAGCTTTTAGTTAGGTGAGCCTAAGATTCTTATCTTATATATATATTATAATAACCATATAATATATATCCCTACTATTTATATATATACATATAACACATTCAGGTTAATTTGAAATCATGTTTCACATCATATATATATATATATATATATATATATATATATATAATACTAAGTGACTCATTTATAAAAAACAATTCGTCACCTTTATTATAAAACAACTTGCTGGGTTACCTTTATATATTAACGTGAATCACAAAAAAACGTGGGTCATCCCACTGCCACGGTATTGATTTCGCGTTAAGAAAAAAAAATGATAGCTTTCCGTTTTATTTTTTTTTCATAATTTTTTTTATACAATTAATTATGCCCAATAAATTATTCTAAATACATACCCATATATATATGGAATCAAAATAATTAATAAATTGCATAAAAGTTTGGCTCTGATGCCATTGTTGGGTTTGTACGAAATTGTGACGCAATCTAATTGCACAATAAGCAGAAGCATAGTATATCAGAGTTTAAAATTTTTTACAAAATAATTATCCGGATCATCTTTTATGCAAATTATTAATTTAAAACGATATATAAAAAGTTATGGAATCATACCCTTATAGAACGAAACTTCCATAGGTATGAGTTTAACTCCTTGTTCTTCGCGATCTCCTTGAATTTTCGAGTTAGATTCATTCCTTTGTTAACGTTAGCCACCCAAGTGTTTGGCCTCTAGAGGTGATCCACCAAGAAAGAGGAATTATCAAGAAGGAGGGCGGTTGGCTAAACCCTAGTTTTCTATCCTCTATAGAAAAGGAGTACTCTCCAATAATTGGAATTGCATCAACTGATATCTAACATAAGACTCCTCTTATATAGATATTGGTCAACCCTTCTAATTCTATTAGACATAGATTTTTATTTAATTAATTAGGCCTCCTAACATATTGGGATTTAATTAATTAAACTCCTTTAATTAATTTACCTTCTAATGTTATTAGGAATAAATGAGAGTACTAATATTAAATTAATTCCTAAAGCTCCTTTAGAAATTAAAATAATAATAATTGTAATAATATTAATAAGACTCCTCTTATTAATTTATATTTAATATTTTTAAAATATTAAATAATAAACATTAAGCTATGTAATTTATTCTATCACCATAGATTAAATTAATTACACTTAATGCATAATTACGATTATGCCATTACCTTCTTAAATAACTATTCTTCCTTTTATGGTGTGACCCTTTAGGTTCTCCATATTAAACCGATTGTGAATAAATCAATTAGAACAATTCTAATCTTATTTAAAAAAATAAATTAAACTAATAATCTATTTAAATAAATAATATTTATTCTACAATAGGGATAAGCCTCCCTAGCGATCAACGACTTTTTAGATAATATAGATTTCAACATTAATCATAAAAGAACATGTGAGTAAATAGTTACCGTACAATTCAATCCTTCCACCCTACAATGTCCCAATTAAATATAAGACATGGAATTACTGTCAAGTCTTATTTTATTTAATTATATGTATTTCGATTAGAAAATGCACAATTCCAAATAATGCAAATTAGAAACTCCTTTCTAATTTCATTCTGCCTTGGCTAAGGACTGCTGGGTTGTCATTTAACGAATCACATAGGACATATCTTTTCGTTTAATAGAAGTGGTAGATTCTTTATTGATCATTCATTATCTACATATGTAACTCATAATACCCAAGTATACCCTTTGATATACCCTAAGGGTTTTTAAGGAATAAGTCAAAGTATAATTCATTACATACAAGATACTATGATGATCTAAAGTCCAAGGATTACTTCTACTACTATCACATTAGGAATTCCTATTGACAGGCAAGTAAAACTCCATTAGGTATTCCATAGCGAGTCACGTTCAGTGAACTTATTGTCCAATAAGCACCTACATACTTGCTTTAGTGTCTCCACACAAATGATTATGAGATCAATCATCTTGATCCTATAAGCGAGGAACATACGTTCCAATCTATTCGAATTTACTAATCTCATTTTTAGTAATCCAACGATTGAGAACTATTTTAGTTTTAAGCTTTCTAAGAATTTAGATCTCATTAGCATGATCAACATCATGATTCTAAAAGTATTGCTTAAAACTATGAGTTACTTATATATTATAAAAACAGCGTCATGTAGATAATTAAATGCCTTTAATAAATAAATATTTTTATTAATAAATAAATAAGATTGTCTCCAAAGTATATGCTTTATCATCGTACTATGATTGACTTGTATGCATACTACTTTTAATTCCGTCAAAAATAACTATTTTTCTTGTAGTGGTTATTTATGCAGTTTTCTACATCCGACAATATTTTGTTATGGGGCCCATCAATGATTAGTTGTATCAGCGCCATTGTACTTTTACCTAATATTCTCGACAAAACGAATATTTTCTGACAAAATGAATATTCCCTGTCGACGCCGAGCGGAAAAAAAAAATCCCCCTTCGTGCCCTCCCTTTCTTTGAAAGGGGGGGGGGGGTTTATTTCTCTTTGGTTGTTTGCCATCGTCTCTTATCAGTGGGACGAGAGAGGAGTGCCCCGATTTCCTGATTTTATTCTTTTCCCTTTCGCTTTCGCTTTGTCTTTGGGGTTCTGTTTTAAAGGGTGAATTTCGTAGGAAACCGGTACCGACATATGTGTCGACGATTTTGAAAAGTTCGATTTTATTGATTGGCCCGATTGAGACAGAGTCTCCAGTTGGTATTTTGGAAATGGATGTACTAACTCATCTGGATTTTAATAGTTTTTCGCAAGATGGTCCAATGTGTGACTCTTTGATTGGTCTTGAAATTCGAGATTCGTGGAATTCGGGGGCTAGGTTAAGCGGGGGGAATGTGTTAGGCACCCCCCGAATCCCGTGCAAGCACGGTACCGCATCTTATTGATTTTCTATGCAAAAAGTGTGTAGGTGTGTGTGTGTGTGTGTTTTTTTTTTGATTTTAAAAGCTTTATTAGTTGGTTTCTAAGTCTTTTTGGTAACTTGAAAGTAGTGTTGTACCTCTTTTGTGCCTAGGTACGGAGGATTTGATTTAATCAAAAGTTCATTTTTAACATGATATGCAAATTGAAATGAGGTTTTAGAAAGTAAGGTTTTCAAATCCTTTGCCCGACTAGGAATCGAGGACTTCGATACTTCCTTTTATTCTTTACGTTAATTATGTGATTACCCAGAATCGCTTTATTTCATCAAAAGCTCTTTGTGGTTTTTCTTTGAAAAATCATTTTGATGATATGTATGCTAAAGCGTTAAGAATGTTCAGATCATCATCGGGCATGAAAGCCATCTCGATGAACCGAGCTCCCGTAATTAAAGTTTTTACTATCACGGGATCTTGAACCCGAGCTCTCAGGACTAACCACTCGAGTTCATTTTCAAGATCCAAATATTACATGTACATCGATATTTACGTTATTTAAAGCATTTACAACATAAAAACCGGTCCATCGTGGGAATCAAGTCGGATCCATTCGGGGATCTCGACATCGGGATTCCAAGGCTCACATGATTTGAACAAAATAACATATACATAATGTCCACGGCCTCGATACTCAGCGATTTCATCGTTTGAAATCACCGTTCGTGCCGATTAGGCCCCCCTTTCGCCTCTAAATATAGATTTAGGGCTATACGGGTTAACCGGGACCTTCCAAAGCAATAAATCCATAGATATACCATGAATCTAAGCCGTTATATCCCCCGGGTTAAATCTTCATGCTTAATAACCTCTCGGGGACTAGATTAGGCTTAGATCTAGGTATATCTAGCCTCCGAAGTCAATATACAACGTATTAAGCACAATATAACTGATAGATACGTAAAATCTATCAACTATTACACAATATGCTTAAAATACAACAAGTTTAACTATATTCAAATAAGATACTTCATCAATCTATCATTTAAACCAAGTTTACAAAGGAAACGAAGCTAAAAGTGCGTTATTTCACCTTGGGGGACGCGTGAACAAGCGTTTTGACTCCCAGGATGAACTAAGAACACAAATATGGCTTCAAGTAGATGCTAGATAGAAGATTTGAGCTTCAAATTGCTTGTTTTATATTCCACCCGAGCTCTTCTCTCTATAGAAATATGATTCGCTCTCTAAATGTCTCTCTCTCTTTTTCTAAAGTGAACTAAGTGGGGGATTATAATCTGTCCCGGGAATCCGTACACATGTATGCGGCCAACCACATACATGGTTGAGGCTACCCAAGTGTCCCCCCTGGCTCAGCTATTGGTCCTTCGGTCTCAGTTCGGCAGAAGTTGACGTCCGCCGCTTAATCTTTCGGACCGACTTCATAAGAGAGCTCGGATCAAGATAAGATCGAGTCTGACTGAATTAGGATTCGGGAAATCGATACTCGTAGCCGAGATATCTTCCCAGTCCAGATATCAGTTCATAGGTTTATCTTTTGATGGCACGTTGTTTAAGATTTGCTGAGTTGGTTTCCGATGATCATTGTCTCAGCTCGTCGATCTTCGATCGGGTTCGTACTTCATTGGTCCTCTCATCATTCCCGGGGTTGTCTTCGAGATGACCGGGATCTTTGGCCCTACTTCGGGGTTGTCTCCGAAGTAAAATGATGCTTTTACCCTCCTGCAGGGTTAGTAAGACAAAAGCAAAATTTGGAGTGTCTACAGATGCCCCTCTTTGTCATGTTTATGCAATGTAATGGAATGAACATGACAAAGATTTAATAGACACAGAGAATGCATGACAAGGTATATCTGATGATGCAATGTCATGTATAATCGATGAAATGATGTGTGAGATGTATAAAAGGGTTACTTCCTCGGCTGGGGAAGTTAAAGATTACTTTGTCGGGGTTGAGTCGACCTGCGTTGAATTGTAGTCAACGGATTGCACCATCGGGATCATGCCGATGCCTTCACTGGTTTGTAACCGACGGATTTCATTATCAGGGTTGAGCTGATTCCTTCATTGGATTGTGGCCAACGAATTACATCATCGGGGATTTGCCGATCTGCGTGGGGTTGTAGCCAATGGATTACATCATCTGGGATTTACCGATCTACGTAGGGTTATAGCCAATGGATTACATCATCGGGGATTTGTTAATCTGTGTAGGGTTGTTGCCAACGGATTACATCATCGAGGATTGGCCGATCTGCGTAGGGTTGTTGCCAACGGATTACATTCATCGGGGATTTGCAGATCTATGTAGGGTTGTAGCCAATGGATTACATCATCCAAGATTTGCCGACCTGCATAGGGTTGTAGCCAACGAATTACATCATCGGGGATTTGCCGACATTCACTGGTTTGTAGCCAACGGATTACATCATCAGGGATTTGCCGACCTTCATTGGTTTGTAGCCAAGGGATTACATCATCGGGGATTTGCCGATCTGCGTAGGGTTGTAGCCAACGGATTATAATCATCAGGATTGAGCTGATTCCTTCACTGGTTTGTAGCCAGCGGATTACATCATCAGGGTTGAGCTGACGCCTTCACTGATTCATTATCGGTGGATTTCATCGTCGGGGTCGAGCCGATGCCTTCACTGATTCGTTGTCGGTGGATTACATCGTCGGGGGTCGAGCCGACTCCTTCACTGATTGGTTGTCGGTGGATTACATCGTCGGGGGTCGAGCCGACGTCTTCACTGATTCGTTGTCAGTGGATTTCATCGTCGAGGGTCGAGCTGAAGCCTTCACTGATTCGTTGTCGGTGGATTACATCGTCGGGAGTCGAGCCGACGCCTTCACTGATTCGTTGTCGGTGGATTACATCATCGGGGGTCGAGCCGATGCCTTCACTGATTCATTGTCTGTGGATTACATCGTCAGGGTTCTAGCTGACGCCTTCACTGATTCGTTGTCGGTAGATTACATTGTCGGGGGTCGAGCCGACTGACTTTTTGGTTTTTCGGCGTTCAACGTCGGGTTGTCTGATCTTCGTCGAACTTCTGCTATTTCAGAGGATTTTTTTAGGGTTTTTGGGGTTTCAAACTGTCCCGAAAAGGCATCATTTTTCCTAATGTGACCATTCTGAACCCAAAAGAACACGTTCTGGACGTCGTGTTACAAAACGGAATACAGCGGGACCCACTTGTAGTAGCTGTATATATAGTTGCGCTAGAGCAACCATGGTCAAGGCTACCCGTGATCGAGCTTATACCCTCGAGAGGCCTCATTTTCACCCATTCCATTCGGGTTTCTTGTCATTTCTCTCTAAAAAATCGAGTTCTTCTTCACTTATACTCGATTTCGGCTTGATTTGGAGCGATCCGCCACTGTACATTCCTTCTTCGGACTATGGGTAACGTCTAGACTCCGTTTTTTCGTGTTTTCTTTGGTGAAAACACGTGTTTCCTTTCTTAAAGGCAATATATCTAACATGTATGCATGTATAGATAGATAAATGTGATGATGATGTAATGCATGCGTACATATCATCTTATGGACCGTATGAATGTGAGATATTATCATTTATCAGCTAATCTAGACATACATTGTATATATGTGTTAGAATAACAGTTGAAATTGATGTTTACATGCTTGGTTATGATGATGTACCCTCATAGGGTGATTTAATACATGCTTCGGGCATGTGGATAGTCCGTTTTATAAAGAAGACTCTGGTGAAATTTTTTATGAGCCAAATGTCTGGATCCCAAATACATTATAGATGTACTAAGATGCAAATAACATACGCAATTAATGACATATGTAGGACATGCATGATGTGATGATGGATTTTATGGATTTAATTTAAAATTTGCAAATGGTAAGAATATACCTGACTTGGCTTTGATTCCTACGAACTCATTGTTTAGATATGGACTATGAGGGACTTATTCGTTCCACAGGACGACCGATTTCATCTGGAGTTCACCGGCATAGACCCCATCTGAGGTTCTGGTTCCACGTATTAGCCGACGGGTGCAGCGATTGACCGAGCCTGCTCGTTTACCGACTGGGGATGATCATCCATTCCCGGATGAGGACATTCTCGAGCCTGAGGTCCCGCCTCCGCTCCCTACTGCACCTAGATTTCTTCGGGCATTGAGGTAGAGGTTCCAGATTTGCTGGGAACGGATTTGAGCCACCATCCCTCCATTCACTTGCAGGCGAATGAGGTATGGGATTGATTTATTTTCTTTTCTCCTTTCTGACATAGACGGGTTTTCTTAACCTTGACGTCAGTGCAGGTGCCAGAGTTTACCCAGCTTAGGGGTAACTGGTTCAGTGTCTACGCTCTGTATCAGTCATTACATCCCGAGTACAGGGCGATCGTAGATTCTTGGGGTTTTGGGGCCTTCTTTACCATTGTTCCCCGTCGTTGCCCTGGGGGCTATTAACAGGCTTTGGGTGAGAGATGGTTTCACTAGAGTCAGTTGCTGCATCTACTGTAAGGTGATGATGACTCCCCTTGATTGGAGGTATATCACCGGCTTGGAGTCTACCGGGGATAGGGTGCCCTTGGAGCCGACCATCACTGGGGCTACTGTGCGTACCCTCCTAGGGTTTTCTCCTTAGGAGTGAGCCTTCAAGGCTCGTAGTGTTCGATCAGGATGTCTGGGCGTCGATTCAGCTCGAGGCACCTTGCAGCAGGAGTTTCCTGTTGAGTTGGCAGAGAGGGATCGCATCTTACGGCGTCTGTTCCTGACCATCATGAGGGGTTATTTTATAGCGAACAACTCCTCCATTGTGCCCTTTAGCATGGTAGGGGCTGTTCGAGATGTAGACCGTATTGGGGACTACGATTGGGGATCGTTCACATTCGCTCTTTTCCTGCACGGGATACGACTGCGATCTGAGAGAGTTACCGAGGCCTGGGTCGAATTTTACCCGTTTCTTCTGGTAAGTCTTTTTGATCGAATTTCATTTATTTGCCTTTTGATTGATTTATCCTTTCCCACAACTGATGGAGGGTTTGTTTGAATTGACAGTTCTGGGCTTGTGAGAGGCTTCCTTGTCTTCGCCCTACCTCTGTCTTAGGCTTGGACACTTATCCCGGGGGACAGTAGATGGCATCAGTCTACTTTGTCTGAGGTCCCGGTCGTGGAGGACTTCGCCCATGCCCGTCTTTAGTTGGAGACGTTGATAGCTCGAGACATAGTGTGGACCCCATATTCTGGAGAGCACTTGGCTGAGGGATTTGAGGATGGCGTGCCGACAGGGCCAGAGTTCTATTTATCGACTCGCCGGATTCCATTCCTTTTTGATGGTGGTTGGGAGCTCTACCTTGGAGAGCGCGCTATTCGATGCATTATTGGGAAGATTCTCCTACCGTATCTTCCTCTAGCCTAGATCTTTTGGCCTTTGACTTCGTCAGATGCATCGATTCCTACCTTGGGGTTTGTTGGTTTCCTCCTATCTTAGGGTCCGATCTCTTCGGCGAATTTTATCGCTTGGTGGGTCCGGCGCACAATAGGAGCTCAGACCCGGGCTACCCAGTTCTTGGGTGACATGGTTCTAGGATCCCTTATGATGAGGGACTAGATATCGTCTTTTTAGGAGCCGTCTCATCAGGATCAGATTGCTGCCTTGAGACTTCAGTTGGAGGAGCTATTGGCCTATTGTAGTTACAATGGCTTGTACCCGTCCTTGGCTCACCCTTTTGCTTCTCGGGGTCATGAGGCTGGACCGTTAGGCGGTTATGGCTGTCATGGTGCTAGACCCTAAGGTTTTGGTGGCTTCCTGGATAGAGATGCTCCCTTCACCATTCCCTCGGATATGCAGGAGACGTCTTATCGCCCGGATCAGCAGGATGTGCCCACTCTCGATAGACGACCTCAGGTTGATCAGTTTGATGATACCACCACCTTCTTGGGTGATTTTGACGAGGTGGCAAGCCCATAGGTCATTTGTTATTCATTGGGCATTTGTGCCCCAATATCATGTACTTTTTGTAAGAACCCGAATTTTCAGAAATTATTAAATAAGGATTTAATAAATAAAATTCTTAAAGTGTGAGATGGGTTCGAATGAGAATATTTATGTGATACAAGTTATGTAGTATTGTGTTACATAGGGTAATATGAACTATATAATATGTGATTAATAAATATATATTGTTATTTATCGTAGAGACAATTCAGTTGAGATAAAGGAAGTGAATAAAATTCCCTATCGATATTAAAGTAAGTTGGTGACATTAAATACCTTTAATGTATAATCACCATTTTTTTGTGTATGTATACTAATACCTAGTATGTTTGTAATATTGGTTAATTAATAGTTGAGAGTTATATTATGGAATAATATAATGTGAGTATTGAACCTTAATGATATAGTACAAGGTTTAATTTACCTGAGTAAAGGGGTAAATTAATATGTGTGTTGAATATGTAATTATAGTTAAAACTTTTAATATATATTGCTTAGAATGGTAATAAGTCATATGTGAGAAAGTCTGATGTGCGAATAATGTTAAATATATATACGTTATTAAAGGGAGATGTAAATCATTATATCTTTAAATGAATATTTAATATTTGAAGAATTATTTTGGGGACAATTTATAGAAAGAGAAATAATCATTATATATTTCTAACAAAGAATATTAAAATAATTTCTAAAATTGGATTATTTTAATCAAAAGGGGACTGTTATTACCTTATATGTTTTTGTTTGAGATAATATGTATGATTAATTAATATGGTAAATACATTAAAACATATTTGCTATATATAAATAAATTGATGGAAACAATTTATTATAATAAAAAATAAACTTATTATCTATTTTCTATATAGAATATATGTACATGTGCCGTATGACACCCCCAAATCCGGGTACTTCGTTTTCACATGATTTGGTGTTCACTTTCTAATATAACATACATCTACCCAATGAATAATGCAAAGTAACTACAACTTAAATTAAAATAAATAAATCTCCCTTACAACAAGGGTTACAACCTTTGTAAAATAAATCCCGGGTTACTCTAACCCTGACATGAATATAATAAAGTGCAGAAATAAAAACATAACATTCAAATCTTATTACAATCATTCTCAATTAAATAAAACAAGTCTTCACTTTCTTTGCTTTCCCTTGCCCTTACTCGTAGACGGAGCATCAGCGTTATCAACCTTAACTGAAATTGTTATTTAATGCAAGAGTGAGCAAACCACAGCTCACTAGAGTTTAACAATAATATAGACATGAAAGGATATCTTTAAAAAGAATCTGAACAACTTAGCGTGCTTCAATAATAAAGAATTGAATAATAATTCTCTATCAACATTAAAATTAGAATATATAATTTATCTAAGGGTCATAAGACCTTTGAACTCTTGTCCTAGGTTATAAATATTTCTATTTAAATCTTTAACAGTCAATAAGACTATGGACCTTAACTCGTACTTAGGGGGATCAGCCCTTTGTACCATGTATTGTGCACAAACATCTTAACGCTATGCGTAGTAACCTCCCCTAGTAAATAGGGTTGTTCAACTCAGTAATTTGAATTCAAGTTCGCACCAAAGAAAGTTTGGTTTGGATAAGCTTACAAGGGTAATTTAGAATTCACATTCATCAACTAAGGATAGTTGAATCGACTTTCAATAATTCATAAATAACAGAATTATGAACTAACATATGCTTTAGAATCAACGTAAAACATTTAAAATAATAACTGGATCTTACTTGAACGATAAGTTAAGATCATTTCAATTAAATAAACAATTGTCCAATACATAAATGGAAAGGACATTCTCAACAATGAATATATGAATTCAAGAAATTATATATAATTAACAAGTTTAAGGTTAGAAAACTTGCCTTAAGCGCAAGCAACTTAACTCAACCACGTACTTAAACACTTCCTATACACATTCAATTATAATAATCTAAATTAGTTAATACATAACTAATTCACATAAGTGGTTAACCCTCATGGTTAACTCACTCTAATTAAATAAATAATAATAATTAACTATCACATAGTTAATTACATCACTTACATATTCACATAATTAAATTAATTATGTATTTAACTAAATTATATTTAAACAATTATAATTCAAACACTTAATCAAATTATAATTACTTAAATTATAATTACCATTTAAATTATAAATAATTATAATTTACAATCAATTAAACTACATCATGCACTTATAATTAATCATGTATTTATCAATTATAATCAATAATTAATTAAACTATAACATGTATTATAATTACACAATTTATAATTAATCATGTCATTATCAATTTAAAATCCATAATTAAACATGCATTTATTAAATTATAATTACTTAAATTATAATTTAAATTAACATCTAATTGATTAAAATAAATCAACTTCTATGCATTATAATTTTACATAATTATAATTTAAATTAAACATTTACTCTTAATTATAATTAATCAAATTATAATTAAGTAACTTATTTTACAAATAAACAATTATAGTTTATAATTTAAATACTATATTAGGTTTCCTTTTTCTCAAATATAAATTTATCATAATCATATAACAACATGTTATATCATTTAAATATGTGTCCACTATCAATGAATAATTAAACTAAGGCTCAAATATAATCTGCACAAATAAACTAAAACCACTGCCCAAGCACTGTGCACGGCTCAGCTGCGCAGCTAGCATCCTGGGCACCGGCGCAGCTGCCCAGGGGTCGGATCAGAGATGGGCAAGCGGCGCAGCTGCGTTGCTTCTGGCCTTACTGCCGGCGCAGCTGAGCAGCAACTCGGCCAGACGCAGACAGTCACGGCTCTCTGCTTTACCGAATAACCGATACAATCCAACAACTGGCAATACCATGCAATACAAACAACATAGGACACATGCATGCAACAATACATATGTACAACATGTACTTAAACACAAAAATCACCTAAGTAACAAGAATCAGTGTTTTAAAAACTCAAATTTTGATATTTTCATATAAACTCATACTTTAACAAAATAAGTCACTGTAAATCCAATTCTCAATCAATTTCAACTTATAACACATGTATTTTTTTCATGATTGAGGATATAACATCCTAACAATTCCAATAGGCATATTAAAAGAATTAAATCATAACTTTTACTCTAAAACTCAACCAAATACATGAACTACATATGAACACTATTTTCACACATAAAACTTGTTTTTACAGTACTTTGATTTTGAAAACAATCATTAATAGCATACATGTAATGGATTACAACATCCCTCAATTCATAGAACATGTAATAACAAATTTATCAATTACAATCCCAATTATTTACCAAAAACTCAAGAATACAAGAACTAAAAATAAGAGTTAACTTGTTACCTTAATTCTTGATTAAGCTTTGATAGAGGGTAATAATAGCTCTGATAATCCTACTTTGATTCTCAGAATTCCAAGTCTTCTCCACCTTTGTTAAAAAAATTCACAGTGTTTCCTCTATTTTCCTCTCTGTCTTCTCTTCTTCTCTTTTCTTAGTTTAGACTTAGGAAAAACTAACGTAATTTAGGAAAATATAACTGTTACATGATAATATACATATATAATAGACATAATAACATGCAACGTAACTGACATATATATAATGTCTAAATTAAATAATTAGCAGTTATAATTTATTTTGAATTTTAAAATCCATAAGGTCATGTTTGGCAAACCTTTTATTTAAAAACAGATTTTAGTCACTAAGGCCATGTTTGGTAGAAATAGGTTTAAAACAAATACAAGGGCCTTGTTTGGCAAAATAAATTTAAAAATCCTTTTCTTTATTTTAACAAATTATTTAACACATATTTTAATGTCATATTTTAATTAATTAAATATTAATCATCTAATTTAATCAATTAAAATCTAACATCAATTAATCACTTAACATTGTCACATAATTATAATTACTCGCTACTTATAATCCATGTAACACTTCATCACATATCTCATCTAATTTAATTATCTCAATTAAATTAGAACTATAATATAAATTTAATATACATTAATTAAATAAATATTACACATTCATTTAATTAATATATACCACTTAATTAAATCACTCCATAAATCACATAATTTATTTATTTAACTCAATAAATAAATCACATAAAATATTTATTTAACTCAATAAATATTTAAAATTAAATATAAAATCTCAATCGTTACATGCCGTACATGTAATTATTTGATATTATATTAAGAATAATATCTTGAGACAATAAGTAAATTATTTTCTAATAATGAATATCTT
Organism: Panax stipuleanatus; assembly: GCA_020205555.1. NCBI lineage: Eukaryota > Viridiplantae > Streptophyta > Magnoliopsida > Apiales > Araliaceae > Panax > Panax stipuleanatus. The sequence continues at coordinate 111,741,526 of CM035125.1, read as the reverse complement.
TATTTAGAGAAAGCATAATATTTTATGTTATGGCAAAATACATAATTTCTAATATATTTTCAAGAGAGTTAATTAATAAAAGAAAGCTGAGTTATTTTAATATATTAAATAACTTAAGTTATTATTTTACCATATACTTTATAAATAATTAATAGACTAAATATTAATTATTATATGCGTAAATGTTATACATAATATGAAGTGTATAATTAATTGAGGAAGTTTAGCATTTAAATGCTTGTGTCACACAAACATTATATTAAGTGTAGGTGGTAGTGATAATAAGCTTAAGATTGAGCTTGTGAGATATGCCTTGTGTGGCACGATAATAGATTCGTTGATGAATTAATTAATTCAAGGATGGAAAAATTATTAATTAAACAATTAGTCTATATTAATTGTTAATTGTTATTATAATAATATGTTGATCTATTATTATGACTAGTGATAGTATAATAATAAGAAAATTGATTATAAATATAATCAACATTGTATTGATGATGAATGAGATATATTGTCTTATAATATTAATTATTGTTATGGATAATATACTAGTATCAAGTAATTATTTGATAATATTTTGATTAACGAGTAAATGATTTATAAATATAATAAGATTTATATTTATTTAATGTGATAATTAATTATATAAATGCTAATCAATTGTTATAGAGGTTAATAATTGATTTACGAGGAAGGGATTAATTATTATTATTATTATTAATTAATTGATAAGATAAGTAATTTATTAATTCCTATGTGCAAGCATGCGATATTAAAAGTATAACGTATGGAAGTTAACTATATATTATACGAAGTGTAAAGTGCGATGTGACAATGTTATTTATGTATATAAACTATATAGTAAAGTTCATTGAGTTGTAAGAGTTACACGAAATGTGTGTGTAACAATGTGTATATGAGTATACAATAAAATAATATATCATGGATATATTGTAAACAATTATTGAATTAATAAAATTTAATAATAAAGGAGGGAATGTAATGTAATAATAATACCCAATTGTATTATATTCGGTATTAAGAAAATGTACATGGATTATATGTGATGTATATCTATGTGTAACTTTACTTGATACATTGTAATTAGAAATTTTATTTGTAATTTATTTATAATCTAAGTTATAGGAGATGAAATATGTGTACATGATATGTAATGTATATATATAACCCAAGTGTGGTATACAATATCTATGACATTAGTATGTTAAATGCAAGTTACTGAGCTTTATTTAAGCCTTGTTCCTATTTGAATGACCCAAATGCTTATACACGTGAACTCCCACATGGCTACACCACTCTATATCTCCTTCATTTTCAACAAAACTAACTAATGATTGGAAGGGGTGTGGAATTCATGATGGATTTCACCCATTCTCAACCACTATCCATTAACCATCACGTAATCCTTTATTCCATTTGTTTGATTTGGGAGGCAATAACATTGTCTGTGTATTCAAGACTCTATAAATAAGGCTTTCTCCTCCTTCATTTCATTTGCTGAGAAATTCTAATAAGTATAAAATATAGAGGTAGTGCATTTTATTAGAAAGGAGTCTGTGAATGGAGGAAGTTCGATATAGTAGTAAACTCATTTCAAGTTTAGCTGAGGTATAACACTTATTTCCTTGTTCTTCATTTTTTATAATTGCTAAATTCTTGATTCTTGAATTAAGCAAGAATTGAATGAATGGTAAATTGGAATATGATTGTCAAGTATTATTTAAGTTGATAAGCATGATAGAAATGTGTTGTGGCTAGTGTAGAATCAAATTGCTGTGAAAATTCTGAGTAGGGCTAAGAAACTGTCGAAGTAGGGCAGTCACTGCCCCTGGCCGCACGCCTGCGTAGCTGAGCCATTTTTGTACTGGCCAGCGGCGCAGCTGCGTCGGTCCCAGATTCTGGTTTCTTGATTTCTGTTAAGTGCTGTTATGTGCTAGCATGTGGTATATCATTGGAACAAGCATGTAGACATAAATAACATGTATATATGAGTATCATGACATGACATAAGCATGATAATATACATTATTGATGAAGAACTTATAGTTTTAAAATGAAACTTATAGTTTTGGATATGAACTTTGATACATGTGTAAACATGTGTGTTCTAACCTTGTAAGCGCACTTGTACGGTCTAGACGTGCATGAAAGTTGGTATTAACTTATAGTACATGTTCTTGATACTATATGTACATTCATGGCCATGTTAGTACGTACTATGGAAGGAAAACGTATGATTTTAAAATAAAACTTATAGTTTTGGATTTGAACCTTGACGTATACATGGCATGTATATATTCTGATTTTGTGAACGTGGTCATGTGGCCTATATTGACATGAAAGGCATGTTTAAAGTGTTGAGCACACACTAACATACATGATTGAAGACTACATTGATTTCAAAAGACAAACTTAGAGTTTTTGGACATATATATAGGATGTCCACATTCTGATCATTTGAGCATGTATAAGTGGCTTATATATGTGTTCTAATACATGAGAGCCATGACTACGAGGTACTTTGCATATACTAACTTACCTTTGTTGACTTAGTGCGATTTTTATGAAAACTTAGAATGTGAAAGCTAATATCATCAAGTACTAAGTGAACTTACGTTATGAACATGCAAGCATGTATATTAGGATTTCATTGTGCCTATAGACATGTTGACATAAGCATCATGTGATGAAACATGGATTTCACCTATGCACGCACATTCAAGAAAATGAATTTCTAAAGTATAGACTATATGATTAAGTATACATGTGTAGTATAAGCACGAGCATGCCTACTTAGTATTGTTTAGCCTCTTTATCTGGTAATATGACGTTAGTGGTTGACCCTTGAGGCATGAACTTGATTTACTTGAAGTATATGAAAGTTAGTTAAGCATGAACTAGACATGTTTTAAAGCAACAAAGGATGCTAGATATGCATATATGATAAAGATAATTGTGAGCATGCGTATTAACATTATTATGACACCTCACATATATACATGATGAACATAGTAACCTTGCATGACTAGTTTGAGTATGACAAGGATTGTGAAAGGTGAAACTTAGAAAGTTGAATGTAATAGTTATATAAAACCCGCAAATTATAATTTCGATAAGGTTTGAGAAACGTAAGAATAATATAGATCATGTATCTATGAGTTTTAAATATATGTCGAGTATATTTAGTTAAGTGTGTGATACATGTATATGAAGGAATGGTAGTAAGTATGTATGGTTAAGGTATATCTATACGTACATAATTATTCTAAGAATACGATGAGAGAGTAAAACGAGGTTCTAAGAACCAAGATAGAAAACAATGTAATACTTATTATTAAATTAAGAACGTATGAATGTATGACTGATGGGTATAAATCCATGGTTATATAACTGTGTAGGATTACACGAAGTGCATATATCTTTAAGCAGTTAAGTCGTAGTTGTTAAACTACGAATCAGGTAAGTCTTTCAGTTCCTATTTGATTTATGAATTCAATAACTGTTAGTGAATTATATTATACTGTGATGATGTGAACTTATATATATGAACTGTATATGAGGTATGTATGAGATTGAAAGTTGATCTTTGATGATATGCTTATTATGTGAGAAGTACCATGCTTAGTAAATATAGATTGATTATAAATGCATGAACTGAGTATGATGTTATATGCTATGTGATGCATGAAAACTGTTAGAATTGCTGAGCTGTCGAGCTCACTCTCGCAAATAACCATTTTTGCAGGTTAAAAATTTACGACAAAGATTACGTGCTTCTTGATTGATAAAGTAAATAGTATCGCAACGAAGAATACTATTTAGATTATTACTTGAACCATGTTTGGGTTCTAGGAGTTGTACTTGATAGATGCTTACGATGTTTAATACTTGTTGTATTGTAAAGATGTATTAGTTAATACTTGTTGAGTTGTAAACGTTTATACAGTAATTCGAATATAGTAAATCATATCATATAGTTGATTCAAGGAGTATGAAATCAATAAAAGATTTTATTCAAGGAATATTGAAAAAGTTTAAGTTATTCCGCATTTTTATAATATCGAACATGATATAAGACAGGAATGATAAATGACCAAGATTGTAACTTATAAAAGTTTAGGGTCATTACACAAGATCTTGGATGTGAAAAGAAATTATATTCCAGATTGTAATAATCAAAGTTATATTCATTAAGATATGAATAAAAGATGTAATAGTTTGACGATAGTAGTATCGTGACGGACCGAATCCGAGGTTTCGAAGGAACCCAGATTTGGGGGCGTCACAGGTTGGTATCAAAGTTGTAGGTTATAAACCTTAGGTAAGTCCTTAGACTATAACCTGAGAGAGGGAAAGATAAAGATTAAAATACATACATAAAGATTCAAAGAAGAATCTTGAAGTATCTAGAGAATAAGAATCAGGAGTTACTTAACTCCGGTAATAAAAATGTTAAGACGATGTCTATAAGATGAATATGACAAAGATAATGAGAATGAACTCGAATGGAGTTTAGTTGATAATGGGAAAGAACCCTAAGGTAAACCGATGATCACAATGTGATCAGATTAAGTTATGAAATGATAGATAGTCTGTAACGACTAAGTGTGTATAGCTTAATGCTATAAGAGAATGTACTATGATATGGTACGAGATGAACTCATGAGGAGTTGTATATGATGAACATAGAAAGTTCGTAATAAGCAAAGAGCAAGTTAAGAGTGAGGTAGAGTTAAGTGTTGGATTTCCATTGAGGACTCATGTGATGACTAAGTTGTACAAACTTTTGTATGGGCAGAGGTTTTGTGCTTGCCCTGAGTGCATCACATTGATAATCATTGGAATGTTAGTGTCGCACTATCATTATACATATGGTGAAAAGGTGATTCTTTTCTCATGTTTATTTTGATAAATAGAGATTTCTAAGATTAAATTAGATAATATTAAGATTAGGTGCGAGTTCTTAAGACTCGTGCCTATGACAAGTTCATAACTCATAATCATATGGTGGAACCCCTCAGCGAATGGACAACTTTGGTTTGACTAGGATAAGTTCCTAAACCCATATGATTGTGGTAAGTTCCTGAACTTCCATGGTGTGGTAAGTTGGTGAACTGTACTGAGAATAGATATATTATATATCAAGAATTAAGAGTTTTGGAATAATGAACATTGATGGTAATAAGCGATTGAAGTGATGGAGAAATTTGGATTTTTTCTAGATCTTCTAGCTATGCTAGATTTTCAAAATTTATTGACTTCGTACTAGTGTTTGCACTTCTATTTTCTTGAGAAAACATTGGGTCAGGTAACTGAACTAATGAGTTTTAAAAAACAACACCATTATTCGTATGTCTAAGCTATTTGTTTAGGCTAAGACAAAAATAATTTAAAAATATTTCAAATGTATTTTGACAATGTGCATCGTTTGGACCACCTTCCTCCTAGCTATGTAGCTACTAGCTTTATGACCAGCTACCATCCACTGATCGTATCGATGTTAGCCGCATGCTGGGCCACTCCATGTCTTTACTGTCCTTCCAGATTTCGGAGGGATTTATTGCCGGGATACTCAGGTACTGGATTTCTGAGCGTCACGTCTTCCGGTTCGGCTGAGCCGAGTTGAATCCTACATTGGAGGAGTATAGTTGCATTTCAGGACTGTCGATAGAGGGGCCATGTGCTCAAGTGGCTTTGGGCAATATGCATCGCCAGTTTATGACGGTGATTGGATTGAGGAGAGCAGTTGTGATGGCTAAGGTGGGTAGTAGCCACATCATCTCCATGGACTTTATATTTAGGCATTTTTCTTCCGCGGATAGCTTCGCTGTTTATCACGGAGACTTCGCTATTTCGGAGGAGCACTGGTACGTTGCCCACGTGGATGCCTTGGTTATGTGCCTCGTAGCCTATCTGTACATGCCATTTTATACTGATCATCTGGATGTGGCGATGTCGATGGTTGTTAGGGCTCTTCGAGAGGACTTTACTATATTGCCCCTTATCCTGGCAGAGACATTGATTTCAGCCTCTATCTGCCATGACGCTGGTGATCAGGAGTTCAGAGGTAGTCTAGTGCTTTTATACATCTGGTTGATGACGCACCTCCGACCGATAGGGCGACTTCGCCATCACGGTTTCTGTTTTGGACATGGCTTGTCTCAGGTTTATTCATATCGCCTGACTTCTTGCGTTGATGAGGCGTCATGGACTTCATTTCTGGGTTCCATGGAGGAGCCTTTTGCTATAGTCATGTATTATGGGCACTGCTCCTTTATGAGTTTGACCACCCATGTCGCTGACCTGGATTTCCTCCCCTTGGCGGGTTTGAGGCGTGTGACGACCTATCATCCTCTGGCAGTGATGGGTCAGTTTGATCAGCATCAGGAGGTCCATGCATTTGAGGGGATTGAGGATTATCGCTTCCCCATCTGCTCAGTTATCGAGGTTGATTTGGCTCGGGTTTATGGGTTCTGGTCTCATCGACAGACATCAGAGTTTAGAGATGTCCATCCAGGCCGCTCTACAAGTTATTTAGCTTGGCTTGAGTCGAATTTGGCACCAGAGACCGCAGATCAAGTTGGTATAGGATCTTTATCTGATGACGATGGTTGGTCCACGGATGCGGCAGAACCAATGGAGGATCCTATATCTCTGATTGAGGATGTTTTATTTGCAGAGTTGACATCTTCTATAGTGAGCACTGTCCTGCGTTTGGCATCAGTTTCCATGGAGGGGATGGATAGACAGCATCAGCTGGTGACCTTTAAGAGAGATCAGGCTCGGGTTCTGTTGTTGACCACTGTAGCCGGTCGGGATACTGCCATCACTGAGAGAGATGCAGCCCGTGCTTCCAGAGATCAGGCCATCATTGATAGAGATGCAGCCGAGACTTTCTTAAATGGACTTATCAATCACGTACAGGGTGTAGTACAGAGTCGAGAGGAGGTTTTCTGTATGGCCGCAGAGATGCTGAGGCGGGTTGATATGTTGGAGCATGAGTTCAGAGATGCTCCCCCGACTACAGAGACTGCTGGATATTTGGCGATGTTGGCTCGTCTCACCAGTGATTTATAGCTATATTTTATTTCCCTGTAGAGACTTTGTTATTATCACTTGTTATAGGTTAGAATCAACTTTTGTATTCTAAACAGTTGTATATATTAAAAAGAAGCAAGTTCAGTTCACTTCCCTGGTTTGCACATGTTTAACCATATCCATAGTTACCATTTTCGCTTCATGACTTATTATGCCGACATAGCCCTAGTCTCATCATGTGGCATCAGATTCGGCGGGAGTGATGCTGAGGTGTCGCTAGGTCATCTCCGCATGAGCCGTCGATTGGTTTGGGCTTGATGGATAGGTTTTGGATTTTTGTATAGGTTAGGAAAGTGTTTGGATTTTTCTTAAGGTAAGACCGCACAATAAATGGCTGCCTACGTACTCCCACAGATAGGAGATCAGGTAGTTCATAGTTCAGGCTCAGACCTGAAAAGCTTGAAAAGGGTTTATCTGGGTTTAAGTTTGATTTGATAGGATTTTGATGTTTTTTGGTTTGATTTGATGGGATTTTTGATATTTTTCAAGGGTAAGATTTGATAGGATTTTGATGTTTTTCAAGGGTTAGACCGCACCATAAATGGCTGCCTACGTACTCCCACAGATAGGAGATCAGGTCTTTCATAGTTCAGGCTCAGACCTGAAAAACTAGACTTGATATATTTTTCTTTTATTTTTTATTTATTTTTATTTTTTTAATCAAGACATAGTAGTCCAGTTTGAAAGAGAAAAGGGTCTTAGACATAATACCATTTCACCGAGTCGGAATTGATCAGTTGCGGGAATTCCTCACCGTCCATCTCTTCTAATTTCAAAGCTCCGCCCGATAGGAATGCTTTGACAAGAAAGGGTCCTTCCCAGTTTGGGGCAAATTTTCCCTTAGCTGCATCCTGGCCCGGAATGATCTTCTTCAGTACCAAATCACGCTCTTTGAATTCTTGAGGTCGCACCTTCTTGTTATAAGATCGAGACATTAGCTGTTGATAGAGTTGACCGTGAAATATAGTAGCAGCTCTTCTTTCAATTATCAAGGATAAGTGATCGTATCGATCTTGTATCCATTGGCTCTCCTCTATCTGGGCATCAAGGATCACTCTTAGTGATTCCATCTCCACTTCGACAGGAAGTACAGCCTCCATACCATATACCAATGAGTAGGGTGTTGCTCCAGTCGAGGTTCGAGTCGACGTCCGATATGCAAGTAGGGTTAACGACAATAGCTCAGGCCATCCCCGGTGATTTGCAGACATCTTCATCATTATCTTCTTGATGTTCTTGTTAGCCGCTTCCACCGCACCGTTCATCTTTGGACGATAAATAATCGAATTGAGGTGTTTGATATTGAACTTACTGCACAGTTCCCTCATCATCTCGTTATTCAGATTCTTCGCGTTGTCTGATATGATAACCTCGGGTTGTCTATACCGGAAGATGACGTTGTTTCTAATGAAACCAACGATGACCTCTTTGGTGACCCTGGGGGAAGAAGCTGCTTCCACCCACTTGGTAAAGTAGTCAATCATAGTGAAGATGAATCGATGATCGTTACTGGCTTTAGGCTCAACTGGTCCTATCACGTCCATTCCCCACATGGAAAAAGGCCATGGTGATGTCATGCAATGTAGTTGATTCGGAGGCGCATGAATAATGTTGGCGTGGATCTGGCATTGATAGAAACGGTTGACATGATCATCACAATTCACTTTGAGGGATATCCAGTAGTGTTCTGTCCTCAGAATCTTTTTGGCAAGCAGAGGTCCACTCATATATGCTACACATACTCCACCATGTACTTCATTCATAAGTCGTTGGGCTTGCTCCCGGTCTAGACATCTCAGGAGGCCTACACCTGGATCTCTCTTATAGAGAGCATCTCCACTTAGCTAGAAATTCATAGCCATTTTCTTTATTCGCTTCTTCGTGGCTTGACTCATCGCTTCCGGGGTTGACTGATCTCGCAGATATTCTTTTATATGGTGGTACCAAGGTGATCCCGCAGGTAGTATCTCATCTGATATCTCCCCTACATTGTTCCCATATGACGGTGTCTTCTACACAGTGAAAGTGATGACAGGCATTCCCCTTCTTGCTGACAGGTTCACCTGTGAAGCTAATGTGGCCAATGCATTGGCAAAATCATTCCGGTTCTGGGGAATATGCATGAAGGCAATGTCTTCAAACTTCCCTGCCAGTCTGAGAACATGTCGATGATATGGCAGTAGATGTAGCTCTTTGGTGGTGAATGCCCCGGTAGACTGTCTGATGACTAGCTCTGAATCTCCAAACACCGCTAAACGTTTCACTCCCATGGACTGAGCCAGCTTCAACCCCACAATGCACCCTTTATATTCTGCGGTATTATTGGAATTGTTAAAATGTAACTTGGTTGCCACGGGGTATTGATCTCCCGTGATAGATACCAGGACCCTTAGTGTTTGAGGCGCCGTTGAAATACATTTTCTAAAATTGACCTTGATCCTCCTTATCAATCAGTTGAACAGTCAACACTTCCTCCTAGGGGAAATACGTTTCCAGTGGTTCAAAACCCCCTGTTGGTGCAGCCGACAGGTGATCCGCAATCCCTTTCCCTTTGATGGACTTTTGGGTGACATAGATGATGTCGATATATTGAAGGATTAACTGCCATTCAGATAGACGGCAGTTCAAAATTGGCTTGTTGAAGATGTATTTCAAAGGATCCATCCTCGATATGAGATAAGTGGTATAGCCGTGTAGATAATGTTGTAACCTCGTGGCTGCCCAAGCTAATGCACAGCAAGTTCTTTCTATCAAAGTATATTTCTGTTCTCCGCTGCTGAAGGGCTTACTGAGATAATAGATAGCTCTTTCTTTCCCCATGTCATCCTTCTGCCCCAGTAGACAACCCATAGCGTTGTAGTTGACTGAGATATACATGAACAATGGAATTCCATCTGTGACGCCCCCAAAATAGGTTCAATACCAACCCATTCTGAGTCAGCCAAATAAATGGTATAGAATTCAAATATCATCTTTTATAACATACGGTCATGCAAACTACGACCACACAAATCGTGAATTTCAATACAAATCGTATATAATACGAAATATAAACATTCAAATTCACTCCTTATTAATTACAATCATTATCCCACTATTTTACAGAATAGTGAGAACTTCTACTGATCTAACTCTGACCATCACTTTGATCTCCGACTAGTCCCCGCGATATTCCCATTTCCTGAAGAGAACAATGGAAGAAAAGGGTGAGCTTAACTAGCCTAGTAAAGAATATTATGACTAAGATAATGAAGAATAAATTATCGTTAGTCTTCAACAAATCAGATAAAATATTATGGACAACACGTTTTAGATCAATATTCGCAGCTAAAATAATAATTCATTAGAAGAATTAAGTAGAGAATGATGTCTACTATCTTCTTTGATTTAAAAATCCATCATCAATATTTTATCCCTGTAACATCAATCAATATACATCTCGAATCAAATATTCATCTTTTGCACTACGGGCCAAAGATATTCATTTGTATAACCAGTTGGTTATGTTCATCTCAACACCTGTCCATCTTTGCAATACTGGGCCAAAGATATTCATCAGGTAATCTACAGGCCAAAGATATTCATCAAGTAATCATTCATCTTTGCACTACAGCCCAAAGATGTTAAGTTATATCACCATTTAGGACTAAGGATGATGAAAAAAAATACGAATAACGAATCCAGTGAGATAAAAGACAAATATAAGAAATTTTTTCCAGAGTCCAAGAATGAAGATCAAAACCTAGATCAAATCAAAGATGATTTGGAAAGAATTTTTTTTACTGTGAATAGTACCCTTGTGAATAGTAACTCGACATGAAAAAGATTAAAATTTCACAAGAAAGTTCAGACCAATATTCCAGTGAAATGATATTAGATGAAGCGCAAAACTCAAGGAATTTCTGATCATTTCAAGAATTATAGAAGCAATACTTACCGAAGTAAGTTTAGAGTTAGGAATCTGAAATGAAACAATATACAAAACTGTAATTGGATTTTCACCCGTCAGGCGGTAGTCCGCTCAGACAGATTATTTTCACAATTTAATAACAACTGAATACGAAGGGTTATTCACCAGGTATGCGGTAATCCGCATAAACAGGTTATTCCCATAGAATAATAAAGAATGGAATAACAACAGGATTTCACCATACATACGGCAGTCCGCGTAGACAGGTTATTCTAATAAAATAATAAGGAATGGAATAACAAATCTTACGAGTATTGAAAGAAAATAACTCTTTTCATGAATACGAAAGAGATAATACCCCTTACCTTAAAATTTGGAGACTGCACTAGTGTAATAACAGAATACTTTTCTTCTTTCTCTATTATTCTCTATATATTTTCTCTCTCTATAGCTTTAGTGAATTGGTGAGAAATAATGAAGAAATGAGCTTCTATTTATAGGCTCGGCAGAGTAAGGGTAAAATAATCTTTTTGCCATACTTTATGACATCATCGCTTACATCATCAATCCTATGACATCATTGCTTACATCATGTTTCCGATAACATCATTGCTTACCTCATCGCTCCGATGACATCATTGCTTACATCATAAGAATTCAAATTCAATTTGTTCTCTTCTACCTCATTTTACTTTTATACCCTGAATTTACTATACTAATGTTACCATTCAAATTATAAAAATCATACTATTATATAATCACATCATACTACTATAATGTAATATTATAATAATATATTGGAATGAATTATTTTATCAGAAAAGATAAACTACCAACTTTCAATAAATGTCACATGTTAAAAATTCCTCCGTTTAAATCCACATTGAATAAATATTTTCTTATCATATATATCAAAAATTAATTATTCATAAATAATATTACAGAACTATAATATTGACAACCAGGTCGTCCCCAGGAAAGAGGGGGCCTTCCGATAAGGATTTCTCTTTATTGGCTCGCAATTAATCAACCCCTTTCCTAGACAGAACTTCCTTAGACATTGCCAATAATGATATCTAATAATATTATTCAAATAATATGAATTATTGATTTGATAATTTGAAATAATGTGCAATGACAATTATTGAATCAATAATATAAAATAGCAAAGTAGCACTTATTGATATAAAATATCAATGTAGCAAATATTGAACAAACAAAATATTATGCAATTATTGAATCAATAGTATAAAATATTGAACAGTAATTATTGTAACAATAATTGAGTAAGTGCCTTCCTACGTAAGAATCAATAATTCGAAATACTGTGCAATACCGTGTGTTACTGTGCTACACCACGTATTATTGTATTTTAACCACTGGGTATTTCAACAGTACTAATGGTAATAGTTTTGCCGTTATTTTTATAAAATGGTTACTTCTGTCACTTTCTATATCCGACATTCATTCCGTTGTGGGGTCCACCAATGACTGCGCCGTCGTACGAATATTCTCCGACAAAAAGAATATTCCTCGACCAAACGAATATTCCTCGACATAACGAATATTTTATAATCACTTGCTTACTTTTTAAACTTTGCACATTTCACCCATAACTTATCACATTTATCTAATCAAAACCTTACTATTTCAAAATAATATATAAAGAAAATTAAATCTTATTCATAAAATTTGGGGTCTTACAACCTCCCCTCCTTATAAAATTTTGTTCTCAAAATTGACGTACGTACCTGGTATGTCGAAAAGGTGAGGATACCTCATTTTCATTTCCGATTCTAATTTCCAGGTCATTTCCTCGATATCATAGTTCCTCCACAAAACTTTAAGTTGAGGTATAACCTTTGAGCGTAGGACATGTTCCTTCATATCCAAGATCTTAATAGGTACCTCCTCGTATGTTAAATCTTTGGCTATCTCGTCTGGTTCTAACTCAAGAATGTGGTTTGGAACTTTCACATATTTACGAAGCACAGATATGTGAAAAACGTTATGAACACGAGACAGGCTTGGAGGTAAGGCGAGTCTATAGGCCACATTTTCTACTCGGTCAAGGATTTCAAATGGACCAATGAATCATGGGTTAAGCTTTCCTCTCTTTCCAAATCTCGTAACTCCTTTCCATGGAGCAACACTGTAATAATATATGATCTCTAACATTAAACTCCACGTCCCTTCGATGAAGATCAGCATAACTCTTTTGTCGATCTTGTGCAGTTTGTTTACGTTGCCTGATCATTTGAATCTTTTTCATAGTCATACGTACTAACTCCGGTCCCAACAATGTTGCTTCACCGACCTCGTCCCAGCATACTGGAGAACGACATTTTCGTCCATACAACGCCTTGAATGGAGCCATGCCTATACTTGCCTGATAACTGTTGTTGTAGGAGAATTCCACCAATGGTAGGTACTTATCCCAACTCCATTTGAAGTCTAGAACATAAAGTCTCAATAGATCTTCAAGAGTTTGGATAGTCCTTTCCGATTACCCGTCCGTTTATGGATGATATGTCGAACTGAATCGTAAATTCGTGCCCATAGCTTTCTGCAAGCTGACCCAAAATCGTGAAGTGAATCTTGTGTTACGATCCAAAATTATCGATACTGACATGCCATGCAATCTCACAATCTTATTCACGTACATATGAGCAAGACGTTCAAGGGAATAAGTCTCTCTCGTATCGACAAGAAATGAGCAGACTTGGTTAATCTATCAACAATAACCCAAATCGCATCTATGCCTTGAGAAACATTGGGAAGACCCGTAACAAAATCCATGGTAATGTGTTCCCACTTCCACTTTGGAATCTCAAGTGGTTGCAATGGACCTTTTGGCACTTGATGCTCCTCCTTGACACGTTGACACGTTAAACACCTTGAGATAAACTCCGCGATCTCTCCCTTCATATTGCTCCACCAAAATGTATGTCGAAGAGCACGATACATTTTGGTACTCCCAGGATGGATTGCAAACGGTGTGTTGTGTGCCTCAATCATGATTCTATATTTCAAATCAGAATCGTCAGGAACACAAAGTCTGGAGTTGACTCGAAGTATTCCTTCTTCATCAATCCTTGCTTCTGGAATAGTACCTTCTTGCACCTTCTTCCTCATATTTATCAGCTCCGGGTCTGTAGCTTGAGCAGCTTTAACTTTATCAATCAAAGTTGGTTCTACGCGTATATTTGACATCATCACGTGGGTCCCTAGAGTCTTTAACTCTATCTCCATCCTTTGTACGTCATACAAAATAAGCCTTTGTGTTGACAGCATCGCAATCGTTCCCGCATGTGATCTTCTACTCAACGCGTCAGCTACCACGTTCGTGTTTTCAAAATCTTACAACAGCTCCAACCAACGTCGTTGTCGCATATTGAGTTCGTTCTGGGTGAAGAAATATTTTTTAGGTTTTTGGAGTATATTAGGATGTCATCGATAATGACAACCACGAAATGATCCAAATATTTCTTAACTATTCAGTTCATCATGTCCATGAACGCAGCATGGACATTGGTCAATTCGAAAGATATAACTAGAAATTCGTAATATGTGTATCGAGTTCTGAAGGCAGTCTTTAGAATATCCTCAATTTTAATCTTCAGCTGATGATATCCAGAATTAAGATCGATCTTTGAAAAGAATTGTGCACCTTGCAACTGGTCGAACAGGTCATCAATACGAGATAACGGATACCTATTTTTGATGGTGACATGGTTCAACTCCCGATAGTCAATACAAAGTCGCATACTCCCGTCTTTCTTCTTTACGAATAAAAGAGGAGCACCCCAAGGAGATGTATTAGGACGTATAAAATCGATGTCTAACAACTCTTGTAGTTGGACCATTAACTCCTGAAGTTTAATAGGAGCCATTTGATATGGGGTTTTAGAAATGGGTTTTGTACCGGGTTCAAGGCCAATAAAGAATTCAACTTCACGTTCCGGGGGTAGACCGAGAAGTTTTTCGAGAAATACATCAGGAAACTCATTAACAACAGAAATATCATTCAAACCTGACGTATTCTGGTTTAGATCAGTGACATGGGCTAAGAAAGCTTGACATCCGTTTTTTAATAAACGAATAGCTTTATGACTTGAAATAACATTGATTGATTTTAGTGGTTTGGTTGTTTGAATTCGCACAATAGGTTGGTTAGGAATATGTAAACAAATAACCTTATGAAAACAATCAATTTTGGCATGATAAGTGGTTAACCAGTCGATTCAAAGAGTCATATCAAATGCAAGTATTTTCAAAGATATAAAATCCACAAGTAGGGTGAGGGTACCAATTTGAATCAAGCAAGATTTATAAACTGTGAATGTAACGAAGGTTTCTCTTAACGGAGTTTCAACAGATAAGTCAAAGTCAAATTTCTCAGAAGTCAAAGTTCAAACGTTGAGCACAAGCAGGTGAAATAAAAAAATGGGTAGCACCGGTATCTAATAAGGCATAGATTTTGCAAGAGTTTATGATTAGCTTACCCGTGATCACCTCGTTCGGGTTCCTTGCTTGTTGGGCAGTCAACACAAAAGCTCTTCTAGGAACCACTGACTTTGCCTTGTCAGGGATAGCTTTTGAAGTCACCATCCCTGCTGGACTTGGTTTCGCTACAGGACACACTCGAGCTATGTGCCCTTCCTTTCCACAGTTATAACACACCTTGGATTGTTGTGTGCAGTTGGGGCTGATGTGTCCCTCTTGCCCGCATTTATAGCATACGATCTACGGTCGTTCTCGTCCCCTAGAAACAGTTGATGTTGGTGTTGCTGTCGATGCTTTCACCTTCTCATTGTTGTACCTTCTCTTCTTGAAATCTCCCCCCGACTCATTTCTTCTATTATCATGGCCACGATTACGGTTACCGCTTCTGTCATGATACTTTCCTCCTTACTGGTTGTCATTGTTCCAATGACTGCTGCCACTGGTACGACCTTGGTTGTTGTCCCTTAGTTGAACATAATCATTATCTCGTTCTAATAACTGGGCCCTATTCACTACATCCGAATATAGAGAAAATTTGTGAGAAATGAGGTATTGACGAATTTCGGGTTTCAAACCTCTCAGAAACATCCGCGTCATACGTTCCTCATTCTCCACCAAATGAGGTGCAAACCGGGAAAACTCCGCCAACTTAGCCTTGTACTGGGACACAGTTAGTTGTTCTGTTCCAGTCTGATAAACTCTACCCCTTTCATGTGATGAATACTTTCTGGAAAGTACTTGTCATTGAACAGTTTCTGGAACGCCCCCCAAGACATCTTGAGTGCGGCAGGCTGAGTACGCTTCACAGATTTCCACCAGTAATCTGCTTCTCCACGGAACATAAACGTGGCGAATGGAACCTTCTGTTCCTCTGTGCATCCCAAAACATCAAATATCTTGGTAATTTGCTTAATCCAATTTTCTTCCTTGATTGGATCTGACTTTCCCTGAAACTCTGGTGGTCCCAACTTTTTGAACTGCTTGGCAGTGACAAGCCACGAGTTGTTATTATTTCCACCTAGATTATGAACACGAGTGTCCCTCGACTGGTTTTGCATAAACCGCAAAAAGCTTCTAAACATTCATTCATTCATCATCTGATCGGTGGTGTCGTTTCCAGAAGAAATATTGCCTTCTTGTTTCACGTTCTCCTGGTTGGTGATTAAAGTTGTTTCAACAGTCTCATTCACTCCATTATTTAGATTTTCAGCTGCCATTCTCAAATACTGCCACAAAACAAGGGCTAATCAAACAAATTAACATATCACATATTAACCCTATGTTCCGACCGACCAAAATAAATACCAAATAAGCTTAGGTAGGACACACACTAGCGAAGGATTTTACTCGTCTCTCCCCTCCTAGTTCTATTCCCAGATCTCCGTCAGAGATCATATCCCTAAGCTCTGATACCAACTGTGACGCCCCCAAAATAGGTTCAATACCAACCCATTCTGAGTCGCCAAATACATGGTACAGAATTCAAATACAATCTTTTATAACATACAGTCATGAAAACTACGACCACACAAACTATGAATTTCAATACAAATCGTATATAATACGAAATATAAACATTCAAATTCACTCCTTATTAATTACAATCATTATCCCACTATTTTATAGAATAGTGAGAACTTCTAATGATCTAACTCTGACCATCACTCTGATCCCCGACAAGTTCCCGCGATATTCCCATTTCCTGAAGAGAACAATGGAAGAAAAGGGTGAGCTTAACTAGCCCAGTAAAGAATATTATGACTAAGATAATGAAGAATAAAGTATCGTTAGTCTTCAACAAATCAGATAAAATATTATGGACAACACATTTTAGATTAATATTCGTAGCGGAAATAACAATTCATTAGAAGAATTAAGTAGAGAATGATGTCTACTATCTTCTTTGATTTAAAAATCCATCTCAATATTTTATTCCTATAACATCAATCAATATACATCTCAAATCAAATATTCATCTTTTGCACTACGTGCCAAAGATATTCATTTGTATAACTAGTTGGTCATGTTGATCTCAACACCTGTCCATCTTTGCAATACGGGCCAAAGATATTCATCAGGTAATCTACAAGCCAAAGATATTCATCAAGTAATCATTTGTCTTTGCACTACAGGGCAAAGATATTAAGTTATATCACCATTTAGGACTGAGGATGATGAAAAAAAATACGAATAACGAATCCAGTGAGATAAAAGACAGGTATTAGAAAATTTTTTCAGTGTTCAAGAATGAAGATCAAAACCTAGATCCAATCAAAGATGATTTGGAAAGAATTTTTTTTTACCGTGAATAGTACCCTGTGGATAGTAACTCGACATGAAAAAGATTAAAATTTCACAAGAAAGTTCAGACCAATATTCCAGTGAAATGATATTAGATGAAGCGCAAAACTCAAGGAATTTCTGATCATTTCAAGAATTATAGAAGCAATACTTACCGTAGTAAGTTTAGAGTTAGGAATCTGAAATGAAATAATATACGAAACTACAATTGGATTTTCACCCGTCAGGCGGTAATCCGCTTAGACAGATTATTTTCACAATTTAATAACAATTGAATACGAAGGGTTATTCACCAGGTATGCGGTAGTCCGCATAAACAGGTTATTCCCACAGAATAATAAAGAATGGAGTAACAATAGGATTTCACCATGCATGCGGTGGTCCGCGTAGACAGGTTATTCCAACAGAATAATACGGAATTGAATAACAATCCTTACGAGTATTGAAAGAAAATAACTCTCTTCATGAATACGAAAGAAATAATACCCCTTACCTTAAAATTTGGAGACTGCACTAGTCTAATAGCAAAATACTCTTCTTCTTTCTCTCTTTTTCTCTATATACTCTCTCTCTATAGCTTTAGTGAATTGATGAGAAATAATGAAGAAATGAGCTTCTATTTATAGGCTCGGCAGAGTAAGGGTAAAATAATCTTTTCGCCATACTTTTTGACATCATCGCTTACATCATCAATCCTATGATATCATTGCTTACATCATATTTTCGATGACATCATTGCTTACCTCATCGCTCCGATGACATCATTGCTTACATCATAAGAATTCAAATTCAATTTGTTCTCTTCTACCTCATTTTACTTTTATACCCTGAATTTACTATACTAATGTTACCATTCAAATTATAAAAATCATACTATTATATAATCACATCATACTACTATAATGTAATATTATAATAATATATTGGAATGAATTATTTTATCAGAAAAGATAAACTACCAACTTTCAACAAATGTCACATTTTAAAAATTCCTCCATTTAAATCCACATTGAATAAATATTTTCTTATCATATATATCAAAAATTAATTATTCATAAATTATATTATAGAACTATAATATTGACAACCAGGTCGTCCCCAGGAAAAAGGGGGCCTTCCGATAAGGATTTCTCTTTATTGGCTCGCAATTAATCAACCCCTTTCCTAGACAGAACTTCCTTAGACATTGCCAGTAATGATATCTAATAATATTATTCAAATAATATGAATTATTGATTTGATAATTTGAAATAATATGCAATTACAATTATTGAATCAATAATATAAAATAGCAAAGTAGCACTTATTGATATAAAATATCAACGTAGCAAATATTGAACAAACAAAATATTATGCAATTATTGAATCAATAATATAAAATATTGAATAATAATTATTGTAACAATAATTGAGTAAGTACCTTCCTACGTAAGAATCAATAATTCGAAATACTGTGCAATACCGTGTGTTACTGTGCTACACCACGTATTACTGTATATTTAAACCACTGGGTATTTCAACAGTACTAATGGTAACAGTTTTGTCGTTATTTTTATAAAAAGGTTACTTCTGTCACTTTCTATATCCGACATTCATTCCGTTGTGGGGTCCACCAATGACTGCGCCGTCGTACGAATATTCTCCGACAAAAAGAATATTCCTCGACCAAACGAATATTCCTCGACACAACGAATATTTTATAATCACTTGCTTACTTTTTAAACTTTGCACATTTCACCCATAACTTATCACATTTATCTAATCAACACCTTACTATTTCAAAATAATATATAAAGAAAATTAAATCTTATTCATAAAATTTGGGGTCTTACAACCTCCCCTCCTTATAAAATTTTATCCTCGAAATTGACGTACGTACCTGGTATGTCGAAAAGGTGAGGATACCTCATTTTCATTTCTGATTCTAACTCCCAGGTCATTTCCTCGATAACATAGTTCCTCCACAAAACTTTAACTTGAGGTATAATCTTTGACCATAGGACATGTTCCTTCCTATCCAAGATCTTAACAGGTACCTCCTCGTATGTTAAATCTTTGGCTATCTCGTCTGGTTCTAACTCAATAATGTGGTTTGGAACTTTCACATATTTACGAAGCACAGATATGTGAAAAACGTTATGAACACGAGACATGCTTGGAGGTAAGGCGAGTCTATAGGCCACATTTTCTACTCGGTCAAGGATTTCAAATGGACCAATAAATCGTGGGTTACGCTTTCCTCTCTTTTCAAATCTCGTAACTCCTTTCCATGGAGCAACACGTAATAATACCTGATCTCCGACATTAAACTCCACGTCCCTTCGATGAAGATCAACATAACTCTTTTGTCGATCTTGTGCAGTTTGAATACGTTGCCGGATCATTTGAATCTTTTCCGGAGTCATACGTACTAACTCCAGTCCCAACAATGTTGCTTCACCCACCTCGTCCCAGCATACTGGAGAACAACATTTTCGTCCATACAACGCCTCGAATGGAGCCATGCCTATACTTGCTTGATAACTGTTGTTGTAGGAGAATTCCACCAATGGTAGGTACTTATCCCAGCTCCCTTTGAAGTCTAGAACACAGAGTTTCAATAGATCTTCAAGTGTTTGGATAGTTCTGTCCGATTACCCGTCCGTTTGTGGATGATATGCCGAACTGAATCGTAAATTCGTGCCCACCCAAAATCGTGAAGTGAATCTTGGGTTACGATCCAAAACTATGGATACTGGCATGCCATGCAATCTCACAATCTCATTCATATACATACGAGCAAGACGTTCAAGGGAATAAGTCTCTCGTATCGGCAAGAAATGAGCATACTTGGTTAATCTATCAACAATAACCCAAATCGCATCTATGCCTTGAGAAACATTGGGAAGACCCGTAACAAAATCCATGGTAATGTGTTCCCACTTCCACTTTGGAATCTCAAGTGGTTGCAATGGACCCTTTGGCAGTTGATGCTCTGCCTTGACATGTTGACACGTTAAACACCTTGAGATAAACTCCGCGATCTCTTCCTTCATATTGCTCCACCAAAATGTATGTCGAAGATCACGATACGTTTTGGTACTCCCAGGATGGATTGTAAACGGTGTGTTGTGTGCCTCCATCATGATTCTATACTTCAAATCAGAATCGTCAGGAACACAAAGTCTGGAGTTGACTCGAAGTATTCCTTCTTCATCAATCCTTGCTTCTGGAATAGCACCTTCTTGCACCTTCTTCCTCATATTTATCAGCTCCGGGTCTGTAGCTTGAGCAGCTTTAACTTTATCAATCAAAGTTGGTTCTACGCGTATATTTGACATCATCATGTGGGTCCCTAGAGTCTTTAACTCTATCTCCATCCTTTGTACGTCATACAAAATAATCCTTTGTGTTAGCAGCATTAAACTTGTTCTCGCATGTGATTTTCTACTCAACGCGTCAGCTACTACGTTCGTGTTTTCGAAATCTTTCAACAGCTCTAACCAACGTCGTTGTCGCATATTGAGTTCGTTCTGGGTGAAGAAATATTTTTTAGGTTTTTGGAGTATATTAGGATGTCATCCATAATAACAACCACAAAATGATCCAAATATTTGTTAAATATTCAGTTCATCATGTCCATGAACGCAGCATGGACATTGGTCAATTCGAAAGATATAACTAGAAATTCGTAATACGCGTATCGAGTTCTAAAGGAAGTCTTCGGAATATCCTCAATTTTAATCTTCAGCTAATGATATCCAAAACGAAGATCGATATTTGAAAAGAATTGTGCACCTTGCAACTGGTCGAACAGGTCATCAATACGAGATAACGGATACCTATTCTTGATGGGGACATGGTTCAACTCCCGATAGTCAATACAAAGTCGCATACTCCCGTGTTTCTTATTTACGAATAAAAGAGGAGCACCCCAAGGAGACGTACTAGGACGTATAAAATTGATGTCTAACAACTCCTGTAGTTGGACCATTAACTTCTGAAGTCCAATAAGAGCCATTCGATATGGGGTTTTAGAAATGGGTTTTGTACCAGGTTCAAGGTCAATAAAGAATTCAACTTCACGTTCCGGGGGTAGACCGAGAAGTTTTTTGGGAAATACATCAGGAAACTCATTAACAACATAAATATCATTCAAACCTGACGTATTCTGGTTTAGATCAGTGACATGGGCTAAGAAAGCTTGACATCCGTTTTTCAATAAACGAATAGCTTTATGACTTGAAATAACATTGATTGATTTTAGTGGTTTGGTTGTTTGAATTCGCACAATAGGTTGGTTAGGAATATGAAAACTAACAACCTTAAGAAAATAATTAATTTTGGCATGATAAGTGGTTAACCAGTCGATTCAAAAAGTCACATCAAATGCAAGTATTTTCAAAGATATAAAATCCACAAGTAGGGTGAGGGTACCAATTTGAATAAAGCAAGATTTATAAATTGTGAATGTAACGAAGGTTTCTCTTAACGGAGTTTCAACAGATAAGTCAAAGTCTAATTTCTCAGGAGTCAAAGTTCAAACGTTGAGCACAAGCAGGTGAAATAAAAGAATGGGTAGCACCGGTATCTAATAAGGCATAGATTTCGCAAGAGTTTATGATTAGCTTACTCGTGATCACCTCGTTCGGGTTCCTTTCTTATTGGGCAGTCAACACAAAAGCTCTTCCAGGAACCACTGACTTTGACTTGTCAGGGATAGCCTTTGGAGTCACCATCCCTGCTGTACTTGGTTTCGCTACAGGACACACTCGAGCTATGTGCCCTTCCTTTCCACACTTATAACACACCTTAAATATTGTGTGCAGTTGGGGCTGATGTGTCCCTCTTGCCCGCATTTATAGCATACGATTAGCGGTCGTTCTCCTCCCCTAGAAACAGTTGATGTTGGTACTTGCTGTCGATGCTTTCACCTTCTCATTGTTGTACCTTCTCTTCTTGAAATCTCCCCCTACTCATTTCTTTTATTATCATGGCCACGATTACCATCGGAGTGGTTACCGCTTCTGTCATGATACTTTCCTCCCTGCTGGTTGTCATTGTTCCGATGACTGCTGCCACCGGTACGACCTTGGTTGTTGTCCCTTAGTTGAACATAATCATTATCTCGTTCTAATAACTGGGCCCTATTCATTACATCCGAATATAGAGAAAATTTATGAGAAATGAGGTATTGATGAATTTCGGGTTTCAAACCTCTCAGAAACATCCGCGTCATACGTTCCTCATTCTCCACCAAATGAGGTGCAAACCGGGAAAATGCCGCGAACTTAGCCTTGTACTGGGACACAGTTATGTTGTTCTGTTCCAGTCTGATAAACTCTACCCCTTTCATATGATGAATACTTTCTGGAAAGTACTTGTCATTGAACAGTTTCTGAGCGCCCCCCAAGACATCTTGAGTGCGGCAGGCTGGGTACGCTTCACAGATTCCCATCAGTAATCTGCTTCTCCACGGAACATAAAAGTGGCGAATGGAACCTTCTGTTCCTCCGTGCATCCCAAAACATCAAATATCTTGGTAATTTTCTTAATCCAATTTTCTGCCTTGATTGAATCTGGCTTTCCCTGAAACTCTGGTGGTCCCAACTCTTTGAACTTATTGGCAGTGACAAGCCGCGAGTTGTTATTATTTCCACCTATATTATGAACACGAGTCTCCCTCGTCTGGTTTTGCATGAACTGCAAAAAGCTTCTAAACATTCATTCATTCATCGTCTGATCGGTGGTGTCGTTTCCAGAAGAAATATTGCCTTTTTGTTGCACGTTCTCCAGGTTGGTAATTAAAGGTGTTTCAACTGGTCTCATTCACTCCATTGTTTAGATTTTCAGCTGTCATTCTCAAATACTGCCACAAAACAAGGGTTAATCAAACAAATTAACATATCACATATTAACCCTATGTTCCGACCGACCAAAATAAATACCAAATAAGCTTAGGTAGGACACACACTAGTGAAGGATTTTACTCGTCTCTCCCCTCCTAGTTCTATTCCCAGATTTCCGTCAGAGATCATATCCCTAAGCTCTGATACCAACTGTGACGCCCCCAAAATAGGTTCAATACCAACCCATTCTGAGTCGCCAAATACATGGTACAGAATTCAAATACAATCTTTTATAACATACGGTCGTGCAAACTACGACCACACAAACTCTGAATTTCAATACAAATCGTCTATAATACGAAATATAAACATTCAAATTCACTTCTTATTAATTACAATCATTATCCCACTATTTTACAGAATAGTGAGAACTTTTACTGATCGAACTCTGACCATCACTCTGATCCCCGACTAGTCCCCACGATATTTCCATTTCTTGAAGAGAACAATGAAAGAAAAGGGTGAGCTTAACTAGCCCAGTAAAAAATATTATGACTAAGATAATGAAGAATAAATTATTGTTAGTTTTCAACAAATCAGATAAAATATTATGGACAACAAGTTTAGAATCAATATTTGCAGCGGAAATAACAATTCATTAGAAGAATTAAGTAGAGAATGATGTTTACTATCTTCTTTGATTTAAAAATCCATCATCAATATTTTATGTCTGTAACATCAATCAATATACATCTCGAATCAAATATTCAACTTTTGCACTACGGGCCAAAGATATTCATTTGTATAACCAGTTGGTCATGTCCATCTCAACATCTGTCCATCTTTGTACTACGGGCCAAAGATATTCATCAGGTAATCTACAGGCCAAAGATATTCATCAAGTAATCATTCATCTTTGCACTACAGGCCAAAGATATAAAGTTATATCACCATTTAGGACTGAGGATGATGAAAAACAATACGAATAATGATTCCAGTGAGATAAAAGACAAATATTAAAGAATTTATCCAGAGTTCAAGAATGAAGATCAAAACCTAGATCCAATCAAAGATGATTTGGAAAGAATTTTTTTTTTATCGTGAATAGTACCCTGTGAATAGTAACTCGACATGAAAAAGATTAAAATTTCACAAGGAAGTTCAGACCAATATTCCAGTGAAATGATATTAGATGAAGCGCAAAACTCAAGGAATTTCTGATCATTTCAAGAATTATAGAAGCAATACTTACCGAAGTAAGTTTAGATTTAGGAATCTGAAATGAAACAATATACGAAACTGCAATTGAATTTTCACCCGTCAGGTGGTAGTCCGCTCAGACATATTATTTTCACAATTTAATAACAACTGAATACGAAGGGTTATTCACCAGACATGCGGTAGTCCGCATAAACAGGTTATTCCCACAAAATAATAAAGAATGGAATAACAACAGGATTTCACCATACATGCGGTAGTCCGTGTAGATAGGTTATTCCAACAGAATAATAAGGAATGGAATAACAACTCTTACGAGTATTGAAAGAAAATAACTCTCTTCATGAATACGAAAGAAATAATACCCCTTACCTTAAAATTTGTAGACTGCACTAGTGTAATAGCAGAATACTCTTCTTCATTCTCTCTTATTCTGTCTATACTTTCTCTCTCTATAGCTTTAGTGAATTGGTGAGAAATAATGAAGAAATGAGATTCTATTTATAGGCTCGGCAGCGTAATGATAAAATAGTCTTTTTGCCATACTTTATGATATCATCACTTGCATCATCGATCCTAAAACATCATTGCTTACATCATCGTTCCGATGACATCATTGCTTACCACATCGCTCCGATGACATCATTGCTTACATCATAAGAATTCAAATTTAATTTGTTCTCTTCTATCTCATTTTACTTTTATACCCAGAATTTACTATACTAATGTTACCATTCAAATTATAAAAATCATACTATTATATAATCACATCATACTACTATAATATAATATTATAATAATATATTTGAATGAATTCTTTTATCGGAAAAGATAAAATACCAACTTTCAACAAATGTCACATGTTAAAAATTCCTCCGTTTAAATCCACATTGAATAAATATTTTCTTATCATATATATCAAAAATTAATTATTCAAAAATAATATTACAGAACTATAATATTGACAACCATGTCGTTCCCAAGAAAGAGGGGGCCTTCCGATAAGGATTTCTCTTTACTGGCGCGCAATTAATCAACCCCTTTCCTAGACAGAACTTCCTTAGACATTGTCAATAATGCTGTCTAATAATATTACTCGAATAATATGAATTATTGATTTGATAATTTGAAATAATGTGCAATGACAATTATTGAATCAATAATATAAAATAGCAAAGTAGCACTTATTGATATAAAATATCAACGTAGCAAATATTGAACCAATAAAATATTATGCAATTATTGAATCAATAATATAAAATATTGAACAGTAATTACTGTAACAATAATTGAGTAAGTGCCTTCCTACGTAAGAATCAAAATTTCAAAATACTGTGCAATACCGTGTGTTACTGTGCTACACCACGTATTACTGTATTTTAACCACTGGGTATTTTAACAGTACTAACGGTAACAGTTTTGCCGTTATTTTTATAAAAAGGTTACTTCTGTCGCTTTCTATATTCGACATTCATTCTGTTGTGGGGTCCACCAATGACTGCGCCGTCGTACGAATATTCTCCGACAAAAAGAATATTCCTCGACCAAATGAATATTCCCCGACACAACGAATATTTTATAACCACTTGCTTACTTTGTAAACTTTGCACATTTCACCCATAACTTATCACATTTATCAAATCAACACCTTACTATTTCAAAATAATATATAATGAAAATTAAATCTTATTCATAAAATTTGGGGTCTTACACCATCCTTTGGGGGTACCAAAATAGGTGCTTCAATCAACCTCTTCTGGATGATGTGGAAGGCTTTTCGGCAGTCTTCATTTCATTTTCCTGAAGAGTTCTTCCTTAATTGTTTGAAAATGGGTTCACAGGTTGCTGTCAATTACGATATGAATCGGTTGATGATGTTTATTCTTCTCAGGAAACCTCGAATTTCCTTCTCTGTCTTTGGTTCAGGCATTTTTGTGATGGCTTTGATTTTGGCAGGATCCAATTTAATGCCCCGATTGCTCACGAGAAATCCCAGTAGTTTTCCGGATTTCACACCAAAAGCACATTTTGCTGGGTTCAGCTTCAGATTAAATTTGCGGAGTCGTTCAAACAACTTCCGGAGATGGGTGCAATGATCATCAGCCTATCGAGACTTTACGATGATATCATCCACATACACCTCGACTTCTTTGTGCATCATATCGTGGAATAAGGTTATCATAGCTCTTTGATAAGTAGCGCCAACATTGGTAAGGCCAAAAGCTAGTCTTCGATAACAAAAGGTTCCCCACGGGGTAATGAAGGCGGTCTTTTTCCTGTCTTCTTCAGCAACCATGATCTGGTGATATCCAGCAAAGCAATCAGCGAAAGAATACATCTCGAACTGTGCAGTGTTATCGATTAATACGTGGATGAACGGCACTGGGAAGTCATCCTTAAGGCTGGCTTTGTTAAGATCTCGATAATCTACACAAACTCGCACTTTCCTTCAGATTTCGGCACTGGGACTACGTTGGACACCCATTCAGGGTACGTTGACACCATAATGATTCCCGCTTTAAACTATTTGATAATTTCCTCTTTGACCTTCATGCTCCATTCTGGTTTCAACCGTCTTAGTTTCTGCTTGACTGGTTTGAACCCTTCTTTAATTGGTAGTCGATGGACGACGATGTCAGTGGATAGACCTATCATGTCTTCATGAGACCAGGCAAAAATATCCTTGAATTTGGTTAAGAGTTGGATTAGTTCTTTTTCTTGGTTAGAGGGAAGGTTGGTTCGGATCTGTATTTCTTTGGGATTGTTGGGGGTTTCGATATTTATGGTGGTGGTTTGATCGAGGTTGGGTTTAGGTTTATCTTCGACCCATGCTTTGATTTCCTCGGGCACCTCGTCATCATCCCCTTCCTCCTTCTCGATTCCCATCAAGTCAAAGTTCAATTCTATGTCAAAATTGTAATCATTACTCAAATTCGGCAAACCATGGACGTGGCTAGAAACATGCAAATTGGGAAACCTGATACAAAAACTTGATTGCTAAATATATACAAGTAGTTGTCAATTACAAAAGGATTAATCAGTTAATATGACAACAAGCAATAACAAGCTACAGATGACATAAAATAGATATAAATATAGATAAAGGTAAAGCTCCCTGTGAGTGGTCGCTTCTTGGTTTTTACCCTTTATGAACGATCTGTGGGGTGATCGTCCAATTGCTAGTCACGAGATCCTGGGGAGTCGCTGAGATAGACGCGCTACTAGAGTCGCAGTCTTCCAAGACGGCCATAACTGGTTTGGAACTGGTCCCTGGATCCTCTCTCGGGATGTTTACATTTCCCCAGTTAAGGACTGGGAGAATAATTTGATCGCTTGACAGATCTGCCTCGTCGGACTTCTTCAGGTCCTCTTCAGAGTGGCAAAAACTGCTCAGGAATTGTAACTAAATTTCTTCTAAAAACTTATTATCTTTGTCCTTCCAGGGCCAACTCCTGGATAGGCTTTTTCATCCCCGTCTGTCTGATGTCCTCTTTGATTGACTTTAGGAATCAGAAGGTTTGAAATAATGAGGGGGATCTTCTTGAGTGGCTCTTTAAATCCATCTTCACCAAGGTTTGGCTTGAGGTGAATCAGATGATTAACTGGTTTATACTTGTGAAGATCCTGATGCTTGGATCCACCAGAATATTCCAGTCCAGTCTTTCCCAACTGCGTGGGTATACGGATTGGGTTCCTGATTCCTTGGCCATTCTTCCCCAATCCCCGACCTAGTCGATGTCCTCGGGACAAGCATCTCTTGGCCAACTGCCATCACCTCTGGAGATATCTAGGGAATTAAGACCGGGGCCCCCACAACGTTATATCGTGGATTGCTGATTTCGAAGGCTTGAAAATTGGTAGGCTCGACACCTTCAGTCACACCAATCAGGGGCATATCTACCAGGTCATGAACAGGATAATTAGGTTCTAAACTGATAGTCACCAGATTACCGTTGATGATATATTTTAGTTATTGATGAAGAGTTGAAGGAACGACGCCAGCCATATGGATCCATGGTCGTCCTAACAACAGATTATACTCAGTAGTGATCTTCAGGATCTAAAAAGTTATGTTGAAAGTGAAAGGGCCAATCTCCACAGGAAGCTCAATCTCCCCCACAGTATCCCTTCTTGATCCATCGAAAGCCCATACCACGACATGGTTTTCCCGAATTCAATTCGGGTTGATCTTCATCTTCTCCAAAGTATCTTGTGGACAGATGTTTAAAGACGGCCCTCCGTCGATTAGCACGCCACCTACCACATATCCTGATGAAACGACAATGATATGCAACAGTTTGTGATGCCCAGTTCCTTCGGCGGGTATATCGTCGTCAGTGAAGGATATCACATTACTGTCCAGTACATGGCTGATCAAGTGCTGGAATTTCTCAGTATTGATATTCTTGGGTAAGTGTGCTTCCTCCAATACTTGGATCAGGATTTGACGATGGTCGTCAGAATCTAAAACCAAATCCAATAAGGAGATTTGATGGGGTTCAGCCTCCAATTGCCTCATTGTCCTGGCTTTATCGTGTCCTATCTTGTGGAGGAACTCTGTGATCTTTCTAGTAGATACCTTCCCCAATACCTTGGTTGCCGATTTCACTAAACGCCCTAGGAGGTAACATGTATTCTCCTTAGGTATAATGGCGGTACAGTCAGGTGCCAATTTTATACCTTCTCCGTAATTCCACGGTAGCCTTCTTGAGGCTGAGAATTGGGAGTTGTGGCCAAGGGGCCAACATTAGGGGTTTAGGCACTGGTATCTCGAGAGTGGCTTTGTTTCTTTGCTCAGATAATCCTTGGATGGTTATAGGGTCCGCCGGATATTCCTTCCATACAAAGGATAACAGCTATCATACTTTCTAAATTCCTCGGTCCTCGATGGTAGTTAATCTCTTCCTCAAAGAAGATCTCAGCTTTGTTCATTGAGTCCAGTTCTCCTGATCCAATCAAGTTCTGGATTAGATATCGCAGGGCCCAACATTCTTTCGTGGCATGTCCAGGGGCATTCGAATGGTAAAGGTAGGATCTGGAAGGATCGAAACATTTTGATCTCGTATCTGGGGGTGGCAAAAATTCTGTAATCTTCCCCTCCTTGATCAAGGTACAGAGAATCTCCTCCCTGGATTGCCTCAAAGGGTGAATTTTTGTTTGGCGACAAAATCTCGATGGCTCTGCAATCTAGCTTCTTGAGCCATCTTTTCAGTCCATTTGTTCTGCTCAGGGCAATGGATTCGATCCCTTCTGGAGGTGGAAACATCTTGGACAGATATGGGGTCATTTGGCTTTGATAAGACCTGGTCGATGAACTGTCGGGTCGACTGGTGTTGGTATACCACCAATTAAGCTAGTTGATCCACCTGCGCTCTGATTTGAAGCTAATTTTCTCTCTACCCCATACTTTTCTTCAGGGTATCCCTATATTGTAGGGTCATATGCCGAGGGTAACTCTCCCATCTTCCTCAGGTATTTACAATTTTCCCTGCTTCCGGCACTGATCATGTTGACTCCTTCCTCCGCATGCTAAGGCAGAGGGTTATTGTTGACATTCAGCTGCTCAAAGCTTTTGACTATAATCTCTCCGCTGTCAATCAAGTTTTGAATTTTGTGCTTCAGAGTCCAACACTCCTGAGTATCATGCCTTGGTGAGTTGGAATGGTAGGCGCATTTCTTGCTGGAATCGAATTGCCTTCCATTTGGATCGGAAGGTAGAGCTAGCTCAACGATCTTTTTCTGGGCGATCAGCAGGGCAAATATATTTTCCAAGGAGTCTCCCAAAGGAGTAAATATCCTTCTTCGCTTGTTTTCCCCAACTTTCATTGCTGTAGGATTTCAAAAATTCGCTGGATGAGGGTTTTGCCTTTGGATAGGTGAGTTAGGGCTCTTGTTAGCAGATTGTCCTTGCAATACTAATGAGACATCTTCTTCCTCCCTCTTTGATCCTCTTTTGAGAGCGCTTGAATAATTTCCCGACTGTATGTGCTCGGCTTCGGCTTCTAAAGCAGCTGAGGTCTTTGATTTTTCCAGACTTCAAACCATTTCTGCCATTTCCCCGTGTTTGATCATTTCGAAAAAGGATTTTCTTAACTCGGCGAGGACTCTCTCGTAGAAAGGGGCTTCTTATATATCAATAAAGGTGGTCACAATCTCACCCTCATCCATTGGTGGGTTGACTTGGGCCGCCATTCGCCTCCACCGCTGCGCGTATTCTCTGAATGATTCATTACCCAGTTTCTTAACTTTGGTAACTTGATAACGATCAGGTGCCATCTGGGATTGAAAACTGTATTGGTTGAGGAAAGCATGGGCCAAATCTTCCCAACCTCTGACTTTGGAATTGTCTATCCGTGCGTACTACGTTCGGGCTTCACCTGGTAAGGCTCTTCTAGAACAGCTGCATCCTGAGGTTTTCATCCTCAGCTTAAGTTCCAAGTTCTCTTATGTAGACTTTCAAGTGAGTGTATGGGTCTCCCAGTCCGTTGTATTTCTCAAACTCGGGGATTTAAAACTTATCCGGGTATCTCGCCTTTGGGAAAATACACAGATCCAAGTAATTCATGCTCTCGTGGGATCCTATACCTTTCATAGACTGGATAACGTCTTCCATCTGTCTGAATTTCTTCCTAATGTCTCCAGTGTCTTTGTCCTCCCGGAGGTTTGTGATGTCCTGTGTCGTCTTCTGGATCGGGGCCTCCTTGGGTACTTCAATATCGAGGGGAGATATAGGTGTGGACGTATGGGTATCACCTTCCTTCTCTGGTACTTTTATGTCTCCTTGCACAAAGGATTCAGTCGGACTCTTGTGCTTAGATTCCTGAGATACTTTGCACTGCTCTTTTAATAGGGTCGTCATCTCAGCCATTTGCTTCTTAAACTCCTAAAATTCATCTCGAGATACTGGAATGGGTTATGATGAATTTCCTTCAGCCATTTGGACTGGTGAAAGGGACTTTTTGGCTCGCGATCGGGTTTTAGGACCAATCTGCACAATAACCAATATCTAGTTTAGACTGGATATTGGTGGATAGGGATGCATGACATGCTATTCATTAGTTTAATGGTTTTTTAATCTTTTCCTGCAATACAATGGGTTAGTCAAATTGATGACAGGACGTGAAAGATGTGTGTATGATAGTTCAAGATAACAGTCATTTACATACACGAAAGATTAAATAGGGTATGAAAAAGCACACCCCGCATTTGGTTTATCAGAGGCTGACCTATCTTAGGGTTACTCTCACGGGCTTTTTGAAATTGGTTCCTAGATCTTTGCAATTTACTTGATGAAAACATCCATGTTTTGATTGCAGCAGATCTGAGTGGTGCCTTTCCTGAGCCTCACAATGGAAACATCCATAGGAGTCCAGTAATAAACAATCGACGGGATTGCCCCCTAATAGAGGTACCACACAACATACATTCACATACATTCACGTCCTCACCGCATGTAATATGATGACATTGTGCGAAGCACTAATATATTGTGCAAGGCACTAATACAAGATGCTAAAAGATTGACACACACAAAGATCATTCACACAAATGCATAAGCAGAATGAAAATCAAAAAGTTTGATCGCGGCTTAAGCCCTCTTTGATCCCTAGCAGAGTCGCCACCTGTCGATGCTGGGCAGAAAAAAAATTCCCTCTTAGTGCCCTCCCTTTCGTTAAAAGGGGGGGGGGGTTTATTTCTCTTTGGTTGTTTGCCATCGTCTCTTATCCGTGGGACGAGAGAGGAGTGCCCTGATTTCATAATTTTATTCTTTTCCTTTTCCCTTTCGCTTTCGCTTTGTCTTTGGGGTTTCGTTTTAAAGGGTGAATTTCGTAGTAAACCGGTACCGACATATGTGTCGACGATTTTGAAAAGTTTGATTTTATTGATTGGACCGATTGAGACAGAGTCACCAGTTGGTATTTTGGAAATGGATGTACCAACTCATCTGAGTTTTAATAGTTTTTCGCAAGATGGTCCAATGCGTGACTCTTTGATTGGTCTTGAAATCCGAGATTCGTGGAATCCTGGGGCTTGGTTAAGCAGGCACCCCCCGACTCCCGTGCAAGAACGGTACCGCATCTTATTGATTTTTTATGCAAAAAGTGTGTAGGTGTGTGTGTGTTTTTGATTTTGAAAGCTTTATTAGTTGGTTTCTAAGTCTTTTTGGTGACTTGAAAGTAGTGTTGTACCTCTTTTGCGCCTAGGTACGAAGGATTTGATTTAATCAAAAGTTCATTTTTAACAAGATATGCAAATTAAAATAAGGTTTTAGAAAGTAAGGTTTTCAAATCCTTTTCCCGACTAGGAATCGAGGACTTCGATACTTCCTTTTGTTCTTTACGTTAATTATGTGAGACGGGTTAACCGGAACCTTCCAAAGCAATAAATCCATATATATACCATGAATCTAAGCCGTTATAGCCCCCGGGTTAAAGCTTCATGCTTAATAACCTCTCGGGTACTAGATTAGGCTTAGATCTAGGTATATCTAGCCTCCGAAGTCAATATACAACGTATTAAGCACAATATAACCGATAAAAATGTAAAATCTATCAACTATTACACAATATGCTTAAAATACAACAAGTTTAACTATATTCAAACAAGATACTTCATCAATCTATCATTTGAACCAAGTTTACAAAGGAAACGAAGCTAAAAGTGCGTTATTTCACCTTGGGGGACGCGTGAACAAGCGTTTTGACTCCCAAGATGAACTAAGAACACAAATATGGCTTCAAGTAGATGCTAGATAGAAGATTTGAGCTTCAAATTGCTTGTTTTATATTCCACCCGAGCTCTTCTCTCTCTAGAAATATGATTCGCTCTCTAAATGTACTCTCTCTCTTTTTCTAAAATGAACTAAGTGGGGCATTATAATCTGTCCTGGGTAGCCATACACATGTATGCGCCCAGCCGCATACATGGTTGAGGCTACCCAAGTGCCCCCCGGCTCGGCTATTGGTCCTTCGGTCTAGGTTTAGCAGAAGTTGACTTCCGCCGCTTGATCTTTCGGACCGTCTTTGACGAACACAGCGAGATAAGATCGAGTCTGACTGAATTAGGATTCGGGAAATCGATACTCGTAGCCGAGATATCTTCCCGGTCTAGATATCAATTCGTAGACTTATCTTTTGATGGCACGTCGTTCGAGATTTGCTGAGGTGGTTTTTGATGATCACTGTCTCAGCTTGTCAATCTTCGATCGGGTCGCGGTATGTTCAGACTTCATTGGTGCTATTCATCATTCCCGGGGTTGTCTCCTAGATGACCTGGATCTTTGGCCCTACTTCGGAGTTGTCTTCAAAGTAAAATGACGCTTTTACCCTCATGCACGGTTAGTACGACAAAAGCAAAAATTTTAGTGTTTACATTCCCCTACATACTTTTATAATTTGCACATATCACCCTTAACTTTATCATTATATAAATTTAACACCTTACTATTTAGAATGAAAATTATAAAAAAATTAAACCGAGTTATAAAACTTGTTTTCACCATTTTCCTTTAACAAAACACTGTTTTTATTTTTATAATAACTCCGTTACTTATCCATTTTCATTCATTCTTATATAAAAATAAAGCTTATATAGTCTATTTTAACCTCATCTAGACCATGACTTCAACCCCTTCTCCAATCAGAACATAATTTCACTTTTTTAAACAAAGTCAGATTGTTACAAAAATATGGTCAGCTTTACTAAATAATTCATAAAATAGAATCTGTAGTGAATTTTAACTTCATTCTTTTTTTTTCTGCATCTTTATAACTTCCATATCTACAACTATGATTTTTATACCATCTTCCAATTCAAAACACACGATTTTATATTATCTTTGCAAAACAAGTAGGAAAAATTGCCATTTTATGCGTTTTAACTTTACCATGTCTCTCTAGAAAAATCATAACAAATCACACGTAATTATTTAACGGTTCAAAATTGTTGGACATATTCTCTGCTGATATATGTATAACATATCTAAAATTTATAACTATCCAATGACCGGATTAAGAAATATAACCTACGCTATAGACCTTAAGAAAATTGATTTTTTTTCAAATTATGGAGCAGAGTTTTTCTCCGAACCAGGTTTACTCGAAAAGTCACTATAAATCATCTACTTAATTTTTTTTGAGTGATTCTCGATTCTATGTGTAGTTAACTAACAGAGTTATTTTTAGGCATAAAGATCTCATTTTAATTCCTTATATATCACAAGATATAGGGTTTTACAAAATTATATAGTAAACTAACTTTTCTAACATTTTCAAATTTTACTCTTCATTTGATTTCTGGATTTCTCTTATTTGATTCTTGTTTATACAAGTTTAACCCATCACAATAAGTACAATATGTCCTCTTTCCATATATTTCATAAAACTTAATAATGATATATGAAAATGAAAGTATAAATTAAAACGTACCC
Organism: Panax stipuleanatus; assembly: GCA_020205555.1. Lineage (NCBI taxonomy): Eukaryota > Viridiplantae > Streptophyta > Magnoliopsida > Apiales > Araliaceae > Panax > Panax stipuleanatus. The sequence continues at coordinate 111,706,212 of CM035125.1, read as the reverse complement.
TTCTTAATTTCTTTTGTCCTTCTCTTTCTTTGGGCAGCTTTCAAGAAAAATTAATTCCCTCTCCTCTTTTATGTACCCACTTATCCGATTAATTGCCCATTTGACCTTTTTCCTCTAAAAATTAATTATTAATTAATTTTTTATTCAAATGTTTGAAAATAATGGGATATTACAAATATAATCTCATAATCGTACACATCATCACTATGATAATATCTAGAACCATTTTTTTTATTTGCTAATTTTTTTCTAGAACCAATTGTACTCTTTTTATGTATATGTTTATGTATGTATATATATATATATATATATATATGGAATGATCCATAGAATACGTTAGTTCTGGGCACCATTTCAGCTAACTGCTATCCAGTCGTCCAAAATTAGATCGAATGGATTAAATGAGGGCCCTGTCGCCAGAGGGAGTAGCGGCCAACAATAATTTCTTTAAATTTCTATGATGGCCGCTAGAGGGAGTAGCGGCAGTCAAAATGTCAACGTTTGACTGACCACTACTCCCTCTAGCGGCCAACATAGAAAATTAAAGAAATTAAAGCTATTTTGGGGATTTGGCCTAACCGTAGGAGGGAGTAGCTGCCAGATTGACTAGATTTTAGGACATAGATCTAGCATTTTTGTAACGATCGAGAATTTTGTATTTAATTTAAAATATTTATTGAATTTAATATATATTTAGTTGATTTATTTATTGAGTTAAATATATAATTGATGGAATTTGTTGTGGAGTAATTTAATTAGTGTGGTATATTAATTAAATTAATGTTTAATAATTTTATAGTTTGAAGTTATAATTTAATGAGATAATTAAATTAAATGAATTGTTGAATAATTGAAATGTTGTGTAATGGTGGAGTTCTAAATTAGTTTAATAATTAAATTAGAGATTTATTAATTTGTTAAATGAAATTATAATTTATGATTGAAATTGTATTAAGGTTTAATTGAATTAATGTTGTTATAATTTATTTAAGGACGTGACACACAATTTAAATAATACTATATAGTAAGGGAATAATAAAAATAAACTAAAAATGGGACCAAACATGGCCTAGACTCTTCCTTTCTATAACAGCTGAAACTTTTGGTCTTGTAACTGACTAAACATAAGTATACGTATTATGTATATGTCAGTTAAGCTTTTACGTGTTTTATTCCTACCCCTTTAGCTATTTGTAAAACATAGAATATTGGTGATGGAGAGAGCGCTTGAGAGAGTCTTGAGTTTTTTGTGATTTGAGAACCTAAGTCTGTAAAATCAAAAGAGGAAGATTAGCCAAGAAGTTTGCATCATCTAGCTAATTTGGATAAGGAACCAAGAGGCAAACCACTATCTAATTCTAAGTTTTTAGTTCTTAAGCTTTGTGTTCTTAAATTCTCTATAATTGTGTTTTGGGGTAGATTGATGGAAATTGGTTATGATTGTTAATATGTATGCATAATCTGATACATGTTTGTAAATGATTTTTAGTAAATAAATTCATGAAATCATGTTTTAAAATAGAGATTTTATATTCTTGATGAAATATATATGCTATGGTCTGTTTTGGAGTCAAGTTGGTTAGGAGTTCATGAGTTAATCTGTAAATAGGTTATTGTTTGTGTGAATACATGAAGAAACGAAAAGAATGTAATTTGAACGGACTATTTTGGTTGAGAAAAGAACTCATAGTGATTGCTTTCGCTAAGGATGTCTAAAAATGGAGTTTTAGCAAGAACATGGAATTAAAGGGTCTAAATTTGGTTGTTGTAGTTGTTTTGTTGTTTGGAATCATGTTATGCATGCTTTGTGTTGGTTCTATGAAGGTTATAGTTCCTGGGTATGAGTAATTTGTTATTTGAATGTGAAATTCGTGAGATTTTGGGCTGATGAACAGTGCAGTTGCGAACTACGGATTCTTATTCTAGGAACACCCGCCCCGACGGGCTTCTAAATATAAAAGCCTCTACACCGATGGTCATACTGCCTCGGCGGGTATTCTTTAGTACAAAACCCCGCAATGGCCGGGGGGAGGGGGGGTTTAGAGTTGAAACTGTTTTGTTTTTTTTTGGTTTTCAGTCCATAGTATGTTAGTCTTACCAAGTTTAATGAGCATGATAATGTGTTAGGCATATAACAAAAGGTTATAATAGGTTGTTAACATGTATATAGTGATTTGAAGTTAAGAATTATCGAATTGTATAAGAACTCAAACTTGTTGTTTGTGAGGTTTGATATTGATGTTTAAGGGTTATATTGATTGTTAGATAATGATCTAAGATTGGTGATATGTGATTGATGTTAATAGTTAGAACTTAAACTAAGTTGATAGGTTTAACTAAAGTGGGAAGTTTAACAGTTAAACATAGTGGTAGTGGAACTAATTGATGTTGTGGTCACAATGAAATGTGTAGGACATTTGGTGGACGTGAATTGTAGTTGTATAATCTACACACGAGGTAAGTTCCTAAACCCTATTCTTATATCAAACAAGTTCTTATACATTACTTTTACATTGCGCAAGTTCTCTAATCCTAAGCTTTCATTGAGCAAGTTCTTTTATCCTTATTTTCACTTTTTGCAATGTATAAGCTTTAACTCTCCATTTTGAGCAAAGTTCCTTTGATTATTACAAAGTTAGAACTCTTTTGAAAGCATCACTTCGTTATAAATGTTTATTCAATTATGAATCGCTATTGTTGGTCTTTGATCGTAAACATCGTTGTTCAATCCTATATTGTTGTATAAAACTCTTAAACGGCTAGTGAACCCTTATTGATTCGACTAGTCCATAGTTGATGAGCGTTCTAAAATTCTAGAACTATTATTGGAGCTAATCCAAATAAAACTTGATTTGGTGCGGACTCTTATGTCAAAGCTGAGATGAACAACCCTATTATAGATGATATTATTACGTGATATCGTTAAGATGTTTGTGCACAATACATGGTACGAAGGGCTGATCCCCCTAAGTACGAGAAGAAAGGTTCATATAGTCTTATGACTGTTAAAGGTTTAAAGTAGAGATACTTGATTACCTAGGATGTAGCTCATGGTCTTGTGACCCTCAGATATACTTTTGGTCTTGTTTGTAATCTTGATTCAAAAGTCAAGCTTTCTATTATTCAGTATTCATTGATTATTCTCATGTTGTTATTATTATTGTCTTACTTGTGGGCAATTATTTGCTCACTCTTGCATATAAAAACATTGCAGCTAAGGTGGAAAAGTATGACAAGCCATCCACTAGCAAGGGTAAAGAAAAGATGAACAAGTGACGAAGACTTGTTTAATTTTATTTGTTAAAGATTATGTAACAAGACTTAATTGTTATGTTTTATTTTTGTTAATGAATGATGTAATAAAGGTTAGATAACCTGAGATTTATTTGTTAAGATTATGTATCCCTTTAATTGGGAGGATTATTATTTAAATTTATATTATTATCCTTTATTGTGGGTAGTTAGATAAGATTGTTTTGGACAGTGAACATCAAATTCTGTGGGAATAAAGTACCCAGATTTGGGGGTGTCACAATTTTACTCCATTCCTATCCATATGCTAAACAGCTACAGAAATTTAGCTTCGGAGAGAATTTGGTAGTTTTGAGAGTAGAAGAAATCACTTGTTCCTGCAATCAATTTTCTGTAAGTCTTCATCAATGGCTTTTATGCCTGCTACAAAGATATTTTTATCTAGCTCTTCTGAATCTCTTGCTAGTTTAGATTGTAGAAATGAATAAGAGTATGTTAATGATGACGAAAGTAGTAGTAAGAGCATGGTTCCTTATGTTGGTCAATTATTTTCTAAATTGGAAGAAGCTTGAAAATTTTGATAGGTCATATGCCCAAAAAAGTGGATTTGAGATTAGGATTTGCTACGAGTCGTAAACATGCTCACAGTAATGATTTGACATCAAGTTATATGTATGTAAAAAAGCTGGTAGACCAACTGCTATAAAGAATTCATTAGATGATGAATGTGATAACGATAAGAAAACATGATTACAAGCATGTTATAGAGTATGGGTCGTTATAGTTTTAAAAAGATTTATCTTATGAGGAAGTCCTTGCCCAGATAATTGACAGGAAAAAGCAAGTACTCAGAAACAAAGTAATACATTCTGTTAAGGTAATCTGGAGGAACCACAATGCTGAAGAAGCTACGTGGGAACTCGAAGATGTTATGATGAAAAACTATCCTCAGTTGTTTGGTTAATTCCTTGTATAGCAATTCTGGGGACAAAATCCTTTTAAGAGGGAAAGAATGTGACGAATGAATGAATTGAGTTGTGATTCTGGGGACATAATCTTTTTAAGAAGGGAAGGATATAACGAACGAGATTTTTGTATTTAATTTTAAATATTTATTGAATTAAATAAATATTTTAGTTGATTTATTTATTGAGTTAAATAAGTGTTTGATGGAATTGTTGTAGATTAATTTAATTAAGTGTGGTATGTTAATTAAATTGATGTGGGATAATTTTATAGTGTGAAGATTTAATTTAATTTTGTTAATTAAATGAGTTGTTTAATATTTATAATATTATTTCAATTTAATTTAATAATTAAATTAGAGATTTACTACTTTTTTAAATAAATTAGAATTTATAATGGGAATTATAATTATGTGGGAATTTGAGTTAATGAGTAATATTCACTTTAGTTTAATTAAATTTAAATATGAAAGTTAATTTATTAGTAGTGTGACAATTGAACTATATTGTATAAGTAAAATAAAAATAAATTAAAGAGGTTTAATTTAGTTTTACCAAACAAAGCTTTATGACTTTTGAGTTCCTATTTTAAATTAGTTGTTTCCAAACAAGCCTTAGTGGCTTTTGAATTTAAAAAAAAATAACTGACATATAATTAAGAAGATATTATATGTTTTGTCAGTTTTTTTTACGTATTATATGTATATCAGTTATATTACGTATTTTGTTCTAAGCCTAAGAGTTAGAGAAAACAGAGAAGGAGAAAAGAGAGAGCTCTAGAGAGTTTGAGAGAGTAATTGAGAGAGAATTCAGAGAATCAAAGGAAGAAGGAGTTGAACAAAGTTTCTTTAATCATCATCTAACAAGTTTCAACTAGAATCAAAGGTATAATTCTCAGTTTTAAAGTTATGGTTTTTGTTTTTCTAAAATTTCTCTATAATTGAGTTTTCATGAAAAATTGTTGAAGATATGGTTATATATGTTAAATTGTGTATATAAACTGTTTTGATATGATTTGTATGTGAGTTAAGGTTAATTAATCCATAAAAATATGGTAAATAGAAAGAAATCATGTTACAGTGAGTTTACAGTGAAATATATTTGTATATGGCTTATTTGATATTAAAATTAGTGTTCAATTCATGTTATAATGTGAAAATTAACTTCTGATTGTGTAAATGCATGAAGAAACGAAAAAAATACAAATTGAACAGATTAATTTTGTTAAGAAACGAGTATATAGTGATTGATTCCATTAACAATGTCTAAAAATAGAGTTTTTGCTAAAACATTGGATTTAAGGGTTAAAATTTAATTGTTTATGTTGTTATGTTTATTATAATAATGCTCTACATGCTTAATAACATTTCTATGGAGTCTATATAGTTTGGGTATGAGTAATTTGCTGTTTGAGCGAAGTTTATGGCCTTGTATGACCTTGTTTGTGTTCTTCGTGAACTTTGTCTGCGTGCTGCTGTATCACGGCACTGCAGCGCCGGTTCTGTGAAGAAACAGAGCGCTGCAACGCCCTAGTATCCCCTGGCGTCATGTCAAGGCGCCGCAGTGCCTGTTCTTTGAGTAAACAGGTGCGATGCAGCGCCGAGGTTGAGCTGCAACGTCGAATTTTAGCTCTTGGGCAGCGCTGCAGCGCCACTTGGCAGTTTGACCTAGAAATGTGTTTTTAATATACAGTTCAGTAAATGTTAATGTAACTTGATCTTATGAATATAAAAGATGATTAATCATATTATATGTTGTTAAAATAGATTGTAATCATCTTATAATGTTAAGTTTGGTAATTTTAATGTTGTAATTAAACTAGTTGTTAGTAATTGGAATTCGATGATAAGAATGGGAAGAAACTAATTTGTGTTATGATCTTTAATATCATGTACGTAGGATAATTGGAAATCGAGTTATAATTGTATAGCTTACGCACGAGGCAAGTTTCGAAACGTTACTTTTACATTGTGCAAGTTTCCTATTCCTAATTTGTAATTTACGTATATTTCTTAACGTTTCATTTCCTGAAATCTTAAATTACTCAAGCTTGATATTCCTGATGTTGTATAAACCTTTATATGGTCAGTGAACCTTATTCACTCAACTAGTCCATGGTTGATGAAGCGTTCTAAAGTTCTAGAATAGTTCTATAAGGTAATCCAAACCAAACTTTCTTTGGTGTGGACTCGTTTATCAAAACTGAGATGAACAACCCTATTATAGGGGATTAAATACGCGTTAGCGTTAAGATGTTTATGCACAATACATGGTACGAAGGGCTGATCCCCCTAAGTATGAGAAGTAAGGTCCCTATAGTCTTACGACTGTTAAAGGTTTTAAGTAGAGATACTTGACAACCTAAGACATAGTTCATGGTCTTATGACCGTCAAACATACTTTTGAACTTGTATTCTATTCTTGATTCAAAAGTTAAGTTTCTATTGAGCTTTCTATTCCTATTTATCAGTGACAAAAAAGATTTAGTTGTTCAGCTAAAATTATTCATTGTAGTTTTGATGAGTCGGTTTATACCTACGAATCGATGGCCTTTATAGCTTGATTCTTGGCTACTTCAAGTTGTTTTAGTATTATTTTACTCTATTTTTGTATTAGTAATTGTAGGAAGCAGAATGGATGGAAACAGGACTTAAAGAGCAATTTTCAGCATTGCATGATCAATACACCCACCGGGGCAGTGTGACGCCCCCAAAATAAGTTCAATACTCAACCCATTTTGAGTCGCCAAATACACTCAACAAAATTCAAATACAATCTTTCATATCACACGGTCGTGCAAAATATGACCACACAACTGTGAGTGTCAATACAGACATGTAGAAAATATTAACATTTAAACTAAGTCCTCATTACATTTATTATCACACTATGTTAAATAAAAAAAATAGTGAGGACTTCTACAGCTCTAACTCGGGCCATCACTCCATTCCCCGACTAGTACCCGCGATATTCTCATTTCCTGAAGAGAACAATGGAAGAAAAGGGTGAGCTCAACTAGCCCAGTAAAGAATATTATGACTAAGATAATGAAAAATAAATTATCGTTAGCCTTCAATAAATCAGATAAAATATTATGGACAACAAGTTTTAGATCAATATTCGCAGCGAAAATAACAATTCATTAGAAGAGTTAAGTAGAGAATGATGTCTACTATCTTCTTTAATTTAAAAGCCCATCATCAATATTTTATTCCCTGTAACATCAATCAATATGCATCTCGAATCAAATATCCATCTTTGCACTACGGGGCAAAGATATTCATTTCTATCATCAGTTGGTCATGTTCATCTCAACACCTGTCTATCTTTGCACTACGGGCCAAAGATATTCATCAGGTAATCATTCATCTTTGCCCTACAGGCCAAAGATATTCATCACGTAATTATTCATCTTTGCACTACAGGCTAAAGATATTCAGTTATATCACCATTTAGAACTGAGGATGATGAAAAATAATACGAATAACGGATCCAGTGAGATAAAGGACAAATAATAGAGAATTTATCTAGAGTTCAAGAATGAAAATCAAAACCTGGATCCAATCAAAGATGATTTGGAAGAAGAAAAAAAATATTTTTTTTACCATAAATAGTACCCCGTGAATAGTAACGCATAAATAGTAACTCGTAAATAGTAACTCGACATGAAAAAATAAAAATTTCACAAGAAAGTTCAGACCAATATTCCAGTGAAATAATATTAGATGAAGCGCAAAACTCAAGTAATATCTGATCATTTCAGGAATTATAGAAGCAATACTTACCGTAGTAAGTTTAGAGTTAGGAATCTGAAATGAAACAATATACGAAACTGCAATTGAATTTTTAGCCGTCTGGCGGTAGTCCGCTCAGACAGATTATTTTTACAATTTAATAACAACTGAATACGAAGGGTTATTCACCAGGCATGCGGTAGTCCGCGTAGACAGGTTATTCCCACAAAATAATAAAGAATAGAATAACAACAGAATTTCACCATGCATGCGGTAGTTCGCATAGACAGGTTATTCCAACAGAATAATAAAGAATGGAATAACAACCCATACGAGTATTGAAAGAAAATAACTCTCTTCATGAATACGAAAGAAATAATACCCCTTACCTTAAAATTTAGAGACTGTACTAGCGTAATAGCAAAATACTCTTCTTCTTTCTCTCTTATTCTTTCTATACTTTCTCTCTCTATAGCTGTAGTGAATTGGTGAGAAATAATGAAGAAATCAGCTTCTATTTATAGGCTCGGCAGAGTATGGGTAAAATAGTCTTTTCGCCATAATTTATGACATCATCGCTAACATCATCGATCTATGACATCATTGCTTACCTCATCGCTCCGATGACATCATTGCTTACCTCATCGCTCCGATGACATCATTGTTTGCATCATAAGAGTTCAAATTTAATTTGCACTCTTCCACCTCGTTTAACTTTTATATCATGAATTTACTATAATAATGTTACCATTCAAATTATAAAAATCATACTATTATATAATCACATCATACTACTATAATGTAATATTATAATAATATATTTGAATGAATTATTTTATCGGACAAGATAAAATACCAACTTTCAACAAATGTTACATATTAAAAATTCCTCCGTTTAAATTCATATTGAATAAATATTTCCTTATCATATATATCAAAAATTAATTATTCACAAATAATATTACAGAACTACAATATTGACAACCAGGTCGTTCTAAGGAAAGAGGGGGCCTTCCGATAAGGATTTCTCTTTACTGGAGCGCAATTAATCAACCCCTTTCCTAGATAGAAATTCCTTAGACATTGCCAATAATGCTATCTAATAATATTACTCGAATAATATGAATTATTGATTTGATAATTTGAAATAATGTGCAATGACAATTATTGAATCAATAATATAAAATAGCAAAGTAGCACTTATTGATATAAAATATCAACGTAGCAAATATTGAACCAATAAAATATTATGCAATTATTGAATCAATAAAATAAAATATTGAACAGTAATTACTGTAACAATAATTAAGTAAGTGCCTTCCTACGTAAGAATCAATAATTCGAAATACTGTGCAATACCGTGTGCTACCGTGCAACACCGCGTATTACTGTATTTTAACCACCGGGTATTTCAACAGTACTGACGGTAATAGTTTTGCCGTTATTTTTATAAAAAGGTTATTTCTGTCACTTTCTATATCCGATATTCATTTCGTTGTGGGTTCCACCAATGACTGCGCCGTCGTACGAATATTCTCCGACAAAAAGAATATTCCTCGACCAAACGAATATTCTTCGACACAACGAATATTTTATAACCACTTGCTTACTTTATAAACTTTGCACATTTCACCCATAACTTATCACATTTATCAAATCAACACATTACTATTTCAAAATAATATATAAAGAAAATTAAATCTTATTCATAAAATTTGGGGTCTTAAAACCTCCCCTCTTTATGAAATTTCATCCTCGAAATTGACGTACGTACCTGATATGTCGAAAAGGTGAGGATACCTCGTTTTCATTTCCGATTCTAACTCCCAGGTCATTTCCTCGATATCAAGGTTCCTCCACAAAACTTTAACTTGAGGTATAACCTATGAGCGTAGGACATGTTCCTTCCTATCCAAGATCTTAACAAGTACCTCCTCGTATGTTAAACTTCGGCTATCTTGTCTGGTTCTAACTCAATAATGTGGTTTGGATCTTTTACATATTTACGAAGCACAGATATGTGAAAAATATTATGAACACGAGACAAGCTTGGAGGTAAGGCGAGTCTATAGGCCACATTTCCTACTCAGTCAAGGATTTCAAATGGACCAATGAATCATGGGTTGAAATTTCCTCTCTTTTCGAATCTCGTAACTCCTTTCCGTGGAGCAACACGTAATAATACATGATCTCCGACATTAATCTCCACGTCTCTTCGATGAAGATCAGCATAACTCTTTTGTCGATCTTGTGCAGTTTGTATACATTGCCGGATCATTTGAATCTTTTCTGTAGTCATTAGTACTAACTCTGGTCCCAACAATGTTGCTTTACCCACCTCGTCCCAGCATACTAGAGAACGATATTTTCGTTCATACAACGCCTCGAATGGAGCCATGCCTATACTTGCCTAATAACTATTGTTGTAGGAGAATTCCACCAATGGTAAGTACTTATCCCAACTCCCTTTGAAGTCTAGAACAAAGAGTCTCAATAGATCTTCAAGAGTTTGGATAGTCCTTTCCGATTGCCCGTCCGTTTATGGATGATATGCCAAACTAAATCGTAAATCCGTGCCCATAGCTTTCTGCATGCTGACCCAAAATCGTGAAGTGAATCTTGGGTTACGATCCGAAACTATGGATACTAGCATGCCATGCAATCTCACAATCTCATTCACATACATACGAGCAAGACGTTCAAGGGAATAAGTCTCTCATATCGGCAAGAAATGAGCAGACTTGGTTAATCTATCAATAATAACCCAACTTGCATCTATGCCTTGAGAAACCTTGGGAAGACCCGTAACGAAATCTATGGTAATGTGTTCCCACTTCCACTTTGGAATCCCAAGTGGTTGCAATGGACCCTTTGGCATTTGATGCTCCGCCTTGACATGTCGACACGTTAAACACCTCGAGATGAACTCCGCGATCTCTCTCTTCATATTGCTCCACCAAAATGTATGTCGAAGATCACAATATATTTTGGTACTTCTAGGATGAATTGCAAACGGTGTGTTGTGTGCCTCCATCATGATTTTATACTTCAAATCAGAATCGTCAGGAACACAAAGTCTGGAGTTGACTCGAAGTATTCCTTCTTCATCAATCCTTGCTTCTGGAATAGCACCTTCTTGCACCTTCTTCCTCATATTCATCAGCTCTGGGTCTGTAGCTTGAGCAGCTTTAACTTTATCAATCAAAGCTGGTTCTACGCGTATACTTGATATCATCGCATGGGTCCCCGGAGTCTTGAACTCTATCTCCATCTTTTGTAAATCACACAAAATAGGCCTTGAAAGCATCGCATTCGTTCCCGCATATGATCTTCTACTCAACGCGTCAGCAACCACGTTCGCTTTTTCAGGATGGTATTGGATGGTATGATCGTAATCTTTCAACAGCTCAAGCCAACGTCGTTGCCGCATGTTGAGTTCCTTCTGGGTGAAGAAATACTTGAGGCTCTTATGATCCGTATAGATCTCCATTTTCTCCCCATACAGGTAGTGTCTCCAGATCTTCAATGCGAAAACGACTGCTGCCAACTCTAGATCATGGGTAGGATAATTCCTCTCATATTTCTTGAGTTATCGCGAGGCATAGGCTATGACTTTCCCATGTTGCATGAGAACACATCCTAACCCTTTGCCCGAAGCATCGCTGTAAATGACAAATCCATCCGAACCAGATGGTATCGTCAGAACAGGTGCCGAAATGAGTCTCCTCTTGAGCTCTTGAAAGCTCTTCTCGCATTCCTCGTTCCATATGAATTTTGTATCTTTCCAAGTCAGCTGAGTTAATGGAGTAGTGATTCGAGAAAATCCTTCCACGAATCTCCGATAATAACCAGCTAAGTCCAAAAGCTACGTACTTTGGTCACCGACTTCGGTTGCTCCCAACTTTGTATTGCTTCAATCTTCGCCGGGTCAACAAACACTCCACATTTTGATATCACGTGCCCAAGGAATACTACCTCCTCAAGCCAGAACTCGCATTTCTTCAGCTTGGCATATAGCTTGTTTTCTCGAAGCCTTTGAAGTACTAGCTTCAAGTGGTGCTCATGATCTTCACGGCTTTTGGAATAGATGAGGATGTCATCAATAAAGACAACCACGAACTGATCCAAATATTCCTTGAGTACACGGTTCATCATATCCATGAAGGCAGCAAAAGCATTAGTCAATCCAAAAGACATGACTAAGAATTCATAATGCCCGTATCGAGTTCTGAAAGTAGTCTTCGGAATATCCTCAGTTTTAATCTTCAGCTGATGATATCAAGAATGAAGATCGATCTTCGAAAAGAATTATTCACCTTGCAACTGGTCGAACAGGTCATCAATACGAGGTAACGGATACCTATTCTTGATGGTGACATGGTTCAACTCCCGATAGTCAATACAAAGTCGCATACTCACGTCTTTCTTCTTTACGAATAAAACAGGAGCACCCCAAGGAGATGTACTAGGACGTATAAAATCGATGTCTAATAACTCCTATGGTTGGACCTTTAACTCCTGAAGTTTTATAGGAGCCATTCGATATAGGGTTTTAGAAATGGGTTTTGTACCGGGTTTAAGGTCAATAAAGAATTCAACTTCACGTTCCGGGGGTAGACCAGGAAGTTCTTCGGGAAATACCTCAGGAAACTCATTAACAATATAAATATCATTCAAACCTGACGTATTCTGGTTTAGATCAGTGACATGGGCTAAGAAAGCTTGACATCCATTTTTCAATAAACGAATAGCTTTATGACTTGAAATAACATTGATTGATTTTAGTGGTTTGGTTGCTTGAATTCACACAATAGGTTGGTTAGGAATATGAAAACTAACAACCTTACGAAAATAATCAATTTTGGTATGATAAGTGGTCAACCAGTCAATTCCTAAAATCACATCAAATGCAAGTATTTTCAACGATATAAGATCAACAGGTAGGGTGAGGTTACCAATTTGAATCAAACAAGATTTGTAAACTGTAGATGTAACGAAGGTTTCTCCCAACGAAGTTTCAACAGATAAGTCAAAGTCTAATTTCTCAGGTGTCAAGTTCAAACATTGAGCACAAGCAGGTGAAATAAAAGAATGGGTAGCACTAGTATCTAATAAAGTGTAAACTTTGCAAGAGTTTATTATCAGCTTACCCGTAATAACCTCGTTCGGGTTCCTTGCTTGTTGGGCAGTCACGACAAAAGCTCTTTCAGGAATTATTGACTTTGACTTGTCAGGGATAGCCTTTGGAGTCACCATCCCTGCTGGACTTGGTTTCACTACAGGACACACTCGAGCTATATGCCCTTCTTTTCCACAGTTATAACATAACTTGGATTGTTGTATGCAGTTGGGGCTGATGTGTCCCTCTTGCCTGCATTTATAGCATACGACCGACAGTCGTTTTCCTCCCCTAGAAACAGTTGATGTTGGTGCTGCTGTCGATGCTTTCACGTTCTCATTGTTGTACCTTCTCTTCTTGAAATATCCCCCCAACTCACTTCTTCTATTATCATGGCCACGATTACCACCAGAGTGGTTACCGCTTCTGGCATGATACTTTCTTCCTTGCTGGTTGTCATTGTTTCGATGACTGCTGCCACCGGTACGACCTTGGTTGTTGTCCCTTGGTTGAACATAATCATTATCTCGTTCTAATAACTGGGCCATGTTCACTACATCTGAATATAGAGAAAATTTATGAGAAATGAGGTATTGACGAATCTCGGGTTTCAAACCTCTCAGAAACATCTGCGTCATACGTTCCTCATTCTCCACCAAATGAGGTGCAAACCGGGATAACTCCGCGAATTTAGCCTCGTACTGGGACACAGTCATGTTGTTCTGTTCCAGTCTGATGAACTCTACCTCTTTCATGTGACGAATACTTTCTGGAAAGTACTTATCATTGAACAGTTTCTGGAACGCCCCCCAAGTCATCTTTAGTGCGGTAGGCTGGGTACGCTTCACAGATTCCCACCAGTAATCTGCTTCTCCACGGAACATAAAGGTGGCAAATGGAACCTTCTGTTCCTCCGTGCATCCCAAGACATCAAATATCTTGGTAATTTGCTTAATCCAATTTTTTGCCTTGATTGGATCTGGCTTTCCCTGAAACTCTGGTGGTCCCAACTCTTTAAACTACTTGGCAGTGACAAGCCGCGAGTTATTATTTCCACCAGTATTAAGAACACGAGTCTCCCTCGTCTGGTTTGGCATGAACTGCAAAAAGTTTCTAAACATCCCTTCATTTATCATTTCTTCGGTAGGGTTGTTTACAGGAGGAATATAGCCTTCCTGTTGCACGTTCTCCTCGTTGGTGATTAAAGGTGTCTCAACGGTCTCATTCACTCCATTGTTTAAATTTTCAGCTGCCATTCTCAAATACTGCCACAAAACAAGGATTAATTAAACAACTTAACATATCACATATTAATCCTATGTTCCAACCGACCAATTAAATAACAATTAAGCTTAGGTAGGACACACCAGCGAAGGTTTTACTCGTCTCTCCCCTCCTAGTTCTTATTCTCAGATCTCCGCCAGAGATCATATCCCTAAGCTCTAATACCAACTGTGATGCCCCCAAAATAGGTTCAATACTCAATCTATTTTGAGTCGCCAAATACACTCAACAAAATTCAAATACAATCTTTCATATCACACGGTCGTGCAAAATACGACCACACAACTGTGAGTGTCAATACAGACATGTAAAAAATATTAACATTCAAACTAAGTCCTTATTACATTTATTATCACACTATTTTAAATAAAAAAAAGTAAGGACTTCTACAGCTCTAACTCGGACCATCACTCCATTCCCCGACTAGTACCCGCGATATTCTCATTTCCTGAAGAGAACAATGGAAGAAAAGGATGAGCTCAACTAGCCCAGTAAAGAATATTATGACTAAGATAATGAAAAACAAATTATCGTTAGCCTTCAATAAATCAGATAAAATATTATGGACAACAAGTTTTAGATCAATATTCGCAGCGAAAATAACAATTCATTAGAAGAGTTAAGTAGAGAATGATGTCTACTATCTTCTTTGATTTAAAAGTCCATCATCAATATTTTATCCCTGTAACATCAATCAATATACATCTCGAATCAAATATCCATCTTTGCACTACGAGCCAAAGATATTCATTTGTATCATCAGTTGGTTATGTTCATCTCAACACCTGTCCATCTTTGCACTACGGGCCAAAGATATTCATCAGGTAATCATTCATCTTTGCACTACAGGCCAAAGATATTCATCACGTAATTATTCATCTTTGCACTACAGGCCAAAGATATTCAGTTATATCACCATTTAGAACTGAGGATGATGAAAAATAATACGAATAACGAATCTAGTGAGATAAAGGACAAATATTAGAGAATTTATCCAGAGTTCAAGAATGAAGATCAAAACCTGGATCCAATCAAAGATGATTTGGAAGAGGAAAAAAATATTTTTTTTATCATGAATAGTACCCCGTAAATAGTAACTCGTGAATAGTAACTCGACATGTAAAGATAAAAATTTCACAAGAAAGTTCAGACCAATATTCCAGTGAAATAATATTAGATGAAGAGCAAAACTCAAGTAATATCTGATCATTTCAGAATTATAGAAGCAATACTTACCGTAGTAAGTTTAGAGTTAGGAATCTGAAATGAAACAATATACAAAACTGTAATTAAATTTTCACCCGTCTGGCGGTAGTCCACTCAGACAGATTATTTCCATAATTTAATAACAACTGAATACGAAGGGTTATTCACCAGGCATGCGGTAGTCCGCGTAGACAGGTTATTCCCACAGAATAATAAAGAATAGAATAACAACAGGATTTCACCATGCATGCGGTAGTCCGCGTAGACAGGTTATTCCAACAGAATAATAAAAAATGGAATAATATCCATTACGAGTATTGAAAAAAAATAACTCTCTTCATGAATACGAAGGAAATAATACCCCTTACCTTAAAATTTGGAGACTGTACTAGCGTCATAGCAGAAGACTCTTCTTATTTCTCTCTTATTCTCTCTATACTTTCTCTCTCTATAGCTTTAGTGAATTGGTGAGAAATAATGAAGAAATGAGCTTCTATTTATAGGCTCTGCAGAGTAAGGGTAAAATAGTCTTTTCGTCATAATTTATGACATCATTGCTTACATCATCGATCTATGATATCATTGCTTACCTCATCGCTCCGATGACATCATTGTTTGCATCATAAGAGTTCAAATTCAATTTGCACTCTTCCACCTCGTTTAACTTTTATACCATGAATTTACTATAATAATATTACCATTCAATTCATAAAAATCATACTATTATATAATCACATCATACTACTATAATGTAATATTATAATAATATATTTGAATGAATTATTTTATCGGACAAGATAAAATACCAACTTTCAACAAATGTCACATGTTAAAAATTCCTCCGTTTAAATCCACATTGAATAAATATTTTCTTATCATATATATCAAAAATTAATTATTCATAAATAATATTACAGAACTACAATATTGACAACCAGGTCGTTCTCAGGAAAGAGGGGGCCTTCCGATAAGGATTTCTCCTTACTGGCGCGCAATTAATCAACCCCTTTCCTAGACAAAACTTCCTTAGACATTTCCAATAATGCTATCTAATAATATTATTCAAATAATATGAATTATTGATTTGATAATTTGAAATAATGTGCAATGACAATTATTGAATCAATAATATAAAATAGCAAAGTAGCACTTATTGATATAAAATATCAACGTAGCAAATATTGAACCAATAAAATTATATGCAATTATTGAATCAATAATATAAAATATTGAACAGTAATTACTGTAACAATAATTGAGTAAGTGCCTTCCTACGTAAGAATCAATAATTCGAAATACTGTGCAATACCGTGTGCTACCGTGCAACACCGCGTATTACTGTATTTTAACCACCGAATATTTCAACAGTACTAACGGTAACAGTTTTGCCTTTATTTTTATAAAAAGGTTATTTCTGTCACTTTCTATATCCGACATTCATTCCGTTGTGGGGTCCACCAATGACTGCGCCGTCGTACGAATATTCTCCGATAAAAAGAATATTCCTCGACCAAACGAATATTTCCCGACACAACGAATATTTAATAACCACTTGCTTACTTTGTAAACTTTGCACATTTCACCCATAACTTATCACATTTATCAAATCAACACATTACTATTTCAAAATAATATATAAAAAAAATTAAATCTTATTCATAAAATTTGGGGTCTTACAGGCAGGCCTTCATAGAGCAATTTACCTGCCGGGGCAGGGGTACAACATTCTACTAGTAAAAGTGGACTCCCGTCGGGGTGGGCGTACTCAAGGCAAAATTCCAGCTGGGGCGGGGGTACGCGGTAGATTGGGAGGTTTCTATGTTTGATTGCAATTCTGCAGGAACAAAGAGGGAGTATTTGGCTCGCGATTAGGAGAAGATATAAGGCTAATAGAGGGGCAAATATGATAGAGACTGAGACAAAAACAAGCCCTAGTTCACGAGAGTTGATACGTGAGGAGAATTGAAGCAAGGCGAAGCACCACGAACGCAAGGCGAACGTGAAGACGAGTAGTGATATAATTTCAGATTCTACTTTCTCTCTTCATCTTTATCTTGTATTCAGGATGTTATTTACTTTGTGTATTATGGTTTTTACTTCGTTTATGATGAACTAATTTGCTATTCAAGTCTACGACGGATGTTATTATGTAACTAAGGATTGACATGCTTTCACATTAGATTCTGGAGATTGTTTACAGATTATTTGCTATGGGTTGTGCTTAACTTATGTTATTGATTGATCACCAATTTCTTGTTATTCCATATGAATTTGAGAGATGACATATGGAATTGGAACTGACAGTAGGTTGGAATTCATAATTCATGTGTAGGATAGAGATATCTATGCATCATGTGTAATCTAAAGAGAACTTGATATTAAACCTTTTTCAATTGTAATTCACATAGAGATATAGTGAGTTAGTTAAATAAGGTGTCTTGCTTAATTCTATCAATTGTGGATTTGAGTGAGTATGGATGTAATGCATTGAGAGATGGTTATATCTACTTTCGTGTTATTGGTTAATAATCTAGAATATTGATTTAAGTTAAAAGGAAGTATGTTATTCGAAGTGAAACAATAAGTGAAATTGTAGGCTTAATTTTTTAAAAACTTGTTAAATTCCTAGAATAGTGTTAATTATAGTCTGAGTAGTAGTTTTACATAAATATCATCATTTAATCATTAGTTTAATAAAGTTAAGATAATATAAAAGTGGTAATTGTTACGATAAAGTGTAATCATTTTCTTTAGTGGTAACGATACTTTTCTTATCATTATATTACTTGTTGATAAAGTACACTTGCGTGTTGCGCGTATAGATTTTACCCAACAAGTTATTAGCGCCGTTGCCGGGGACAGTAATTACGTTTATTACTTACAATATCAGTTTAATTAGATCATTTTTAGTTACACATATATGTATATATATATATATATATATATATTCTTATTTTTATTTTATTTGTTATTTCAGGTACGCTCGAGTAGTTCATGCAAACTCGATCAAAGAAGCCAGATTTGTTGCCTCTCGAGGATGACATCGACAAATGGTTTTAGAGGTTAAGTAAGTGGATTGAGAAAACTCGAGAAGAACTTGAAACACCGGAAACCATGGCTGAAGAGGTACAAAAAACACTGCAGGATTATGCTACACCGCGGATTTCAGAAATTCAGTCAAGTATTACCAGGCCTGCGATTAATGCTAATAAGTTTGAGATCAAGCCTGGAACCATACAGATGGTGCAGAATAATTGTCAGTTTGGGGGACGTTCTGAATTATGACCCGAACGAACACATTGTCAGTTTCATAAAGATCTGCGATGCTTTCAAGTGAAACAGGGTTTTCGATGATGCTATCAGATTAAGCTTATTTCTGTTCACTCTCAGAGATAAGGCAAAGGGTTGGCTCCATTCTCTACCACCGGGGTCAATCACCACATAGAATGATTTGGCGCAGAAATTTCTGGCCAAATTCTTCCCTCCTTCAAAAATACATAGATTGAGGACGGATATTTCTTTATTTGTACAACAGCAGGGAGAACCACAATATGAAGCATGGGAAAGGTACAAAGAGCTGTTGAGAAAATACCCACACCATGGACTACCGCAGTGGATGCAGATGAATACATTTTACAACGGGTTAGGGAGTCATTTACGGACTAACATCGATGCAGCCTCAGGTAGAGCTTTTATGGAAAAAACGTTTGAGGAGGCATGGGACTTGATAGAAACAATGGCTGTAAACAACTATCAGTGGCCGACTGAGAGAATGAATCAACATAAGGCAGCAGGTATTCTGGAAGTGGACTCTATGACAGCTCTATCCTCACAAATAGCAGCATTATCAAAGAAGATGGTTGCCTTGTCAAGTGGAAATGTGCAGCAGGTAACAGTTATATGTGAGCTTTGTGCAAGGGAGCATCCGACAGAACATTATGTGATAAACCCAGCTTCAGTACAGTTTGTGGGTAGCTACAATAGGCCACCTGACACATATCAGAATGCATATAATTAGGGGGCAAGGAACCATTCGAATTTCTCATGGAGCAACAATCAGAACCAGAATCAGCAGCAGGCTCCACGACCATCATTCCACATGGTTTTTAGAATCAACTGTCAACAACAGCTCCGCATCACGAGAAAACGATAGATTTGGAGGATCTACTGGCGAAGTACATAACAGGGAATGATGCGGCAATGAAATCTCAGGCGGCGGCGATCAAGAATTTAGAAACTCAGATGGGACAGATTGCAAGCGCGTTGAACAGTTGACCCCAAGGAACCTTATCGAGTGACACCGAAAAGAATCTGAGGTGAGGTCATGAGCAATGTCAAGCTGTTACACTTCAGAGTGGAAAACAGTTAGCCAAACAAGATTCAGTGAAGCCGACGATGGAAAAGCAGGTTAAGATAAGTGCGGAGGAAACAATGGAAAGGAGTAAAGGAGGAAAAGATTCAACGGTACAAGGAACAGATTATTACACCGATAGTTTACCCACCACCACCCTTTCAACAACGGATCCGGAAACATAAACTAGAGAAGCAGCTTACTAAGTTTCTGGAGGTGTTCAAGAAGCTGCATATCAACATTCCGTTGGCGGAGGCATTAGAGCAGATGCCTAGTTATGCCAAGTTCATGAAGGATATTTTGTCGAAGAAAAAGAAGCTAGAGGCCTTCGAGACTGTGGCATTAACAAAGGAATGTAGCGCGATATTACAAAATAAGCTTCCACCAAAATTGAAAGATCTAGGCAGTTTCGCTATCCCTTGCACAATAGGCAGTGTGTCCTTCAACAAATGTCTATGTGATTTAGGTGCAAGTATAAACCTTATGCCATTATCAGTTTACACTCAGTTAGGGTTATTGGCACCTAGACCAACAAACATATCCCTACAGTTTGCAGACAGATCGGTAACATATCCACGGGGAATTGTTGAGGATATTCTAGTAAAAGTTGATAAATTTATATTCCCAGCGGAGTTCATCATCCTGGATTATAAAGAGGATAAGGACATTTAGATAATCCTCGAGCGACCGTTCTTGGCAACCGATAGGACTCTCATCGATGTTCAGAAAGGAGAGTTTACCATAAGTCAAGACCACGAGGTAACCTTTAACGTGTTCAAGGCCATGAACTTCCCTAAAGAGGATGAGGAGTGCTTTCGCATGTATATAATTGAGACAGTGGTGGGAGATGAACAACATCGTATATTGAGTACCGACCATTTAGAAACAACATTGATGGGAGATTGTGATGGAGATGATTCAGAGTCGATGGAATATCTGCAATTGTTAGATGCATATCCTAGGATGAGCAGGGTCAAAGTACCATTTGAGCTGTTGGAAGTGGCAGGAACTTCATCAACTCGAATGAAACCATCTCTAAAGGAACCACCGGCATTAGAACTCAAACCCTTACCAAACCATCTCAGGTATGCTTATTTGGGTAATTCATCTACTTTACCTATTATTATTGCATCTACGCTTAATGAATTGTAGGAAAGTAAGCTGTTAAGAGTTTTGCGGGAGTATAAGTCTGCTATTTGATGGACTATCGTCGACATCAAACGAATCAACCCTTCATTCTGTATGCAGAAGATTCTAATGGAGGAGGATGGTAAGCCAAAAGTGGAACAACAACGAAGGCTCAACCCAATTATGCAAGAAGTAGTGAAGAAGGAAATCTTGAAATGGCTTGATCCTGGAATTATCTACCCAATCTCAGATAATGCATGGGTGAGCCTGGTTCAATGTGTCCCGAAGAAAGGTGATATGGCAGTAGTGAAGAATGAAAATATCGAACTGATACCGAAAAGGACAGTGACCGACTAGAGGGTTTGCATGGACTACAGAAAGCTAAATAAGGTAACCCGAAAGGATCATTTCCCCTTGCCGTTTATTGATCAGATGTTGGATAAACTAGCGGGACATGAGTACTACTGCTTGCTAGATGGGTATTCAGGATACAACCAGATTGTTATTGTACCAGAGGATCAAGAGAAGACAACGTTCACATGCCCATATGGCACCTTTGCCTTTAGAAGGAAGTCTTTCAGACTGTGTAACGCACCGACGACCTTTCAGCGATGTATGATGGCGATTTTCTCCGACATGGTGGAGTGCAGTGTGGAAGTTTTATGGATGACTTTTTAGTTTTTGGGGAACCTTTTGACAGGTGCCTCGAAAATCTAGTCCTGGTACTGAAAAGATGTGTTGAAACTAATCTGATGCTCAACTGGGAAAAATGCCATTTTATGGTCCAATATGAGATAATACTTGGGCATAAAGTTTCAGGGAAAAGGGTTGGAAGTGGATCGGGCTAAATTGGAGACAATAGAGAATCTACCACCGCCAACTTCAGTAAAGGGTATTCAGAGTTTTCTCGGTTATGCCAGATTCTACTGTCGATTCATCAAAGACTTCTCCAAAATCACAAAACCTCTATGCAGTCTACTGGAGAAAGATGTACTGTTCAAATTTGATGAAGGACTGTCAAGCGGCATTTGAGCAGTTGAAGAAGAAACTAACCACAAGCCTCGTGATCATAGCACTGGATTGGACAATGTCGTTTTAGTTAATGTGTGATTCCAGTGTTAGAGTTTATGCCCTAGAGGCCAATTCTTTGATGTAATTGCTTAACATTTTTGATATTATATTTGATTGAATAAATGAATTATTTTATTATGGTTTTATTTACTGCGTTATATAAATGTTAGCATAATAAAAGTCCTTAGAATAGTGATACAAATTATATAGCTTCAAGTATGTGACTTGAACATGAGATCATATAATTACAATTAGTATCATTATTCTTAAATGTCCCTAGTCAAGTGTCATTGTTAATGGGACAACAATGATACATTGAGACTAGTATGTGGATTGACTGATGGCCAAATCTCATTGGTCATAAATATATGAGATATTGAGTCAATGCATAGGTACATGTTAGAGAACAATGTACTGGACAAACCCACCATGAGAATTCTACGTGGAGCATTATGCAAAGTGTCATAAGCAATTCTCATAGTGACAATGATGTAATGATCCTCCGACCTGAAATTATTATATTACTACACGAGAATTTATGTAGTTTGATATTATCAAAGGTCACCTTTAATAGGGTGGACAATAAAGGTGATTATTGGGTACATCATGAATCGTGTGAGGAATATGAGTGATCTAGATGGAATTTAACCCTCCTATATATTAGGGGTGATATCCATAGGCCTATTGATTGAGTATGGCTATGAAATGCATGGCCATGCTCAAATAGTGATTTATTTCATATAGTCTACTCATTGATCAAGAAAACTCAGATTAAATTATGAAGAGTATGACACATTCCATGACTCGAGTTTAATCTAGGATGTCAAGGTTAAAAGGATTAAATTACATTGAAACATTGGTCACGAAAAGGTTGCATCGAATCACCGATCTTATTATTAATTGGGTAGCAGTGATGCATTACTAGATGCCGCTCACTATTTATAATTTTATAATATGATTTTAAAATTATTGCCAACATAATAATAACCTATAAGGTCACACATTTAGAACGTAATTAAAATAGAATTAATTAAAATTATAAGGATTTAAATATGTCAATATGATTGATAGTATTTAAATTACGAATTTAAATTAATAGGATAATTTATATATATGTATATTAATTAAGTAAGACTTAATTAAGATATAATATATATAAATTCAGATTTTACTTTTCTAATTGAATTAGGTTTTGGATAATTAATTTAACTGCTATATATATATATGATATATCATCCGTTTTTAGGGTAATCATTATAAACAAAACCCTAGCCGCTCTTAGAGAGAGACTAGAGAGAAAAGCTCCGAAACCAGATCTTAGCGGCTAGTACCGCAGTTCTCTTTGCTGCAGATCGTGTGACGGTTTACGGGGCGTTCAGTGTGGATACCGTAGAGACGCAGTTCCTTTGGATTGCATTGAAGATTCGAAGCTATTCCAGAATTTCCATCGTCTCCATTCAAGCTTGGATAATCGGTAAAATAAATCTAAACCTCTGAATTAATATGTTTTCGCATGGATCCTATTTTAGGGTTTCAGAAAATTTTAATTTTCGCTGCGTTTATGTGCCGAAATCCCTACATCCAGTAACTATACGGTAGGAGAGGTGCTTAGTTGAACTACACAACCACCGAAAAGGAATTACTTGCGATTGTGTACGCGTTTGATAAATTTCACTCGTACTTGGTGGGGACTAAGGTGGTGGTTTACACAGATCGCTCTGCCATCCGATACCTAGTCGCAAAGAAAGACACAAAGCCGAGACTTATTCGCTAGATTTTGCTCCTCCAAGAATTTGATTTAGAGATTAAAGATAAGAAGGGGACAAAAAATTAGGTGGCTGACCACCTTTCGCGTTTAGAGAATCTGAATCATGACGAGACAGACAAAGTAGTGATCAATGAGTCTTTTCCTGATGGACAGTTGTTTCTGATTCACGGCGAGTTCCCGTGGTATGCGGATTTTGCAAATTACTTGGTAAGCAATATTCTCCCACCAGATTTGACACGCCAACAAAAGAAGAAATTCTTACAAGACGTGAAGTGGTATATGTGGGATGAATCATATCTATTTCGATAGTGTCACGACAGAATGATTCGGCGATGTGTGCCAAAAAGTGAAGTAAAAAACATCTTACAGGCATGTCATGCCTCATTATATTGGGGACACTATGGGAGTGAAAGAATGGCTGCGAAAGTACTCCAAGAAGGTTTCTACTGGCCCACCTTGTTCAAAGACGCACATCAGTGCGTGAAAAACTATGATAGATGTCAACGAGTGGGAAATATTTCTAAGTGGAACGAGATGCCACTAAACATGATCTTGGAAGTCGAGGTTTTTGATGTATGGGGAATCTACTTAATGGGACTATTTTCGTCATCATTCAGTAATTTATATATCCTATTGGCAGTCGACTATATGTCGAAGTGGGTTGAGGCAGTCGCACTACTGACAAATGATGCAAAATTTGTATTGAAATTCTTGCAAAAGATTATCTTCACCCGATTTGGCACCCCGAGGGCAATTATCAGTGATTAGGGGAGGCATTTCTGCAACAAGTACTTCACCGCTCTCTTGACTAAGTATGGGGTCAACCACAGAATCGCCACGACCTATCACCCCCAGACGAGTGGTCAAGACAAAGTATCTAACAGAGAGGTGAAAAGAATTTTGGAGATAGTCGTAAACTTGAATCGGAAAGATTGGTCGTTAAAATTAAATGACGCTCTTTAGGCCTATCGGACTGCTTATAAGACCCCAATCGGCATGTCTCCATACTAGTTGGTCTACGAAAAAGCGTGTCACCTCCTAGTGGAACTCGAGCATAAAGCTTACTGGGCAATCAAGAAACTCAACTTTGATCTAACAGCAGCAGGGTAGAAAAGACTTTTACAAATCAATGAGTTAGACGAATTCCGCTAGCAGGCATATGATAATTCAAAGTTGTATAAAGAAAAGATCAAGAAATGGCACGATCAGAAGATAGTGGACAAAAAGTTTGAACCGGGCCAATCAGTGCTATTATTCAACTCTCGATTGAAACTCTTTCCCGGGAAACTGAAATCAAGGTGGTCGGGGCCTTTCACTGTCAAAATTGCATTTCCACACTGCGTCGTTAAACTCTATGTCCGTGATCCTACTGAAACATTTAAAGTTAATGACCAATGCCTCAAGCATTATTGGGGAGGTGACGTCGAACGCTAGGCGACCTCGGTCGACCTTGCCGAGCCAATCTGAAACAGGGAGTAGTCAGGTTGAACGACTTAAAATCAAGCGCTCTTTGGGAGGCAATCCATTATTTATTTTTGTTTTTTGTAAATAGATGTAAATTAGTTGCAATCATGCATATTAAGTAGCAATTTTTCTTTATAATGCTTGTTCTGACAATTTCAAGGTTATTCGGTGCAGCTATGGCCCAAGTATAGAGACTATTCAAGCAAATCCTCTTGGGGCAAACATAAATGCAATAAAAGGAGTCTATTCAAGTTCACATCCAGCAGAAAAACTCCAAAAATTTTAGTTCAGAAAAGTCCCCATACCCACCTAGACGGGCTATTTTGTGCTTACAAGGCCCGCCCTAGCGGGCTTTCTTGTTGCATAGGGCCCGCCATCGCGGGCTTCCAAGGCTAAAATCGCTCGCCTCGGCCGGCATACGATAATTTAGTTTTTTACAACATAATTTAGCACTCAAGTTAAGCCATTCCAAAACAAAACTTCAAGCCCTAATCTACCGAAAGCTCTCCAAACTCCATCTCGATCAACTACTTCACTTCCAAAGCTCCAATCGATTGGGATTTCAATCACACACTAATTAAGCAACTTGGAACAACAACTTCAACCTCCATTCCTTACCCAATCGATTGCACACAAATAAGGGATTGAAGGCAATTGGGGAAACTCTAAACATCAATCAATTTGTGCAACACATGTGACGAACGAGATTTTTATAATTTAATTTGAATATTTATTGAATTAAATAAATATTTTTTGATGATTTAATTATTGAGTTAAATAAATTAATTGATGAATTTATGGTAGATTAATTTAATTATATGTGTTACATTGATTAAATTAATGTGGAGAAATTTTTATATTCAATGATGCATTTAACTGAGCTTATTTGATTTAATATATTAATTAATAAGCATAATGTGTTCTAATTAATTTAATAATTAATTAGAGATTTATGATTTGACATAATTAATAAATAAGAATTTTAATTATATGACTATGTGATTTAATGTGGGTTTATGCTATTTTATTTAATTAATTTAAATAACATTATTTGATTAAATTGGGTGTGACATTAATTAACTATACAATAAGAGTTTTATTAAAATAATTGGAAAGGGAGAATAAATGAGTTAGCCGAACGAGACCCTATGAGGAGTTGGCCAGTTAACCCACTAAAGGCATAAACTAACCACGACTCCATTAGTTTGAAAATGCGTATAGTTATATCAGACTTATATACACATGTATCGTATCAAACCTTATATTTCATCAAAGCAAGAATAGAGAGAAAATACAGAGATAAAAGTTATAGAGAAAGTTCGAGAATTAAAACAATTGTTATTAAACAGAGACTGCAAGGGTAATCCCTACATCCCAATTCTTATTCACGTATTATATTTCTCCATCACTGCATATTTACAAGTTGTGTAAAATTGTGATTTAAAGCTTGAATTGGTGAATTATGTGTAGATACATGTTAATATAGGATCAAAACATGTTTCTACCAATTAAAGTATGTTCATACACGTCTAAATTGGACTTTGAAAAGTTACAGAGTTTTCCATTTACGTGTTTTAAAAGTTCTCTATGAATGAAAAAATTACATTGTTCATTATATGGCTTGTATGTATGAAATTTGATGTCTTAATCGCATGTCAAACTGTAAATTGATGAATTAATATGCTTGTACATGTAAAAATGAGAAGAATGAAACTTAAACGGACTGATTTGGCATTATAACGATTCTGTAATGTGTGATTTCATGAAAATTGACGAAACTTTGAAAAATAACAAAAACATGGAATTTATGGGTTTAAATTTAGTTGTTTAAGTTGTCAAAATCATACTATAAGTGGTGGGTTATACTTCTGTAAAGTCTAGAATTGATGGGTATGATTAATTTATTGTTTGAGCAAAGTTTTTGGGTCTATTTTTGGCTCTGTTCTGTGTTATTCGCGAACTGTAGATTTTGAAACTGGCATGTGGAGCTGCAGCGCCAACTTTAAGCCTAATAGTGGGGCTGCAGCGCCAGTGGAGCTGTAGCGCCAGCTTTAAGCCTAAGATTGGGGCTGCAGCGCTAGTGGAGCTGCAGTACCAGACTTAAGCTTAAAGTCCGAGCTACAGCGCCAGTGGAGCTGCAGTGCCAGACTTAAGCTTAAAGTCGAGCTGCAGCGCCAGTGGAGCTGCAGCGCCATTTTTAGTTCAAATGATGGAGCTGCAGCACCACTTAGCAGATTTTGCCCAGAAATGAGATTTTAATTGTTCAAGTCCAGGAAATGTAATTGGAACTTAATGTAATAAATATGAAGACATGATTAAACATATAATAAGAGGTTAATAACTTATATTATGTGAGTAATTAATAAGTTAATTATATGACTTGAATCGTTAATTGTATAGTCCAATAACGTGCTCAAGATCGATGTGTGTGATTCGATACGTATATCGAGTTATTGATTAATGTGTATTGTGAACGTATTGATATGTAGGATTTAATAAAGAATGTGAATTATAAATTATAGCTTGTGCAAGTGGCAAGTTTCCTTTTCTTAAACTTGTTTAATATTTTGCAAGTTTCCTAAACTCAAACTTTACTTTTACATTGAGCAGGTATCATATCTCTAACTTATTGTTATTAAGCAAGTTCTTAACATTCTAAGTTATTCATTTATCAAGTCTTAGACTTGTGTTCTATATCGAGCGAGCTCTTGTTTTTTAATTGTTCTAGTTCAAAGGTTTCATATTTGATGCTATAACTCTTTTAAGCATGATTCAGCTATACAATACTTATTCGATTGTATACTCTTGAGATTTACCATTCAAGTTGAATATCGATGTTATTGTTGAACTTATAGGACTAGTGAACCCTTATTTATTCGACTAGTCCATAGTTGATGAACGTTCTAAATTCTAGAATACTTATTGAGCTTATCCAAACCAAACTTCCTTTGGTGCAGACTCTGATGTCAAAACTGAGATGAACAACCCTGTAAAAGGGATTATTTACGCTTTAGCGTTGAGATATTGTGCACAGTATGGTACTAAGGCCTGATCCCCCTAAGTACGAGAAGTAGAGTCCATAGTCTTATGACTGTTAAAGGTTTAAAGTATAAACACTTTACAACCTAGGACATAGTTCAAGGTCTTATGACCCTCAGATGTTCTTTTAATTCCTGTTATTTATCCTCGAGTCAAAAGTTGAGTTTCTTTATTTAGATGTCTTTGATTCACTCGCATGTTATTATATTGTTATCATATTATTATACTTGTGGGCAATCGTGTTCACTCTTGCGTAATAATAACATTGCAATTAAAAACGAAAGGTCCGACGAGCCTTCTACTAGCAAAGGCAAGGGCAAGGTCAACAAGTGATGAAGACTTGTTGTTTATTTTTATATTTTTATGTTTCAGACTTATATTAAAGTTGTGTAAGACTTATTTAATTGTTTATGTTCCGCACAGATGTTTAAGGTTAGTATGACCTGGGATTAATGTATTTATATTCAGATATTGTAACCCCATAAGGGGAGGATTTATTCCTATCTATTGCATGGTTTGCATTTATTATGGGTAGATAAATAGATGATATTTGTACAGTGAACACCAAATCCCGTGGAATTGAAGTACCCGAATTTGGGGGTGTCACAGGTCAGTATCAAAGCTCTAGGTTATGAACATTAGGTTGGGGGAAAACTTAGGATATTAGCCTTTTAGAGATCGAGAACATAGTAATGATAACTCTTATCGAGTTCTAAGAAAGATAATAACTTACCTTATATGCTATGTGCTTATACTTATATACTCGAGTATTGATTAGCATCACGTAAATACTAAAACTTAAAATTTTATTTGTTAGGATGACAGATGCTGGAGAACCTAGTCAGTCCAGGGACCTTGTACCCCTAGAGTCTAGAGAGGAGGAGCCCCGAGATATCCACGTAGTCTGGGAGCAGTTAGTCCGACAAGAGCCATCACCCTTGATCACAGTCATTGGTTAGTACACTGAGTTTCGAGACAGAGGGCCTGACTATGATCAAATCCTTACTGAAATCTGCAAGCCAGACATAGTTTGGCAAAAATGCAAGAGAGGGGGCACATTATTGATGAGCTCAAGTTTGAGCCTTTACGGGAAGATATGGAATTCGTTCCTCTGTGCCAAGCTCCTTCCCTCAACGCATACGAGCGAAATAACCAAGGAAAAAGTCTCACTGTTGTATGCTATCATCAAAGATTTCGTCATTAATATTGGGGCTATCATCAGTTACTCTATTCGCCTATGTTTGAAAGGGCCCATATCGGGAGGATTGCCACATCCATCCCTTATCACCGGGTTGCGCTGCCGTGCTGGTGTTAGGTGGGCAGACGATGAGCAGATTCAGCAGCCACTACAGTTGCTAGACAGGAGGATGATTGCCCGCTACGGAGTCTGGAAAGGGGGCAAGTCACATCCTCGCTGCCTCGGCTTCATTTTTCCTTCAAATTCGGATAAGGAGGACAAAGCCATGGATGCAGACTATGTGGTGCCGAAGGAGGATTAGTTTGCGGAGGACAGACTGGCCAAAGAGGGGGATGCCACTACACCGAGCACGTCTCGCTCGGCGAAGTTTATGTTTAGTTCCCAGTTCCGATCACTTTAGCAGCAGTTGGATGAATAGCGCAGGGTGGAGGACAGGAAGGCAGATTGGCCAGCGACAAGACAGAGCCATATGTTCGAGACTCAGAATAATTTCAACGCCACTGTAGCTGAGGCATTTATGCGATTGAATATGTCCGCCGAACTATTTCAGTTCCCGACTCCGCAGCCACTTCCTAGCTACCCTCCTTCTGATTCTGATGTGGAGGTGGTCGAGCGAAATCTATGAGTATTCAAGGAAGTCCTCTAAGCTTAAGTTCATTATTTTTACAATGAGGATATTGCGATATTTAAGTTTGGGGGTGTATATTATTTATCATAATATTGTTAGAACATTTCAGTTAGTAAGTTTTGCATAGTAGTTTAGCATTGCATATTAGTATAGTTTATTTATTGCATTTGCATTTAGTTATTTGTGTTAGGAGGTTATTTAATTGCTTTAGAAAAAAAAATTATATATATAAAAAATGGAAAAATCAGAAAATAACAAGAATGGTTGTTAGTTAGGATTGCATGAGTCGAGTATGTCAGTAAGTGTGAAGCTACCTTAGCCAGTGATGAGACTGGACTTACATAGAACTTGAACAGTAATGACAACTAGGATATAGATGTAATTTCAGACCTTGACATGAATCTTTGCCTATTTAACACTGTTGTACCGGATAACACGTTAGGATGACCATGTAGTCCAACTTGGTTCAAATTAGTGACATAATTGATTTCTTGAAAGAAATTGAGCTTTAGTGACAGAAATTTAGTGAACTAGTGGTGATGACTAGGATTAGGCAGAAACCTAAGCTTGGGGGAAAATATGGGAGATATCTAAAAGAAAAAAAAATGAAATGAAATGAAATTTTTTTTAGAAGATATGAAAAAGAAAAAAATGTGAATAAACACCGTGACTCGTTTAGTTCCGTAGCCTATGATACTCGAGTAAGTACGCTCTAGGGGATGTTTCTACTCCCAGCTCCTTAAAGCCATCTGGCTTGAGAGTCATTGGTCGAAAGCTCGCTACACGGGTATCACTGAAAAGCATAAGGGAACTAGACATTGCACAATCATGAGTATAGTAAAAGTACGGGAAAAAGAGCAAAATGCCCCCATAAATGAATAAAGATAGATAGTTTCCGATATTGACTTCCGACTTGGTTGATGTTGAGCCTTGGTTGCATTATCGTGTTTACGCGCTTTCTTGAGTTAAAGCTGTATTTTCCTTCTAAGACTCATACTTTGTGATATATTTGAACTGTAGTTGGTATCATGGTTGTCGAGCACACACACACTACATCGGTGTTAGCAGGTATTGATTCATAGATTAGTTTGAACTGCGGATATGTTTTTGGTAGGATTAGTTGTTTATATTTGTTATAATATCTCTGAGGCGATCCTTGTTGGCTTTATACTATCTGACAGTTGCATTCATAGGCATTGTAGTTAGTTGCATGTGCATTATTTTGCTTGAGGACTAGCAAAGTCTCAAGTTTGGGGGTATTTAATGAGTCGATTTATACCTACGAATCGATGGCCTTTATAGCTTGATTCTTGGCTACTTCAAGTAGTTTTAGTATTATTTTACTCTATTTTTGTATTGTTGATGGCAGGAAGAAGAATGGATGGAAACATGACTTAAAGAGCAATTTTTAGCATCACATGATCAGTACACCCGTCGAGGCTGGCCTGCATAGAGCAATTTACTCGCCAGGGCGTGGGTGCATCAATCTACCAGGAAAAGTGGACACCTGCCGGGGCGGGCGTACTTAAGGCAAAACACCCGCTAGGGCAGGGGGACGCGGCAGATTGGGAGGTTTCCTTGTTTGATTGTAATTTTACAGGAACAAAGAAGGAGTATTTGGCTCGCGATTAGGAGAACATATAAGGCTAACAGAGGGGCAAATATGACAGAGACTGAGACAAAAACAAGCCTTAGTTCGCGAGAGTTGATACGTGAGGAGAATTGAAGCAAGGCGAAGCACGACGAACGCAAGGCGAACGTGAAGATGAGTAGTGATATAATTTCAGATTCTATATTCTCTCTTCATCTTTACCTTGTATTCAGGATGTTATTTACTTTGTGGATTATAGGTTTTACTTCATTTATGATGAACTAATTTGCTATTTAAGTCTACAACGGATCTTATTATATAACTAAGGATTGACATGCTTTCACATTAGCTTATGGAGATTGTTTTCAGATTATTTGCTATGGGTTGTGCTTAACTTATGTTATTAATTGATCACCAATTTCTTGTTATTCCATATGAATTTGAGAGATGACATATGGAATTGGAACTGACCATAGTGACGTATGTTTGTGATTTCTACAGTAAGTTGGAATTCATAATTCATGCGTAGGATAGAGATATCTATGCATCATGCGTAATCTAAAGAGAACTTGATATTAAACCTTTTTCAATTGTAATTCACATAGAGATATAGTGAGTTAGTTAATTAAGGTGTCTTGCTTAATCATATCAATTGTGGATTTGAGTGAGTATGTATGTAATGCATTGAGAGATGGTTGTATCTACTTTCGTGTTTTTGGTTAATAATCTAGAATAATTGATATAAGTTAAAAGGATGTATGACATTCGAAGTGAAGCAATAAGTGAAGTTGTAGGCTTAATTCTCCGAAAACTTGTTAAAATCCTGTAATAGTGTTAATTATAGTCTGAGTAGTAGTTTTACATAAATATAATCATTTAATCATTAGTTTAATAAAGTTAAGATAATATAAAAGTGGTAATTATTACGATAAAATGTAATCATTGTCTCTGTGGGAACGATACTTTTCTTATCATTATATTACTTTTTGATCACGCACACTTGCGTGTTGCGCGTATAGATTTTACCCAACAAGTTCATATATTGTCATTATTCATGAATACTCTAGTGAACTTTGTTTTACTCACTCTTGCATATAATAACATTGCAGCTAAAGTCTAGAAAGTCGATGAGCCATCCACGAGTAAGGGCAAGGGTAAGATGAGCAAGTGTTGAAGACTTGTTTATGTTAATTGGTTCAATGAGTGTAATGAGATTATTTTATTGTTCCGCTTTTGAATGATGATTTTAAGGTTAGATTACCTGGGATTATTTTAGAAATTGTAACCCTTTAATAGGGATGATTTTATTTAAGATTGTTAAGGTTTATATTTTAATGTTATCCTTTGTTATGGGTAGTTAGTATATGAATGCTTGATCAGTGAACACAAAATCCTGGGGAAAGGAAGTACCCGGATTTAGGGGTGTCACAAGTTGGTATCAAAGCCTTAGGTTATGAACCTTAAGTGGGGAAACCTTAGGGTAGTAGCCCTTTAGAAGATCAAAAATATAGTGGTGATAAACTCTTATCGAGTTCTGAAGAATGAATTAAGGAATTCATTGAAGATAATAATAAAGGACTTATGTGCTTATGGGTTAATAACCTATGTGCTCGCGAGTATCGAATAGCATCACGTAGTGATAAACTTAAAATTTTGTTGTCAGGATGACAATTGTTGGAGAATCCAGTCAAACTAGGGAGGAGATACCCCAAGTGCTTGGAGATGAGGAGCCCAGAGATATTCATACTGTTTGGGAGCAGTTGGTACAGAGAGAGCCATCTCCATTGATCACTATTGTGGGTCAGGAGCATGAGCCTGTATTTGAGTAGAAGGATGAGGCGATCCAAGATCTTGATGAACGTCTTGGAAACATGGAGTGGAAGTTAGTTCACACAAAGAGTCACAATGAATAATTAGAGGCTGAGGTTGAGAAATTGAAAGGTGATATGAAAGAGGAGTCGGCGAAGCATGCTAGAGAAGAGGACGCTTGGATGAAGGCTACCCAGCATGCGGATCGTACTGATGATAAGGTTCAGGCAATGAAGGCCAAGATGAATGAGATGGATTATGCTTTTCATTCAGCCATTGATAGGGCCCAGGATCGAGTCTTTTATTACCCATCTCAGTTCGAAGATTTACCATAGTATATGGTGGATCGTAGAACAGTGTTTCGTGTCATAGAAGAGGAACGTAGAGAGGCTGCGCGACGTCTTAATATGCCTAGATAGGAATAGTTATAAGCTAGGTGGTTATTTATGTATTAAATAAATGTAAATCTCATATTTTGATCTAAATAATGGGATTAAATGATGATGTAATCCTGAAACTTTTTCCAGTTCAAGTGATGAGTGGAATTTATACCCGCGAATCAAATATTTTTACACTTAAGAAGTTGCAGGTTCTTATTAGTTTATACTGCTTTTATATTATTTTGTTAGTATTTTGTTTAATATCTGTTTTAGTGGAGGTTACAGGTCATTTTCAACTTTCAAGGGCAAAAAGGTAATTTTTGCAGCACTGGCGTTGCTAGCGCCGGTTCCTAATACAAGACTGGCGCCGCAGCCTTGCTCCTCTGCCAGCTCACCATACTCAGTGCTGTAGCGCCCCATTCCTTCACATTTCTGGTGCCGCAATGCCAGTTTATTGACCCGAGCCCTTGATTTGGCGCTGCAGCGCCGTTCCAAGGCTTAATCCTTGCATCGCAGCGCCAGCCCCTATTTTCAGACAACAACAAATGGGAATGACCTAGAGGAAAGAAAAAGGGATATATAATCTATCAGCCTCTCTCCCATCGGATCCACAATATTGTGGACCTAAGCTCCCTTATTTTCTCTTCTCCTTAGCATAGTTGTAGCTTAGTTTCTCTTTAGCTTTGTATATATAATTAAGAGATAGATTAGGGATAGGATTGGGATTCCATTGGAGCTGGAGCTCAAGAGCGGCGTAGCGACATAGATCGAAATGCGAATCAAAGGGATTTCTTGGAGATTGAAGACACTGTGATAAGGTTTATTTTTCTTTAATTTTTCCTTTGATTATGTATTTATAAATGTTGTTATTATTGCTACTTTTGTTTAGTTTATTAGCTATGAACTGAATATTGGCTCTAAGATTATAATGGAACTCTTTGTCTATTTGAATTGATTATCTTATCTCTTTGGTTGGCACCATATGGTTTGGTTGAACATATTTATGCTTATTAATTCTTGCTAAGGAATTAGTGTTGATTGTGGAAATCTATAAGAAATTGTGAAAAGGACTGTAGATTGAGACCATAATGTGTTGGCATGTGTTTATGATTTGTCTGTATCAATGGACTGCATAATTTGTGTATAGGATAGGAATATACCTGTATGCCACGTGTGACCTATTGGAGCACCTGAACTAGAATTCCTTGTCTTTGGTTAATTCGCACAGAAATGTGTCAAATTACCTAGTTAGGATGTTCCTTTTCATTTTATTCCCTTTTGGGTAGATTAGAGAGGATAGATTTGTACATACCTCGGAAGAGGCGT
The DNA here is from genome assembly GCA_020205555.1 of Panax stipuleanatus. Classification (NCBI taxonomy): domain Eukaryota; kingdom Viridiplantae; phylum Streptophyta; class Magnoliopsida; order Apiales; family Araliaceae; genus Panax; species Panax stipuleanatus. The sequence continues at coordinate 111,670,899 of CM035125.1, read as the reverse complement.
ACGAACACTTACGAGTTCTCGGTCGAAAATCCGTCATGACCACTATAGCCAAAGGGAGAGTTAGGATTATTCATTGAGACATTGCACACTAAGGGTTTGACGAAATGCTTGTGTTTGTGGGGGAAATTATGATCTTAGCTTTTAGCGCCTTAGATACCAATTGTTATCCATTTACTTGCTTTGATAATTAGAATTGACTAGATTAATTACACATCTTTTATTTAACTGTTT